>JAEIGM010000067.1:0-209259 GCA_018903735.1 Drosophila cardini
AACTAAATCTTTATGTATTAATGATTCATCAATAAAACTAATAGGACTACCAGTATCAATAAAAACACGAATAAGTATTACAACTCTGCTCAGCAGGCACAATTCATAAATCAATTAACGGTGTAACAGCAACTGTGGTACACTTCTCCAGCTCCTTTCCCGACTTTGGTTCTTCCTTTGGTGTCACGACGCAAGTGCTTGCACACTTTTGCGGGTACTGACGCTATTGTTGCTCAGTGCTGAAACACTTGAAGCAGGCTCCCTGAGGTCTTTTGGGCCGCTTTCAATCTGACATCCTATGGCCCATCTGAAGACAGTTAAAACGCCTTATGTCTTCAGAACGCTTACCGGAATTTTCAGTTGATGCTGTACAAGGTGTTTGTGGTACTAGACGAAACTGATCATATACAATGTGTTTCTCACGGAGCTCATCCAGCGATGTGCAATACATCATAGACGCTGCATCGCCGGTTGCATTCTGTAATTGACAATAAACTGGACGACATCACTTACTGCTATCTCAGCTTGCATGGCAATGCTGCACATAGCAACAAAGTAAAGCAGCGCACTTTCTCCTTTTTGGATTTTGTGCGCTTAAAGTTGCTTGCCGATATCCCAAGATGAGACTTTGTGCTTAAAAATATGAATAAGCTTCTCTTTAAGTCCCTCCAGTTTAGAATGTGCATATACAAACTTGGCAGATTCTGTTAATAGATGTTTAGCATAAATTAATTGCTTCATTGGGCTTAAATTGTATACGTTCATAACCTCCTCGAAGTTTGGAGTCCACATTAACACGGAGTAGTTATCATTACCTGCAAGGCCGCATTAAAGCTTCAACATCTTTCACATCCAAGACTTCCTTTTGTTCTGGTTTAGGCTTTTCCGACCCCATAAAGTATATATATGGGGTCAGAATCAGAATCAGAATCAGAATGATCAGCATCAACAGCCGAATGGATATAGCAATGTTCGTCTGCCCGTCCGTCCGGATGAACACCTGGATCTAAACTACAAGACCTAGTGCCACCCAATTTGGAACGAAATGCCGTCTGCTTCGCGAGCAGATAAAGTTTATTTCAAGTCTTTGCCATGCCACCTACCGCCCCCGCAAATCGCAAAACACAATTTTCACATGACCATAACGTGAAAACGAATAGAGCTATCGGGACCAAATTCACACATTATGTGCATTGTATCATTATAACTATCGTCACATCCTCTGGATCAAACAACTATAGCCTATAGCCCCCATAGGACAAATCGGTCGAAAATTGGTGATTTGTATGGGGACATGAAGTTTTAGTTGGGCGATTGCAACCAAACTAACACATCACGTGTGTGGTACCATTGTAACTATCACCAAGTTTGGTTTGGATCGGACAACTATAGCCTGTAGCTCCCATAGGACAGTATTTGTGGAAATCCAGGGGCAAACTGGCGAAAGTATTTTGCTAAGCCAATGAATTGTCGAACAGTCGTAAACGACTTAGGTGGTGGTAATAAATTTTATGAATTTATCTTTCGCACATTAGGTGGTTTCTTACCTGCTTGCACTTCAAAACCTAAATAATGAACTGATGTCCTTAGATAAGAACACTTTAAAAAAAATTAAGTGAAAATCCCGCCTTTGTCAATATATCTAAAACAATTTTCTACTTCTTAAGTGCTGATTTCTTAGTTGATGCTATGATCATAATGTCATTCATGTAAACTATGAAATGCGAATATGTTTTATCTCCTTATGCTTGCAAAAGGGTTCTTTGAAACACAGATGGGGCAATTGTAAGTCCGACAGGCATTGGCAAAATTCATATTGCCCATCTGGTGTAACGATTGCCGTATATTCGACGGATGCATTGGAACCTGATAATATCGTCTTGCCATGTCTAAACAATAAAAGTACTTCGCACCTGTAAGTCTTGCTATTTGATCTGCAATCAACGGCAATGGAAATTTATCAGAAATCGTAATTGAATTTAATTCACGATAGTCTTCCTACAACCTTTTGTATTTTGTTTGATCAAGCAACCCAGTTACCATCTGGCCTGTGTTGACTCGCTCCAGAGGAGTTTCAATTGTAAATTAGTCGTTATAGGTTTTCAATATGTGTAATAATTCTTCTTTATTCTTTCCATGTACAACAGTTTCTACTTCATTGAATGATACATTATTAGATGCAGAATAAATATTAACAGTCTTAGATTTAATTATTTCTACTCTCCCACACTATACCAGTTTGGAATATCCTTGTGCCAATATTTCTCTTCCCAAACTTGTTGCCGTTAAGGTTACTTTTTCGCCATTTGCCCTTTATGTAACTTGTTCCTATATTCCTTCATCCTCTGAAATGTCGGTTTATTTACAGCATTTCAATTTCATCAAGGAAATATTTTGTCATATTCGTGATTGTGATTTCTTTGTGATACTAGGAGATTTTAACTTGCCAAACGTTTCCTGGTCGTTTATCGACAAGTTTGACTACATACCCACACCCAAAAATTACTCTTAAGATAGTTTGATTGATCTTAATTTTTTTCAAATCAATCATGTATCTAATGGTCTAAACCGGATGCTGGATCTTATCTTCGTTAATGATTCATCCAGTGCCATTGTCACTTGATCTTCTCCTGTAGTTGCTCCTGAAGATTCTTTTCATCTTACTCTACAACTTTCCCTGTCAATCCCTAACTTCATCCATTCACCTCCTTCATCCCCTTCCAAGTCGCGCCTCCTTGCTTTCGCAAAGGAAATTTTTCTTTGCTAAATCAACTGATTTTTGCTACTGACTGGTCTATACTATAGAGCACGAAAGATATTAACATAGCTGTCGAGTATTTTTACAACATATTAAATTCAATCTTTGATGTCTGTATTCCATATAGTGTTGTAAAGTCCGTTTCACATAAATCTCCTTGGTTCTCACCATGACTATCGAACTTAACAAATAAAAAATCAAAATATTTTAAAAAGTTTAAGCAGACAGGTTCTAGCTTAGACTTTTTAAATTATTCTAAAGCAAAAGCAGCCTTTACCCTTCTTAATTCTCAATGCTATCAAAATTATCTAGTTCGTTGCAAGAATCAATTTGCGCGCGATCCTAAACAATTTTATAACTTTGTTAACTCTAAACGCAAATCTTCTACTTTACCCTATTCTTTTTTCTTCAATACCTCTTAAGTAAGTGAGGACTCGGCTGCTTCCGATCTCTTTGCTAACTTTTTTCAATTTACGTATTCTGCCTGCTAACTTCTTTTACCCCTTTAAACTCTCATCCTCTAATTCTAATTAAGGAGTGCTGTGCTTCTATAATTAAACCTCTTTCAATTCTTTTTAACCTCTCTTTGGAATCCTCTGTCTTTCCTTCTTTTTGGAAAGAATCTCACATTATCCCTCTGCATAAAAAAGGTCGAAGTCGGATATATCCAACTACGGGGGAATTGCGAAGTTGTCCGCAATCCATAAGTTCTTCGAAAAGATAATCAATTCGACTTTGCAACACCTCTGCAAGTCAATTATCTCCTCTGCCCAACACGGTTTTGTTAAGAGTCGGTCGACTTCGACCAATTTATTGGAATTTACCTTTGTTGTAAATGAGGTATTCCTTAATAGGATGCGAACTGATGTCATTAATACTGACTTCAGTAAAGCGTTTGATTCTGTTAATCATGACCTCCTTCTGCAGAAACTTAGCATTTTAGGTTTCCCACCTTCCCTTCTTCTGTGGATATCATCATATCTTATAGGTAGGACCCCTCTTCGCTAACCAATTGTCGCATACTTATGTATGTCGATGATGTGAAATTATTATTGTCTTATAAGGATCCCCAGGTCATACGCTTCTTTAAGATGCTTTACATTCTATGCACAGTTGGTGCATAATTAATCACTTGAACCTAAATTTTCTAAATGCCTGTTTATGACGGTTTACGGGGTGACTCCTTTCTTAGCCACCCGCTACATTGACAGTATACCTTCAAAACGTATATTGTCAGTCGATGACCTCGGTGTTCTTTTTATACTCTCTGCAAGAGAGAGTATATTGGGTTTGTGAAAAGTATGTAACAGGCAGAAGGAGGCGTGGCAGACCCCATAAAGTGTATATGTTCTTGATCAGCATCACAAGCCGAGTCGATATAGCCATGTCCGTCTGTCTTTCCGTCTGTCCGCCTGTGCGTCTGTCCGTCCGTATGAACAAACAGATTTCAGAGATGGTAAGAACTACAAGTTTGAATCTGGTCAGTATCGACTCGATATTAAGTTAGTCAATACAAGAATCTATTTTTTTTTGATGCCCCGCCCCATTCGACCACAATGAGCAAAAAACTAGAAATACCTCGAAAAAAATTTATGTTTTGCGAATAGCTCAGTAACTATGACACTTAGGAGTACCAGTTTTGGTAGACAGGTTCCTAGAGACAGCGCAAATGCAATGTTATTAAAATTTTTTGGCTTCCACGCCCCCTTTTCTCTAAAGAAATAAAAAGTTTTCAAACTTGAATGTCACTTTTAAGGCATAAGTTCTTATCGTACAGTATTGTTATTTAAGATTCGATTGGAGACAAAATGTATAAAACTATCCTGAGAGTTTCATATAAATCGGACTATGAGCAAAAGAGCTACACGCGTAACAAGTTTATAATTGAACGCAATGTCACTGCATGTGTGCAAGCGAGCCAGAAACATACAAGCATATGAACGAACGTTTACGGTGCTCGTGCGGCGGTAGCGCTGCCCGCGAATGCTGGCCGTGCCAACCAATTGTGTATGTGTTACATACACACACATACTTATGTGCGTGCATACATATAATGTTAAGTGTGTATGCATGTGTATACATACAATCAGATGCTTTTCTTTCAACGTCTTTTACTGCAAGTACTATCAATTGATATACCCGGCTACCGATTTTATTAAAATAAAAATTGTATTTTTAATGTTTATTTTATATGTCTAATATGAGTTGAAACATTAGTGAACTTTGACCTTAAATTTTGGTGCACCCTGTTGACCGAACACACTGTTCGAACGTTCATATCATAGCTTAGTAAGTTTACTATTGAGTGCTTTTTATTTTTTCCAAATTAATTGTATTGGTTCAAAAGAGATGATTTTTGCAACTCCCCATTCGCTCACAATGAGCCAAAATCTAGACGCACCTCGAAAAAAATATCGCAGAGATTATCGCACGGTTGAGTGTGCCTGACTGTTCTATTCTTACTTGTTGATAATAAATTAAGTTTATATCTTCCTACATGCACTACTAACTACGCTTTGCACAATCGTTTTCGGGTATTATGCGCTAATTATAATGAACATTATAGATTGATTGACACATCTCTCTCTCTTTCCAATCTAAAAGCTTCTCTTTACTGCCGACTTCGTTATATCTCTGATTTCCAAGGGCAGTAAGAATGGAGTCTCTACCATTCATTCTTCCCCCTTAAATCAGAGATCTTTCGAGTTAGTTTTGGCATAATTTTCTATTGATCTGGTTGGGTTTTTCCCAACCCTTGCAACAAATGTTGGATCAATTTCTTTGCTTTTCATTTCCCGATAAATAAATTAATAACTTTAATTTTTAGTTTCAGTTTAATTTTAATTTTTTAATAATTACTTAATATAATCAATTATTTTAATTATATATCTTTACATAACTTAATCAAATAGATAAATACTCGCGACTGCTTTTAGTCTGTGTAAATAAATAAATACATAAATCAATTTCTTTACACATGCAATTATCTGGTATTACATAAAATTTTTAACTGTAAGCAATTTCCACTAATCATAACATCGTTTTGAATTTGTATAGTTCTCATAACATCATTGCCAATACCTTTTAAAGAAACTACATTATTACTTCTTTTGCCACTTAGCCTTTTCGAAACACTCTCTTATTGACATATTTCAGTCTTCTTCTCAATGCGGCATTGATTGGCGATGTTGTTGTCGTTATGTTGTCCCTTGCGTTTGGTAATTTTTTTCGATGACCTTGTCTCTGTGGTCCTTTTCCAGTGTTTTGCTGTCTGAATCCAAATTCGGCCATTTTGTGTCCCATCTTGCCACACCTATTGCACTTTATGTGACAAGTCTTTATTCGCTTCGCTCCAGAGTCTTTGTTTCCAAATTTATGAGGTCTCTTTTCAAACCCAAACACTTGCATCTCCGCCTGCAGATCCCGTCTATGTTTAATATCGGAAGTGTACGTAATGCGTTTCACACGCCGATCATTTTGCTCAGTTCAAAATTAAAGCAGATCCTGCAATGGCTTTTCACACAACACAATATCAACAATCGCACACTTTTGCGTTGCATCGGCGGCTGGCAAGTCGGCGTTAAACTTTGGCAACGACAGCAATGCTAAGTTGCAGCTCTTTTGCCGACGCTTGCAATGTTTATGGCTATTTCATAAAATTTACATGTTGTTCCATTAGGATGCGCTGATGATCCTCCAAACGTTGTTGATGCGGATTGGATCCCACTTCTGATGTTGGCGAACGGTTATTTATAATTTTTGATAAATGTAGGGAATCTTCCCACAAGTTGTCAATAGCCTTCAAAAAAAGTGACACAGTACTTCTATATAACTGATCTGACAACCCTGTCAGAGCTACGCTTGATTTTAGTGTGACCAAATATCTCACTCAAAAAAACTATACCACACTACTATGGCACTTACAATATTGATATCTATCAATATCGATATCTGTAAGGCGCTAGTTTCAAATAAATAGTCTCATCTCCGACAAGTATTGTTATATGTGTATTATTTCATAACTTTTTTTTTATAATTATTACTTTATATTTATTTATTTATTTAAGATGACTCATAATTATAATAATTGTGAAAAGTATGTAACACGAAGAAGGAGGCGTGGCAGAACCCTTAAAGTGTATATTTCAGCATCACAAGCCGAGTCGATATTGCCATGTCCGTCTGTCCGTCCGTATGAACAAACAGATTTCAGAGATGGTAGGAGCTACAAGTTTAAATATATTCAGTATCGACTCGATATTTAGTCAGTCAATATAAGAGGTGTTTTTTTTTAGTTTGATGCCACGCCACATTCGCCCACAATGATCAAAAACACCTCGGAAAAATCGATGTTTTGGCGAACATCTCAGTAACTATGGCACTAACGAATACTTATTTTGGTCCACAGGCTCATAGTGAAGACATAAATGCAATGACATTAAACATTTTGGTCTGCCACCCCCCCTTTTCTCAAAAGAAATAAGACATTTTTATACTCTCTGCAAGAGAGAGTATATTGGGTTTGCGAAAAGTATGTAACATGCAGAAGGAGGCGTGGCAGACCCCATAAAGTGTATATGTTCTTGATCAGCATCACAAGCCGAGTCGATATAGCCATGTCCGTCTGTCTGTCCGTCTGTCTGTCTGTCCGTATGAACAAACAGATTTGAGAGATGGTAAGAGCTACAAGTTTGAATTTAGTCAGTATCGACTCGATATTAAGTCAGTCAATACAAGAATCTTTTTTTTTTCGAGGCCACGCCCCATTCGCCCACAATGAGCAAAAAACTAGACACACCTCGTAAAAAATTGATGTTTTAGGCGAATATCTCAGTAACTATAACACTTAGGAACACCAATTTTGGTATGCAGGTTCCTAGAGACGGCATAAATGAATTTTCGTTAAAAATGTTGGACTGCCACGCCCCATTTTCCCACAAGAAATAAAATCATTTTCAAACTTCAATACCGATTTTAAGGCATATGTTCTTATCGAACAGTATTGTAATTATACCCGTTACTCGTAGAGTAAATGGGTATATTGTATTCGTTGGAATGTATGTACCAGGGAGAAGGAGGCATGGCAGACCCCATAAAGTATATATATTCTTGATCAGCATGACTAGCCGAGTCGATATAGCCATGTCCGTCTGTCCGTCCGTCCGTCTGTCCGTCCGTCCGTCTGTCCGTCCGTCCGTCTGTCCGTCTGTGTGAACAAAAGGATCTCAGAGACTATAAGAACTAGAAAGGCCCGAGTGGTCGCAAACGAAAGATAAAATGCCCAAGCAGTACAAGTTTGTTTTTGTTTTTTGACACGCCCACTTTAGGGCGTTCTATGTGCATACAAAGGTAAAAACAGGTAAAAATAGCATGTTTTAGTATAGAAAACTTTTTTGTTAGCAATGCTATCTAAACCAAATTGACACAGAAAGTACACGTCTAGGAAGTACATATACTGACCAAGTTTGATCCAAATCGGACAACTATATCGTATAGCTCCCATAGGGGCAATCGGTCAATAAAAACGCTCCAAATATGAATTTATATGAATAACTTTTACGTTGGCCAAGCAATCGTAGTGAAACTTACACAGAATATATTTGTCAATATAATAAACATATTGACCAAGTTTCATCCAAATCGGACAACTATATCGTATATGAAAATTTTCTGTGTTTCCCAAGCCATCTGAATTAAACTCACTAGGGTCGATTGCCTGAACGATTGTACTATTATTATTACCGTATTCCATTATTAATAATATAATTAAACTGAGTAACGGGTATCCAAAAGTCGCGAGGCGACTATAGCATTCTTTCTTGTTTCACATTCGTTTGGTGACAAAATATATCAAACCGTCCTGAAAGATGCAGATAAATCGGACAATGAACAAAAGAGCTAGACACGTAACAAAGTTTATAATTGAACGCAATGCCAATGCATGTGTGCGAGCGAGATAGAAACATACAAACAAGTGAGCGAACGTTTTCGCTGCTTGCCAGCGGCAGCGCTGCCCGCGAATGCTGTCCGTGCCAACCAATTGTGTATGTATAACATATACACACATACATATGTGCGTGCATACATATAATGTCAAATGTATATGTGTGTGTATACATACAAGCAGATGTTTTTGTTTCAACGTCTTTTACTGCAAGTATCAATTGATATTCTCGGATACCGATTTCATAAAAACGATCGGGAAAAAAATGCAGAGAGTATTTTACAGTCGGGCGTGCTAGACTGTACTGTCCTTTCTTGTTTAGATTTGCAAGCCGTTTTAGGTTATTTCTGCTTATCGTACAGAATGATAATTTCAAATTCATTTGGAGACAAAATATATCAAACAATACTGAAAGTTTCATTTAAATCGGACTATAAACAAAATAGCTAGACACGTAACAATGTTTATAATTTAACGCAATGCCAATGCATGTATGCAAGCGAGAGAGAAACATACGAACATATGAACGAACGTTTACGCTGCTCGTACGGCGGCAGCGTTGCCTGCGGACGCTGGCCGTGCCGAACAATGTGTGCATACATTTAATGTCAAATGTATATGTACGTGCATTAATACAAATATATGAATTTGTTTCAAAGTGTTTTACTGCAAGTACTATCCAGTGTAATACGCAAGTTGCACTTGAGCGGTAAGAGGCGATTGTAGCCGAATTATTGCCAGGGTTCGACACAGGCCCAAATGAGCATTAGTCAATGACCTAAGGCTCGTCTCATGAAAGCCATAATCAAAGGGCTGCGCGAAGATCTCGTGCGATACGTGTATGCTTAGAGGTGTTCTCCCTGGACCAGTTGAGGGATGAATGTTGTAAGGTGAAGCAGGAGTTTGGGAGAACGCAACTTTGAAATGGATGCAGCGAGCTGGAGAATGAACTGGAGCTGTTAGTTCAGCCGTATGTGTCATTAGTGCGTACCGCCTCATTAATGAAAATTGTCTTCTATATGTGTCCATGTTTATAACAATCCGCGTGTTAGTTTATAAACATTAATGAAGTTTTAGATAAGAAAAAACAATGAAATGTTAGTTTAAGGAATGAAGTAACCTAACTTAATGAAGTAGCCTATAGTGTATGTAACAAACTCTTATACATAAGAGTACGTAAGCTATTTTGTAAGTTAAATCGCATTCGGCAGCAGTTGATTTATACATTTCGCACATGCCTCACGCACGCCGCCAGCCTCTACGCGTTTGCTCGTCTAACAATAAATTATAACGTTTATGAACTTGCAATTAGTTTTACTAAAAACTATTTAATATTTGTTTCGATTTTTCATTGACGTCAGAGCAGGGACTATCATTAGAGTTTGTTGGTCTTTTAGACATTTCGAGACTTAAGTATGTTTGCGTGTCGACTTCGGTAGTTTGTTTGGTGATTTTGCCTGGAGCTGGTGGCCTTAGAGGAAGTCTGGATTTGGACCGCCTGGAGTTGCTGATCTTGCGAAATTTAATTGGATAAAATGCCCAGAATGAAGCCCATGAGCGACTCTTCTGATGACCAGGTAACTGTGCCCAAACGAGTCAGTGCATAGGTGACATTTAAAGTTCAAGCTTAGAAGCGGCACATAATACATTTACATAACCAAGTATCGCCCACTTTGTAGCCCATAATAGACATTGCGTTTCGGCACTGATAAATCTGATTTATTTGAATAACTCGAAGCATAAAAAATTTAAAAGGAATTAAAACAATATAAAAGAAAACCAAAGAAAGTCTATAGTCGAGCGGGCCGACTCATACTAGTGCCCATTTTCGATATCGATATTAATTAATATACCACATTAAATCACATCGCGTTCGATATCGATATTACCAATCACTGAAATCAAATACGATTTGTCTATAGATATCGACATGATGACCAAATATCGCACTCGATATCATATCGCAATTATAATTACATATCGTGTTGAATATCGATATATGATATATCGTATCGTATGCATACATGTTCATGCATATATACACATGCGCGGACAGCGCTGTCGCTACACAAGCAGCGAAAACGTTCGTTCAAATGTTTGTATGTTTCTATCTCGCTCACACACATGCATTGATATGGCGTTTTATTATAAACTTTGTTACGTGTCTAGCTCTTTTGTTTATTGTTCGATTTATATGCAACTTTCAGGATAGTTTGATATATTTTGTCTTCAAACGAATTTAAAATTACAATACTGTACGATAAGAACATATACTATAAAATCGGCATTGAAGTTAGAAAATTATTTCATTTCTTGTTGGAAAACGGGGCGTGGCAGCCCAAAATTTTTAATGACAATGTAGTTGTGCTGTCTCTAGCAAGCTGCATACCAAATATGGTATTCCTAAGTGCTATAGTTACTGAAATATGTGCTGAAAACATCTAATTTTTCGTAGGTGAACATAGTTTTTTACAATTTGCTGGGGCGGTAAGGGGCGTGGCAAAGATTTGAAATAAACTTGATCTGCTCGCGAAAAAGACGGACTGTTATTCCAAATTTGGTGGCTCTAGCTCTTGTAGTTTTAAAGATCCAGGTGATCATACAGACGAACGGACAGACAGAAAGACGGACGTCGCCATATCGTCTCGTTTGTTGATGCTGATCAAGAATATATATACTTTATGGGGTCGGAAAAGAATCCTTCTGCCTGTTACGCACATTTCGCTTCAGACAAAATCAATAGATCCCTCTACTCTTTTTCAGAGTACGGGGTCTAAAAATTAAAATAAAATATTTATTTAAATTGTATCATTTAATGTACTCATATACACATATACATATACATATGCCGTTCCTCCGAATTCCGCTATTCGCTAAGATCTGCATATGTTCGGTGGTGGGCTTTGACCTTTGCTTCATACGTTTTTGTTCAATTCTTGCACAAAAGCAAAAGCCTGGATAGCAGGTATATACATACCTTTACTATAATCAGCCGAATATCGCTAATTAGTTGATTATAGTTGATCAGTCGCTTGTGCGCCTGAGTGACTAATAGTTTTTTTTTTTTTATCAGATGAGGCGTTAGGTACCATCAGTGCTTTCCAGGTGTCTGATGCACATTACCTAAAGGCATTAGAGAGCCTAAGTAGAGTGTACGACAACAATGTCTGATCTTTTTGATACTCTCGCCCTAATGTCCGTTGAAAATGAGCAGGACTTCGCTAACGCAATTCTAATCCACATAGTCATGTCAAAGGTAGATCCTCATACGAAATCGAAGTACGAGGAGCAGCTTGACTGTAACACATTGCCAAAGTGGGCCGATTGTGTCGCGGCTTTGAACAGGCAATATCAGCATTTATCTGCCGAAGAGATTTCAAAGTCCAGGATGAAACAGAAACCCGACATGAAACATGCAAAAAATCGTCATTTGCGTGCGTTAATGTCGAGAAAGAAGTTGAACTCCAATGCAATTTTTGCAGTGCCAATCATGCAATTGGAAATTGCCAAGGGTTCGCAGCACTGCCAGTTGACGAAAAATTCAATTTCGTAAATCCAGTCAACTCTGCATAAATTGTTTGCACTCAGGGCACAGGGTATCCAACTGCGCTGCGTCAAAGTGCAGAGTATGTTCTCGCCCATACAACACTCTCCTGCACAAATACGCACCCGCAGAACCACAAGTGTCTGCTCGTCCTGCCCAAGTCAATCATGTGACTAGCGAAGTCGATCAGGTGCTCCTGGCAACTGCACTTGTGAGAGTAAAAGATAGGTTCGGTCAGACTCGAAACGCTAGAGCTTTATTAGATTCAGGTTCGCAAGTTAATTTTATGACTGAAAGGCTGGCTCAAGCCTTGTGGCTTTAACGCAAGAGCAAGGCCTTGACCGTTACGTCGGTTGGACAGTCAAGCCTTGTAGCGAAATGCGAAGTATCGACAGTAGTGTCTTCTCGTGTCTCTACACATCAGTTCGGCGCCGAATTTTGATCTTCCGGTTAGTCGGTGGAAAATTCCATCAAACATAGAATTGGCTGACCCCGAATTCCATAAACTTCAGCGAATTGATCTGCTGCTGGGAGTACATTCCTTTTTCGATTTGTTGTGCACTGGATAAATTAGATTGGCAGAAAATGGCCAATTACTGCAAAAGACGCTGTTCGGTTGGGTAGCATCCGGGCGATGCAAGAAAATGCGTACCCAAAGCCCTGTATGCTGCGCGGTAATGCAGCAAATGGATTGAAAAAATATTCGGCAGAGCACCTTGCGTGTGAGCAAAGTTTTCAGGACAGTGTACATAAACTGCCGACAGGACACTTTGAAGTCAGTTTGCCGTTCAGGACTCACCCGCAAGTGCTGGGCTCCTTCTTTGAAACAGCGAAAAGATGGTTTCTCGCGTTAGAGCGTAGAGTTTCAAAAGACTCGGAACTCAAGCAAATGTATACGAGTTTTTATAACGAATATCTCAAACTTGGTCACATGTCTATTTTAGGTACAGAAGTTCCACCAGGACCACACTACGTCATTCCACTCCAGTGCGTCCTGAGACCTGATAGTAGTTCCACCAAACTTCGAGTGGTATTTGACTTGTCATGTAAGACAATATCGTCACACTCTCTGAGCGAGTTACTCATGGTGTGGCCTACGATTCAGAGGGATCTAATTTTGTCACTTCTAAGGTTCCGTCTAAGCTGATATGTCCTCACGGCAGATGTTAAAAACATGTATCGTCAAGTAAGCTGAAAATTTACCAATTGAATACGGTGACTTATGGAACTGCGTCCGCACCGTTTTTGGCCATCAGATGTTTGCAACAGCTGGGTTTGAGCCATAAGAACACCCACGCTTTTGGGTCATAAATCATTTGTAACGATTTCTACGTCGATAATATGCTTACTGGAGCTGACGATATTGAAACATTAAAAAACATATGCATAGAAGTGCCCGAAATTCTTGAATCGGGTGGATTTCAATTGGCAAAATGGTTTTCGAATCATCCATTCGTAGAAGAAGGCGGAACTGAGAAACTTTTGAGTCGATTCGACAAAAACGCTTGGCATGAGGTGGACACTAAGATTGAATACTTTCCAGTATCACTTGGATGATAGGTTAACAAAGTTAAGTCCCACCAAGCGTAATATATTGTCAGTTGCTGCATGAATGTTTGACCCACTTGGCTTGATGAGCCCGATTAGCATAAGGGTAAGAATTTAGCTTCAAGATCTGTGGCGCATGCAGTTGCCGTGTGATGATACAATGCCCATGGAAATGCATAGCAGATGGAATAAGTTCAAGGAGAATCTTCTTGAATTAGATAGATACACCTACGCCAGCTCCGATACAAGCATACAAATGCATGGATTTGCGGACGCATCCAGTCAAACATAAGGATGCTGTATCTACATTCTAACGACGGTATCAAAACCGTCTACTGATTGCTAACAGCAAAGGCAAAAGTCGCTTCACTAAAAACCATTCCCATTCCCAGACTTGAACTGTGTGCAGCGTATATGGTAGCTCTACTACGGTCCTCCAATGAGCATATACTGAACCGATATCGAATCAAAGTGCGAATTTCTGCACTGATTCAAAGATCACACTACATTGGATAAATATATCCCCTTCAATATTAGCAACATTCGTAGCCAATCGAGTTGCAGGCATCGAAGAGATGACACAGAATGAATCTTGGAGACATGTACCAACGTCAAGTAATTCAGCTGATTTGGCGTCGAGAGAGTGTGACGTTCAGGAACTCTTACAGTCAATTTAGGTTGAAGGCCCACCATTTCTCTGCAAGGATAAAAGACAATTGCCTCACAATGAACATTTCGAGATACCTAAGAAGTTAAAAGAGAGTTGGTTAGCTGAGTTCGTTTCCCGGTTTTCGTCATGTCATGTGGTCATGTCACGGAGTCCGTTCATACATAAGTCAAACGAATTTGGAAGGAGAAAATCGTTAGAGCGAGTAGGAGGCAAACTGTTGAACGCGCCATTGGATTATGATGCCTAGTTCCCAGTCCTGATGCCAAAAAATTGTTTGCTTGTGCAACTGTATTTGAGAGAGTTGCACATCAGCAATTGCCATTCAGGAGCAAAGATGATGATTGCATTACTCAGGCAAAGGATTTGGCTAGTGAATGCTCGAAAAGAACGCACTCAGACAGTGCGGAAGTGCTTCAATTGTTTTAAGTACAAGCCGAAATTAATGGAGCAAATTATGGGGAACTTAGCGGCCGACCGATTTTCCGCGGTTCGGCGTTTGTGGCGTTTGTGGAGTAGACTTTTGTGGTCCAGTCAATGTTTCGCGCGACATGGCATTCCCGTCCGGCTATACTCGGACAATGCGACCAATTTCGTGGGGACGAACAATCTCCTACGGAAGTTTTAGGGAGCCTCCGACCGGCAGCATGGCAGGCTGCAGCGGAGCGAGGGATGGCGTGGAGGTTCATCCCTCCGAGAGCGCCGCACTTCGGAGGACAGTGGAAAGCGGTCGAGGTCACCGCCCGAGGTCACCTGGCCGACGTAGAGGCGACACTCAAGTCAAGGCCCCTGACACCGCTGGGCAGCGATCACAGCGACGGAGAGGCGCACACCCCAGGCCACTCATCGGACAGCCGCTTCTTTCGGTGCTGCAAGGGTTTGAGCGGGCCACACTAAATAGCGAAATTTCGTTCTATCATAGGTGGTAGCTGCTGTCCACGCTCAGATAGCGCTTCTGGCAAGCGTGGTAAAAGAACTACGCTCACAGCCTTCAGCATCGAGGGAAGTGGAAGAAGACGCTCGACTATATCAGGATTGGGGATCTCGTCGTGGTCCACGATCAACGGGCCGCGTTGTGAACGTAACTCCAGGAAGCGACGGGCAAATCAGGGTCGCCGGCGTTAAAACGGGCATTGGCCTGTTAAAGCACCCAATTGCGAATCTAGCGAGGCTTCCAGTAGATTGAAGGCGATCCCTTCATGGTGGCCGGTGTTAGTTCATAAGCTTAGTTAGGTAGTTTAAGACATTGATGAAATTTTAGTTAAGAAAAACAATGAAATGTTAGTATAAGGAATGAAGTAACCTAACTTAATGAAGTAGCCTATAGTGTATGTAACAAACTCTTATACATAAGTTTGCTTGTAAGTTGAATCGCATTCGGCAGCGCAGCTGACGAGAGCGCGGCTCAGTTGATTTGTACATTTCGCATACACCGCGCGCACGCCGCCAGCCTCTACGCGTTTGCTCATCTAACAATAAATTATAACGTTTATGAAGTTGCAATTAGTTTTACTAAAAACTATTTAATTTTTGTTTGTTATTTTGGGATTGTTTGTTGCATATTTTGGGATTGTTTTTTAGCGCGCTTTTGGATTAGCTTTAGGGGTGTTTGGAGCTAGTGTCGGAGTCGGAGCTCATGAAAAGAGTTTCCGCAATGACAAAGAAAATGACCCATTATTTGGAGGACAAGATCGACGGCCCCGAGCCGGATACTTGGGAGTTGGAGCCGTAGCAGGAGACAGCTTTAGAAATAGTCAAAGACAAGTTTCTTGCGTTCGTAAAGTTGGACTGGGGAAGACATCGATAAATAGTGAAAGAACGCCACTATTTGTTATCTCCAACGATGCAGCTGGTGTTTTGGGATTAGTATAAAAAGCTGTTGGCTATCGGAATTATCAAGGGAAGTAATATGCCGCGGTGTACCCGTACGACACATGTGACCACACTCGGCGGGAAAAGAGCATGACAGGTGCGGAGGCTATGGCAAGGGGGAATAGTAAGAGACATTATATATATATATATACTCATATATATATATATATATATATAATATAATATATAATATATATATATATATATATATCGGCGAGTTCGATTCGTTATTGTCTGCCATCGTTGTTTCTATTCGTCGTTTGTAGTTTTGGGCTTTGCAAATGATGTTTAGTACAAGCTTTGTGTAGTGAGTCGCTGTCTGCTGGTCCGTACTTTCCAGTGTTACCGCAAAAGTTACACCATATCCCCATCTAACGATACTATACTTCCGACAGGGTCGCTCTTGACGTACTCATCGGTATTTCGGCGACTGCTTAGCAAATTTAAAATCGTAGCTGCCGATGTCCTAATGTTTCCTTACCTGTTTGAAAAACTGCCACGTGATTCATGGGTTACATATCTGAGGAAGCCACTGCGATGAGCTTCTTTCCCGAGATTTGCTTTACGCCAAAATTAATGCGCTGCCCTGACAACCAAAGCTTCAACCGAAATTTAGAGGACCTTTAAAAATTTGTCAGGTTTTGGAAGATGATCGGATTAGTTTAAAATCAATGACAAATAAGAGACAGTACAAGTATCCTCATGAGAGTTTAAGAATAATGTCACATGGACAGGTCTAAGCGAGCTGGAAATCGATGAAGTTGAGTTAAGCCCGTCAAGTGTAGAAACTGTTGAAAGAGAGATTGAAGAAACTGTTGAAAGAGACAGTGTAGAAACGGTTGAAAGAGACAGTACTAACGAAAGTTTGAAAAGTAATCAACAATTAATTTGTTGAGATTGATATAGAAGAATTAGCATTGTTAAAGAGTATTGAAATGGAAAGTCTGTTTGATTTAAGAAAATATAAAGTTGGTTATTAGTAAACGGCGACTTTGTTTTAAAAAGACGAGGACGTGTAAAGTGTAAGAATGGCCGTGTTGGAGATGGATTTAAGTCTTTGCAGGATACATGAAGACGAATATATATATAAAAGGGTTTTTTTTTTTAGAGTATAGAACTTTAAATTGGAATAACACTACGATAGATAAAGATATTGACATGATTTTTTTTATTTGGTAGATCAATTCATGATATTACATCTTGAATATAATTTCAGTCCTATGGCCGCCACAGATGGCCCGTACATAGTCTAACCTAGAGGTTAAATTTTCGACCACTTTGGCCAACCATTGTGGCAGTATATCGCCACCGGCCCATAAGGCGCACCAAACAGTTAGTTTATCCGGATGCAATGGTGTTTCGATATAGACATGAGGATTATCTTCACTCCAAATGCGGCCGTTTGGCTTGCTCACGTAGTCATTCAGCCAGAAATGAGCCTCATCGCTGAACAACTGAAAAACGGACGTAGTTCGCGAAACGTGTTCCGTATTTTCTTAGTAAATTTGCACAATTTGCAAGCGTTGCTCAGGCGTGAGTCTATTCGTGATAAATTGCCTTACCAAGCTGAGAAAAAATCACTCAACAGTTGGTCGAACGGTCGCCATCTTGTACAGTGGTGTCAGCTTAAAAAACACCCTTTATATAGATACACAAGCAAAATCACTTTCCATCTCGGCGCCACCCGCGGTAAGCTAGGGAGTCTACTTGGGAGACGAACGCCGCGCAAGTGGTAACGCTTTTCCCACACCTCGCTCAGAGCCAGCGTTACACGCGCCGTCTATAACCCAGTACCGTATACGGTATTTCCCTGCATCAACACTTATCGGCCAGGACATTGGCTGGCAACAACATCAACGTGCTGAGTAAATTTCCGGCACATATGCAGCGCAATAAAAACAACGAGCGGAGTCAGATTTCCGGCACTTATGCTGAGGCTGACAACAAGTGCAGCGCCGACGTTGATGCTCATGTCGGAGAGACGACTTGGCAACCCAAGCCGGCCGGCTAGAGGCATAACCTTTGGAGAGCAGAACAAACCAGAACACACGAACGAGCTATAATATTGACAATTAAAAATATTCAAGCAAAAACATTAACCAAACTTGTTATCATTAAGAACACATTTTTAACAACCTGTAGAGGAATCCTGTGACTGATCGATTAAAGATCTGCTTGTTGCCTGCGACGCCAACGGACACCATCAAACAAACATAAGCGGTAAGTCAATTTTCATAGAGGAGAATTCTTTACTAAGCTTATTATTTGTAATAAGGGTTATAAGCCGACCTTAATCATTATGAATAGGCAGGAGGTATTAGATCTCACTCTTATATACAGCTCTCTAGAGACATGTATTGCGTCATGGAGAGTTCTAACGGTACACTCCTTCTCTGACCAGATATACTTTGAGACAGTTGAATAGATACTCTTTCTTACTACTCCCTCTCTGGGCTTCCTTAATCGCAGCGAAAACTCTTGGACCTCAACCAGCGAGCAGTCGTTGATCAGCAAGGGAAATAACTCTTGGATAATAATAATTAATCGTCCACACACCTCAACTTCTCCATACAGTTCTACACCGACGGCTCACGAGCGGAAGGTCGAACAGGCGGAGGTATCTATTGCCCAGAATTAGTTAATGCTAGATCTATCAGATTGACAAACCGTTGTAGCGTTTATTAAGCGGAAATTCTTGCCATTAAAGAAGCGCTCGACTCCGTAAAATGAGACATACCGTACGAATGCAGGATTTGGATCGTCTCAGACAGCCAGTCAGCACTTAAATCACTAAGATCTGTCTCCTCCAGCTTCATTATATCAAACGAATGTCGCAAATCTCTGATGGCTGAACAATTCGATCTTTACCTCATATGGGTCATTGGACATAGTGACATAGAGAGCAAATGCGTTGCGGACGAGCTCGCTAGGCTGGGTACAGTCTCTCCTCTTGAAGATGAGGGAGGCCAAGTATCTATGCCAATGGATAAAGATTGAACAACTTTTTGAGCACCTACCCGAGCTTGGCCAACCCGATCACAAGACCGATCTACCAAATTATGCAAGTTGTCGCGGACAAACTGCTCAGCGTTTTTCGCTCACTTACTGGACACTGGCTGGTAGGCACACACGCCTCCAGAATGCCTGCTAACTTTCATGACTACTGCCGAAACTGCGGAAACGAGGAAAAAGAAGAAATTGTAGCTTACTTCTTCTGCCAGTGCCAAGCTATCAGCCAATACAGATATCGAAGCCCATGCGAGCTGGTGTTCTCGACATCAGCAGCCACTTAACCTAATCTAAGAAAAGTCTGGCCAAACCCACGGGAGCAACACGATTCAACAAATGTGTATTTCGAGGTTATATCGCTGTCCGTATCTGGCTAGGTTCGGATAGCCTTAACTAGCGCCCGAGCAGTTCCACTTATAAAAGTGAGAAGCCAACAATTAAATTTTAAGTTATACACTAATAAAGTGAAAAATAAAGTAAAAAATTGTGAAACAAATAATTGAAAACCTTTGGCAAGTGAGAAAATTCTATAGTGCGGTGCATGAAATGAAAAATACAAATTGAAATAAAGAAATTATTCAAATCGCAACGAAATAAAACACAAATACTAACCCGCTGCGGTGGTGGCTTTCGTCTTAAATGTGGCGAGCATAATCCACGAGCATTAAACACGTATTCTAAAAAAAAACAACGCAACCACTGCACTGATCATCTTGGTCGAGCATTCACGAGTGTAAAATATTTCAGTAAACAAGGGAATAAACATACCATACATTCACGAGCATAAAAAATGTTATTCTATAAAATGTTCAAAACGAAAACCGCTGCGGAAACTTTTTGCGAAGGGCAGTACCTAACTCAAAAAAACGTGTGACAGCCTACTAGGTACGCTTAAGTGCTAATCATAAAGAATGAGCTGCCTGAAGAGTTGTACCGTACCATTAGTAGGCGGAATTAAAAAGAAGAGTACTACGGCCCATCACGCCCAGTTGCGAATCAATCGTTTTAACGTTGCAAAAAAAAGAAAAAAAAGAGAAATGAAAAGCAAAAAACATGCATGCCGCAGACAAAAAAATACACTTGCCCTTAAATAGGTTTTATACGTTAAATATTCAATGTTTCACAAATAATAAAGCTATGTTTTTTTTACCTCTAGAGTCTGCCTATTGTTAATATGAGCCACAGATATACAGCCAACAATACTAAGAGGAACACATCTTGTAACAAAAAATGAATAGAGTGAAAAAAAACAAGATAAATATTGCCAAAAAATTATAAAACCTCAAAAATCTCTTTTTGAAAATAATTTCTTGATATCTAAAGATGAAAAAAAAACAAAGAATTGTGCTTCATTTTTACATTTCGTTTCGTTTATTTCTTTAAAGGTTGATTGTATTTGTTTGATAGTATGAAAATAAGGACACCCCTGCTAAGTTCAACTCGACTGTATTCTCTAGCCATCAGAAGTGCAAGAATTTCCTGCCTTTTTACTTAACCATGGACGTTTCTCACTATGCCATTAGTGCTGTGCTTTCACAAAAAGTCGGTGGCAAGGGCCGACTCTTTTGTTAAATCAAACGGAGGCCACCAATGAGAAAGAAATGCTCGCAACAGTCTGGGCACCAGGTAACTTTTGCTCTTACCTCTATGGTGCGAGATCTATTAAGATAAACAGGAATCACCAACCTTTATTGTTTGCCCTGATCAGCATAGATGAATAAAACGGCAAGTTGATCTACAAACCGGGAAAGTCCAACTTTATTTCTGACGCTCTCTCTCTCTCTGATTTGGCAATGGCAACGGTCCATAGCGCCCTTCACGACGCATCTGACCTAATTCCGCAAATCGAGGTCCCCCTTAATGTCTGCCGAAGTCAGCTGGCATTCGACCCGAATAGGTTGCAAGATGCCTGCGAACTCCCACACGCTGGGTATACACGGCACTCAATACCAATTGGTAGCGACTTAATGCAGAATTAAGAAAACTTCCATAGGTCTTATAAACGGTACCAAGATGCCAGAAGCGCACTTGCAATTTTTGCAACTTTATTGCCTGAAGTCATTCAGCACCATTAAAATCCGCATAACACGATGGTTAGTTGTGAATCTTAACGACGATAAGGAAACTTGCAAGGTTGTAGGAAACGAACACTCTTGACCGCACAGAAACCCTAAGGAAAAGAAAATCCATATCCCCAAGCGATTTTACTTCTATAATATGGCTAGTCGTATCAAGGCATAGATGCAAGGCCAAGTTTGCAAAGTTTTTCTTAAGTTTTTTGAGTCTAAGTCAGCATTTTACCTACGCAAAAAGTTGATCGGGGTACTCCATTACTTTACAGCGCCGAAACACTTTATTCAAACAATGAAAGAGGTCTACTTTCCCCCACCGTTCTGAACTATTTGTAGTCCTTGCAGATACAAATATAGTATAATCCGTTGCAAAAAAGGGAGGTTAATGAGAAGGTAGAAAGATTTCACTCAACGTTCCTCGAGATATATAGGTGTTTGAAGAAAGAGAACCCTACACTAAAGGTTAAGGAGCTAATTCCCATAACACATAGTCGACATCTTTTTTGACCGCACTTCTCGAATTACCTATCAAGGATTGACAGATTTTAAACAGCAAACGTAAGAAGACATTCCAGGGTTGCTCCAAAATAGGTCGGATATAAAAACGCCAGGTTAAATAAAGCTAGGTAGGTTCGAATGACGTTTGACACTGGTGAAAGGGTCAATGTTTCCAACAAACAGATACAAAGCAAAGATTAAGATATAACGCCCCCGTCGTCCGACTGCAACAAACAGTCGTGTGGCGCTTTTACAGAGTGCCTAAAATCGTCATCGACTTAAAGCAGTTTCAGCGGAAAATCGAGAAGACTGCGGAGGAAGCCTACAGGATAAATGACGTGCGGGTCGCGGCGTTGGCAGATCATCATCTAAAGAGGGCTGCAGATGGAATTACGAGAATGACCAGAACGCGGAAGCCACGATCCATAAGATAGGATCTGCGTGGAAATGGGTCGGTTCAGACTGTAATGCCATTCTTCATTCTACAGTCACAGGACGACATGAGGAGTAATAGCAGCCAGCAAATTAGAATCAACACCATGTTGCTCGAAATTACCAGCTGATGCTGGGGTGCAGTTTGTTTTGTAGTCTAAAAAGCTTAGGTTGAGCCCTCGTAAAACAAAAGCGTTACTGGAAAAGTGATTATCTACCGAAACACCACAATTTGCCAAGAAAATGACTTCAACAGCTTTTCAACAATCCACATAATGGAAATGCCGGCGGTTCTGACAAAGGTGACCGCTGCGGGATATAAGTTATCACTTGAATAGAAGCATGACTTTGGCATAAAGAATTTGAGAAAGCTGTCAGTAATGTCGCAGAATATCTATTTCTCCACGGTAGTTGAGGTGCTCATAGCTGCCATCTTGATGACATTCATGTACATTGTGTGAAAAAGACAACATCATTAAGGGCTATTCTACCACACCGCGGTGCTACTCACGCTAACGCCTTTCCCCACGCACAGAGCCAGAATTACACGAGTCGTCGATGATCCATTACCGTATACGGTATTTCGCTGCATAATTTCTGTCTCGCTTGCACACATGCATTGACATTGCGTTTAATTATAAACTTTGTTACTAGTCTAGCTCTATTGTTTATAGTCGAATTTTTATGCAATTTTCAGGATAGTTTCATATAATTTGTGTCCAAACGTATTTCAAATTACAATACTGTACGATAAGAACATATGCCTTAAAAATGACGTTCAATTTAGAACATTTTTTTTAAACTTTTTTTTTGCGAAAACGTGGCGTGGCAGCCCAAAAATTTTAATGATTGCATTTACGCTGTTTCTAGGAACCTTCCTACCAAAATTGGTGATTCACAGCTATTCGCCAATTGCATCGAATTTTTCAAGGTGTGTCTAGTTTTTTGCTCATTGTAGGCGAATGGGGCGTGGCATCGATAAAAAAAAGTTTTTGTATTGATTGACTTTATATCGAGTCGATACTGACTAAAATCGAATTTGTAGTTCTTACTTTCTCTGAAACCTGTTTGTTTATACGGACAGACGGACAGACAGGCGGACGGAAGGACGCACGTGGCTATATCGACTCAGTTTGTGATGCTGATCAAGAATATGGGGTCGGCTACGCCTATTTCTGCCAGGTATTAAAAGAAACAAAATTTAATTCAAAGCCGATTAGCACTGCGACCAAAATTCGACACCACTGTGCAAAGTTACAACATAAAAGAAACTACAAATTTAAACACTAACAGTGACAAGTGCTACCATCCTGAAAACTAACAAGTGGGACACCATGGTGTCTAAAAATAAAACAACAATTACAGCAAAAACCACAAAATCAACGACAACAACAGCGTCAAGACAACTACAATATTAACATCGCAGAAGCAACGACAACAACAACAACCACAGTGCTAGATGACAGCTACGACGAACTCAGTTTTTCGAACCCGATGTACTGGTGAACTGAATTACTTCTAATCATTGCATTACTTTTTTGCCTCCCTATATCTTGTTAATATTTTTATAATTATTAATATTTTTTTAGTTCTTATCTGACAATAATTTATTTCTTTCCCTGTCTATCCCTAACTTAATCCGTTCACCTCCTTTATCCTCTTCCAAGTCGCGCCGTTGCTTTCGCAAAGGAAATTTTTCTTTGCTAAATCAATTGATTTTTGCTACTATACTATACAGCACGAATGATATTAACATAGCTGTCAAGTATTTTTACAACATATTAAATTCAATTTTTGATGCCTGTATTCCATATAGTGTAGTAAAGTCGCTTTCACATAAATCTCCTTGGTTCTCACCATGACTATCTAATAAAAAAAATCAAAAATCGAAGTTGTCCGCAATCTCTAAGCTCTTCGAAAAGATAATTACTTCGACTTTGCAACACCTCTGCAAGTCAATTATCTCCCCTGCCCAACACGGTTTTGTTAATAGGCGTTCGACTTCGACCAATTTATTGGGATTTACCTCTGTTGTAACTGAGGCATTCCTTAATAGAATGCAAGCTGTTGTCATCTATGCTTATTTCAGTAAAGCGTTTAAGCATTATAGGCTTCCCACCTTCCCTTCTTCTGTGGATATCATCATATCTTAAAGGTAGAACCCAAAGGGTTATGCTTAGATCGGCCCTATCTAAATCTGTCTTCGTTACTTCTGGAGTTCCCCAAGGTAGTCACCTAAGCCTCCTATTTTTTAATCTTTTTATAAATGACCTTCCTTCTTTACTAGCTCATTGTCGCATACTTATGTACGCTGATGACGCGAAATTATTATTGTCTTATAAGGATTACCCAGATCATACGCTTCTTCAAGATGATTTAAATTTTATGCACATTTGGTGTTTAGCTAATCACTTGAACCTAAATTTTTCTAAATGCCTGTTTATGACGTTTAACAGGGTGACTCCTTACTTAGCCAACTATTACATTGGCAATATACATTTAAAACGTATATTGTCAGTCGATGACCTCGGTGTTCTTTTTGATAATAAATTAAGTTTCACACATCATATTTCTACTGTAGTTAATAAAGCTAAGGGAACTCTTGGATTTATTAAACGTTGGTCTAAGGAATTTAATGATCCATTTGTCATCAAACTTCTTTACACATCCCTAATCCGTCCCATTCTTGAGTATTGTTCATGTGTCTGGTCTCCTCAACATGTTCATAGTCAAGCTTTAATTGAGTCAGTGCAGAAGCAGTTTTTATTCTTCGCGCTTCGTGGACTTAATTGGGACCCTAATCTTCGCCTTCCATCTTATACTAACAGACTCTTGTTTCTGAATCTTCTATCCCTCACTAATCGGAAAAGTGTTCTTGGAGTAATCTTCCTCCATAAATTAATAATCGGTGATATCTGCTCCCCATGTCTTTTAGAACGCCTTAAATTGAAAATTCCCACCAGGACCACTAGGTACTACATCCCTTTATCTCTTCCTACATGCACTACTGACTACGCTTTGCACAATCGTTTTCGGGTATTATGCGCTAATTATAATGAACATTTTAGATTGATTGACACACCTCTCTCTCTCTCCCATCTTAAAGCTTCTCTTTACGGCCAACTTTGTTATATCTCTGATTTCCAAGGGCAGTAAGAATGGAGTCTCTGCCATTCATTCTTCCCCTTAAATCAGAGATCTTCGAGTTAGTTTTGGCATATTTTTATTGATCTGGTTGCGTTTTTCTGGGGTTTTCCCAACCCTTGCAACAAATGTTGGATCAATTTCTTTGCTTGTTATTCCCAGATTAATGGTCTAATTACTATCTTTTTTAATTTCAGTTTGATTTAATTAAACATTTTTTTATAATTAATTTTAATATAATCTAAATTTAAATTATATATCTATACACTACGTAATCATATAGTTAAATACTCGTGACTGCTTTTAGTCTGCGTTGATAAATAAATAAGTTTCATTTATTTATTTAGTTTTATATTTAATTTATTTATTCAATTTATACATACATACATATATCTTTCTTCTATTGTTGTTTATGATATTTTTTTTTTAGGCTTTTCTTTTTTTTTTTCTTTTTTCATCCGCTGATATTTATTTATTTATACCCCGTACTCAAAAAAAAACAAGTAAGAAAGGCTACAGTCGAGCTAGCCGACTGTAAAAGACCCCGTACTCATAGTATTTGCAATAAAACACTGAAACAAAACCATCAATTTGTAATAGGGATGCAAATCGCCAAGAAAATGCCGATATCGATATTAATTAAAATATCACATCAAATCAAATATCGATATTATCAACAACTAAATTTAAATACGATATATCGCTATAGATATAAACATAATGACCAAATATCGCATGCGATATTATGTCGCAATTATAATTACTATGGTATGCGTGCGTGCATTGTCCGCAAGCAGTGCAGTCGCTACACAAGCAGTGCAGTCGATACACAAGCAGCGAAAACATGCATTGACGTTGCGTGCAATTGTTAACTTTGTTACGTGTCTAGCTCTTTTGTTTATTGTCCGATTTGTATGCAACTTTCAGCATAGTTTGTGATACTTTGTCTCCAAACGAATTTGAAATTACAATACCGTACGATAAGTGCAAATGCCTTAAAAATGGCATTGAAGTTTGAAAATGATTTCATTCTTGTGGGAAAACGGGGCGTGGCAGTCTAAAAATTTTAATGACAATGCATTTATGCTGTCTCTAGCAACTTACATACCAAAAATGGTGTTCCTAAGTGCTATAGTTACTGAGATATTTGCTTAAAACATCAATTTTTTCCGAGGTGACCATAGTTTTTTTACAATTTGCGGGGGCGGTAAGGGGCGTGGCAAAGATTTGAAATAAACTTGATCTGCTCGCGAAGCAAACGGACTTTCATTCCAAATTTGGTGTCTCTAGCTTTTGTAGTTTAAAAGATCCAGGTGTTCATACAGACGGACGGACAGACGGACAGACGGACAGACGGACAGACGGACATTGCTATATCGTCTCGGCTGTTGATGCTGATCAAGAATATATATACTTTATGGGGTCGGCCACGCCTCCTTCTGCCTGTTACGCACATTTCGCTTCAGACAAACTTAATAGACCCCTCTACTCTTTTTTAGAGTACGGGGTCTAAAAAGTAGAGGGGTCTTCTAGGTTTGTCAATTGCGGAATGTGCGTTACAGGCAAAAGGAGGCGTGGCCGACCCCAATTAGTATATATATATTTTCTTGAGAATACTAGACGATATAGCAATGTCCGTGAAAAGCCATTTTCACAGTTGCATAATTTTAAACGACGAAAGTAATCAGGCCCATATTCACACATAGTGAGTATGAGACCATTAAATGTATCCTTACCAAGATTGGTTCAGATCGGACAGCCTATAGCCCTCATTGAACAAATCGGTCGAAAACTGGGGAATTGTAAGAAAACATGTAGTTTTAGTTGACCATCGAAACCAAACTCATACACTGCTCGCCACTTGAATAGGACACCTATAAAATCGATTTTCTTTAGATCATTGCTGGTAAACCAAGCCATTTAGGAAAATAATTTTTGTTTTCTTATAAAGTATATTTAAATGTAGTAATTTGACGAAAATAACAAAACTTTTCTAAAGTTGTAAGTATATAAAAAAATGTGTAAACCAATAAGTAACAACTTTTGGAGTCTTAATTTTGCACCACTGGAATAGGACATTTTAACTAAAAACCATTTAAAAATATTTCAATCATCTTCAATTCAACCCAAATATTAAAATTACTTAAAATGAACCTTTTTAACAAAAAAATTTCAATAGTGTGTTTAGCCACCTTTTTTCTCCAAAAGCTCGCACATTCGGTCGGGAAGGGAACCATACAATTTTCCCAAATAATTTATGGAAATCGAGCTTCATGCTAATATGATAGCTGCAATTAGTTCGGGAACCCTCGAATATTGCTGACCTGATCCATATACCTGACGTGTTAGCCATCCCCACACGTTCTCAATGATGTTTAAGTCCGGGGAAAAGGGTGGCCAGGGCAATAACTCCACGTTTTGGCTCGCTATATATGATTTAACAATTCGGGCCGTATGTATAGGGGCATTATCATGTTGATCAATCCATTTATGGTGTCAAAACAGAGTTTGGAAATGTGGAAAGGCCTCCTTCAATATACCATTATAGCCCAAAGAATTCATGGTCGTTGGAACAAAGGTAAGGTCACAGGTGCCATATTAGGAAATGGCCCCCCACACCATAATACCTCCAGCACAACTATGCAACTTATGCAGATGGTGTGGTTCTTTACGAAGATCATGAAAATAGTAGTTGTAGCCATCGGGTCCCTCCCAAGTCCAGGTCACATGTGCGCGAGCGAACTCAAGGCGTTGCAACTTCCGAGCCGGGTTAAGTTCTTGATTTTAAGTCTCTTCAGGTGTGGAGCATTATTAATAACACGTCGCATGGTTGTCAAACTGGCTTTAACGTTGCATTTTTCTCTTATCTTGGCCAAAGAGTCATGCGAATTTGAAGCTTTTCTTAATATAAGTCGCTTGTCCAGAGTGAGCACACTGTGGGTGCGACCCTTCATGTTTTTTCCATCATTAGCGTCATTATTTAAAAAATTTGTGACGACGTGGCGGTTCCTGCCGATTTTTTTTTTGGCTATTTTGGCAATAAAAAGGCCAGAATCCTTGTAGGCTTAGATTTTTTCTGACTCTGACTTTTTTCTGACTTTTTCTGACTCAGATCATGCAGTGCCACGCCCCATTTTAATTTTTTTTAAATTTAATTTACACTTCAATTAAATCAAAAAGTTGAAGAAAACCAAAGTTTGTGTGCGCGTGCCAACGATCGCGACCAAATAAAATGCATGTCCTATTTAAGTGGTACAAAAATTTCATTGAATTTTTGCGAATGCTAACGTTAAGTGTAAACTACTTTATAACGGTTCTATTCCAAAGCTTGAAATATACCAGGAATAGTGAAGAATGCTTGCAAAAAGATAATTTGGAAAAATTTACTCATTCGTTTTCAATATATAAGCATTTAAAAAGACCGCGTACAGAATATCCTATTCAAGTGGCGAGCAGTGTACATTATGTTTATATCATGATTATAACTATCCTCACCAGCTTTGGTTAGGATCAGACTACTATATCCAATAGCTCCCATAAGAAAAAAACTGCTTATTTTTATGGTAAAATGTGCAGTTGAACGACTAAGAGATCTTTTACCGTCTGCTGACTCGACTGAAGCATTTCTTAGTTGTTAGACCCCATACTGTAAAAAAGAGTGGAAGGATCTATTAAGTTTATCTGCAAAAAAATGTACGTAACAGGTAGAAGGAGGCTTTTTTGACTCCATTTAGTACATATGTTTCTGATCAGCATCAACAGCCGAAACGATATAGCAATGTTCGCCTGTCTCTCCGTTCGTTCATATAAACATCTGGATCATTTAAGCTACAAGAGCTAGAGCCACCAAAGTTGGAATGATAATCCGTCTATATGTCGGGCAGGTTACCTTTATTTCCAATTTTTGCCACGCCCTTGCCGCCCCCGCAAATTGTAAAAAAGAATTTTTACACCACCATTACTTGAAAACGAAATGTGTATGGGACTATCATAACTATCCTTACCAAGTTTTATCCGGATAAAATCGGTCGAAAATTGTGCATTTGTATAAAGACGTGTAGTGTTGGTTGAGCGATCGCAACCAAACTCACATAGTATGTGTGTATAATTATTAAAAGTATCCTCACCAAGTTTGATCCGAATCGGACAACAACGAATTATAAAACAAACTGATTAAAATACTGACATTTATGAAGAAATTGTTGGAGTACACTTGCCTGTAATAAAAGAGTAAACTTTATGTTTACATACACTAACTCCATTTAGGAATGTGGTCTAAGTAGTAGGTTAGGTTAGGTTAGGTTGAATGGCAGTTGATGCGAAGAGATGATTAACACACATGGGCCGTACATCGGCTCGTTGTGATACCATGTAAGATCTTATGGAGGCCTTCATGTGATCAGATTAGTAGATGATTCATCCACGACATGATTCCATCCTGTGGCCTTGATGTATCTTGAGAGATATTGACGTTGCAATTTGGATAGCTCTGAGAGATTATAAGAAAGATATGCCTTCTTTGACAGAAGAAATGTGCCACTGTTTCTTCTTCTTCCTCTTGTCCGTAGCTTTTGCAGAAGTCATGTGAATTGACGGATGGCGGCGTGGGTGCCCACTAGCCAGTGTCCCATGAGGGCGCGAAAGAGTGCGGACTAGCTTTTGCTTGTTAGCTTGCATAACTTGGCCAAGCGATCTTGTGACCGGGTTGGCAAAGTGAGGCGGGAGATTTTAAGTCTCAGAGTGGTTTTCTACCTTGAGTCTGCTAGATGCTCGGAGTGTTTTTCGATCATGAGTCTGCCCGTCTCCAAGGGCATGGATACTTGTTCATTCTCAATGCCGAAAGTAGAAACTGTTCCCAGCCTTGCGAGTTCATCAGCAGCACAGTTCCCTACTATGTTGCTATGGCCAGGGACCCATATAAGGAAAATATCGAACTGTTCTGCCATCTCCATCAGAGTTCTGCGACATTCGTTAAGTAGTTTTGAGTTGTTGGATACAGACTGACTGACTGTCAGAGAGGATACTGATTCTGCACCTGTAGGGAATATCGGAGTAGATGATGTCAAAGGCTACTTTATTGGCCATAATCTCTGCCTGGAAGACGCTACAGTTATAAGGCATTCTAAAAGATTTGGCGATGCCCAGCTCCGAGCAATATAAACCCCCGCCAGTATGGCCCGCTGAGCGTGAGGCATTAGTATAGAATTGGAGGTGTTTAGGTGGGGAGGACCATTTGTCCAGGCCTCTCTAGATGGGAATACCACTTTGAAAGTGGTATTGGTGTATTCTGTTGGAATGCAGTAGTCGGTGTCTTGGATATTGAAGGAAAGTTCCGTCAGAATGTTGGAATGTCCAAACCCAAGCGACGTCCAGAGATGAGCTTCTCTAATCCTAATTGCTGATAGGTTCTGTTTTTAGTCCCATGATGTCTAATGGGAGTAAGTGGAGAATGGCGTCGACAGCCTCCCGGGGAGTGGTGGAGCCCCCAGTGTGAAGAGACCTGCCACGCGCTGTATTTTGTTTAGTTTTGCTAGAGTGGTCCTCTATTTTAGGGCGGGCCACCTGACTATGTCCCCGTACAGGAAGAACAGGGGCAGTGTAGAGCCAACGGGTGATGTGTGGCTTAAAATCCATTTTAGACCGATCGTTTTCAAATTAAGTTTTCTGCCGCGGATGCTGTCCGTGTCGAACAATAGTATATGTATTACATATACATACACACATATATATGTATGTGCATACATAGAATGTCAAACGTATATGTGTGTGCATACATACAAACACATGTATTTGTTTCAACGTGTTTTATTGCAAGTACTATCAGTTGACATACTCAGATACCGATTTTTTTTTAAAACAATCGGGAATAAAATGCAGAGAGTATTCTACGGTCGGGCGTGCTCGACTGTACTTTTCTTTCTTGTTTTTTGTTGAAATTTCCTTAATTGTGCTTTTCCGTTCTGTTTTATCCTTTTAATTTTATTTCTTTGCTCTCTGAATGGTCTAATTCTATTGGTTTCATTTATGTTATCGAATGAATGGTCTTGTGGTATTCTATTGTGGAAAGTAGAATAAGATAGATTACTCAGCTTATTTGTTTACTTAGTTTCATACAACGAGCGATTTCCGCTGAGGTGGTGGGAAATCTTTCAATCTGGCTATCAGAAACACTATGTGAAGGAGGTGCATTTGAAATTTCTGTCGAGGTATAAACCAAGATACAACGTTCGTCCAAGGGGCGAGTCCACAATATAGCCTTGGGGCGAGTCCACAATATAGGCTTGGGGCAGCGTGACTTTCTTTAAGGTGGGAGGGCCTTGAATGTAGCCCGTTTTATCGCAGAGTGAATGAGGACAGCAGCAGTTTCGTGTGACAAACCCACTTCAAGCCGTACGGCATGGGTGGAGACGGAGGTATCAGCATGTCTGTCTGAGACCCAGATGACCCACATTGTCTTTTTCAGGTAGCTGTAGGCTGTCTGTTGAGGTATCGCAAGTGAGATAACTGTTTCTATGTATCTGTGGTCCGAGAAGGAGTGTTCCTCCAAGACTTTCCAAGATACAATACGAGGTTCAGCGCCTTCACTGAAATTGGGCAGTAGGAAAATAGGCAAATTTATACGTGCTAAAATGCAGGTGCGGGCTTTACCTGTTACGTTAGCAGCATACAACTCGAAATGGGAGGTGGTGGAGGTTTGTCTGCGGTATGTTTAGCGACATCCTGAGATTTTACCTCCACCACTGTGATGTCGTTGACTGGGCCATCCTCCTGCAGCTCTTCCAACTCAGCCCTACCGACCCTTCAAAGTCCCCTGGCGAGGTCACTCTCTTCAGAGACATACAAATCTAGTATGTCCTCTTCCAGATCCATCGTGTCTAATAGACCGACGAGCTTTCCTCGGAAACTTTCTTTGAGCAGTTCTTGGCTTTCGCGTCTGCTTTGAAGATGCGGATGAGGGCCCTTTTGAATCCGTAATCTACGGATCCAACCGTCTTCGATAGGAGCTCTGCCGCGACTTCGTCAAGGATCAGTAGGACCTGCCTTGACAGCTCCACAGGTACTTCCACCTTAGTGACCATCAAATTTGCTGTAGGAAGGTTGGGATTGCAAACTTGCAACAACCTCAGAATCTTCTCGGGCTTCGCTGGCTTTTCGGAGACCCAAACTCTGGATTGCAGGGAACGCAATCCCAGTCGACGACCTCTAGTCTGGCGCCCTGATAAACTTCCCGAGGGAGGCGACCGCCTTCCTGAAGAGTTCCACAGAGCGGGCATCCATGTAGGCAACGATGCCAAACTGCGTCCTTACAGGTCTGCGAAGCACCACCACAATCATCAAGGATGCTCAGGAAGTTTCCACAGTCCCACAATCCTTATCCCTTGGAATCAGTCCCTCGGGGGAGCCCTGTTCTAGGACTCCCACAAGGATCCTGTTCCTTTCAATGTCAGCAAAGGATCTGCAGGGAATGACCTTGGTGCGCTTGGCTTGCGAGCTCCCTAAAGATAATAAACAACTTTCAAATTTGCAGGCCGTTTTTGGGGCATTTCATCTTATCGTAAAATATTGTAATTTGAAATTCGTTTGGAGACAAAATATATAAAACTATCCTGAATGTTGCACATAAATAGGACTATAAACAAAATATCTAGACGCGAAACATAGTTTATAATTGAATGCAAAGTCAAAGAATGTGTGAAAGCGAGACAGAAACATACAAACATATGAACGTACGCTTATGCTGCTTGTTTGGCGGCAGCTTTGCCCGCGGTTGCTGTCCGTGTCGAACAGTAGTATATGTATTACATATACATACACACATATATATGTATGTGCATACATAGAATGTCAAACGTATATGTGTGTGCATACATACAAACACATGTATTTGTTTCAACGTGTTTTATTGCAAGTACTATCAATTGACTTACCCAGATACCGATTTTTTTTAAAACAATCGGGAATAAAATGCAGAGAGTATTCTACGGTCGGGCGTGCTCGACTGTACTTTTCTTTCTTGTTTTTTGTTGAAATTTCCTTAATTGTGCTTTTCCGTTCTGTTTTATCCTTTTTATACCCGTTACTCGTAGAGTAAAAGGGTATATTGTATTCGTTGCAATGTATGTAACAGGGAGAAGGAGACATGGCAGACCCCATAAACTATATATATTCTTGATCAGCATGAGTAGCCGAGTCGATATAGCCATGTCCGTCTGTCCGTCTGTCCGTCTGTGTGAACAAAAGGATCTCAGAGACTATAAGAGCTAGAAAGGCCCGAGTGGTCGCAAACGAAAGATAAAATGCCCAAGCAGTACAAGTTTGCTTTTGTTTTTTGACACGCCCACTTTAGGGCGTTCTATGTGCATACAAATGTAAAAACAGGTAAAAATAGCATGTTTTAGTATAGAAAACTTTTTTGTTAGCAATACTATATAAACCAAATTTACACATAAAGTACACGTCTAGGGAGTTCATATACTGACCAAGTTTGATCCAAATCGGACAACTATATCGTATAGCTCCCATAGGGACAATCGGTAAAAAATACGCTCCAAATATGAATTTATATGAATAACTTTTGCGTTGGCCAATCAATCGAAGTGAAACTTACACAGAATATATCTGTCAATAATATAAACATATTGACTAAGTTTCATCCAAATCGGACAACTATATCGTATAGCTCCCATAGGGACAATCGGTCAAAAATACGCTCTAAATATGAATTTATGTGAATTACTTTTGCATTGGCCAAGCAATCGAAGGGAAACTTACACAGATTATATCTGTCAATAATATAAATATGTTGACCAAGTTTCATTCAAATCGGACGACTATATCGTATAGCTCCAATAGGGACGATCGGTCAAAAATACGCTGTAAATATGAATTTGTATGAAAATTTTCTGCGTTTCTCAAGTCATCTGAATTAAAATCAATAGGGTCGATTACCTAAACGATTGTACTATTATTAATATTATTAATAATATATTATATTGTTAATAATATAATTAAACTGAGTAACGGGTATCCTAAAGTCGCGAGGCGACTATAGCATTCTTTCTTGTCCTTTTAATTTTATTTCTTTGCTCTCTGAATGGTCTAATTCTATTGGTTTCATTTATGTTATCGAATGAATGGTCTTGTGGTATTCTATTGTGGAAAGTAGAATTAGATAGATTACTCAGCTTATTTGTTTACTTAGTTTCATAGAACGAGCGATTTCCGCTAAGGTGGTGGGAAATCTTTCAATCTGGCTATCAGAAACACTATGTGAAGGAGGTGCATTTGAAATTTGGACATTGAATTTTGACAGAATAGATATAATTGTCTTGGAGTGGAAAGATCTAACACTGCCAAATTTTATATTTTTTATGTTAGGGAAAAATTTATCATTTTTGTAATTTATTTGTAATAGCAACAATTGCTCTCTACTCGATTGGCTGAGTGACCGCAAACTTTGAAAATTTATTGACTCACGTTAAAAAGTATTTCTGGTCTGTTAAAGATGGTGCAAGCGTTCTTTTGCGTAGGATGGTAATAGCGTTTCGCCCGACATTTATTTTTTTTGATGTCGGTGATGCTTCCACATTGAACAGGTTTTACAATTTGCAACAACTTCGGTTGCTAGCCTGCTCATGTTGCAAAGAAATAGTCACGCATTATTTGCTTTACATTTTCTGCTCGCTGAGCTCCGTCATGCTCAGCCAACACTTTTTCGATCTGCTAAGTTTTATCCGGGATATCCAACACAAGGTACCTAAAGTATCGAAAAGTTATTGACAAAAAAGGTTCTACTTAGTCGTGTTGTATAAATGGGAGGATTGGTAGCACTTAGTGGGCACCATTAACAGTATCTTGCAAGGTTTTTAAAAGTATGTCTCGATCTGAAAAGTTTATTACATGCCCTGTTTTGTTTTGAAAAAGCAAGAATATTCTCATAGAAGGAGAATCGGAGTCTTCAATCACTTTCTGATTCCTGAACCAAGTAACCGGTTTGTCCGTTTTCTCAATTTTGTAAATGAGGGACTCTTCGCTATGAACTGTAGCTTGGTCGGAGCGTTGAGAATTGGTGTCAAGGGCATTCAGTTGATGTCACTTTTCCCGGCTTGAAAATCACATTACCATTACGATCGTCCATAAACGCTTTCCAGCGTTTAATCTTTCAATTAGTCTCTTGATCAGAAACAGAGAAAGTTAAGGGTTGATGGCCAGTATTTTGCTGAAATTTGGGTATCCCAGCATCTCATCTTCAGAGATTAGGATGTTTTTCAATTTTTCAAAAGCCTGTTGTAAAGATATCAATTATAACTCCTCTAGATTGGTTGGTACAAACCATACCATTGTCTCCCTCAAGGATATCAGTTAAAGGCTTACGTAAGGCGGCATAACTTCTTATGAAACACCTTAAGAAGCTAGATAGTCCCAGAGGTGTGGTCAAATAAAGTTGGTAGTGGCTTAAAGTTCATAATGGCTTGTACTTTTTTCAGGGTATGTTCTAATTCTACCTCTAGTAACAATATATCCCAAGTATTCCACGGTTTTCTTAAAATACCGGCTTCGTAAAGACTTTTTAACACCAAGTCAATGTGTTTGACATGGTCTGCTTTATTTTCGGAAAATATGGTTACGTCATCGACGTAGACATAACAGTTTCCTGTATTTATTCTCTTAGAACGTCGTCGATAGCCCTTTTTAATATACAGGAGCATTTATTAGACAGAATGAAAGTTGACAGAACTCGTACTTTCCATTGTTTATGGAAAAGGCAGTTTTTTCTCTGTCCCATTCTTTTAACTCGATTTAATGGAAACCTGTCTTGAGGTCCAAATTTGTGTATAATCGGTCTTCACCCAAACACGATAGTATTTTTGAGACTGCGGTAATATTAGTGAAGAGTTTTTATACTCTCTGCAAGAGAGAGTATATTGGGTTTGTGAAAAAAAAAGTATGTTACAGGCAGAAGGAGGCGTGGCAGACCCCATAAAGTATATATATTCTTGATCAGCATCACAAGCCGAGTCGATATAGCCATGTCCGTCTGTCCGTCTGTCTGTCTGTCCGTCTGTCTGTCCGTATGAACAAACAGATTTCAGATATGGTAACAGCTACAAGTTTGAATTTGGTCTCTATCGACTCGATATTAAGTCAGTCAATACAAGAATCTTTTTTTTTTTTCGATGCCACGCCCCGTTCGCCCACAATGAGCAAAAAACTAGAAACACCTCGTAAAAAATTGATGTTTTAGGCGAATATCTCAGAAACTATGGCACTTAGGAACTCCAATTTTGGTACCCAGGTTCCTAGAGACGATATAATTGTATTGTCATTTTGGACTGCCACGCCCCCTTTTCTCACAAGAAATAAAATAATTTGCAAGCTTCAATGCCAATTTTAAGGCATATGTTCTTATCGTACAGTATTGTTATTTCACATTCGTTTGAAGACAAAGTATATTAAACTATCCTGAAAGTTGCATCTAAATCGGACAATAAACAAAAGAGCTAGACATGTAAGAAAGTTGATAATTGAACGCAATGCCAATGCATGTGTGCAAGCGAGATAGAAACATACAAACATGTGAGCGAACGTTTTCGCTGCTTGCTAGCGGCAGTGCTTCCCGCGAATGTTGGCCGTGCCAACCAATTGTGTATGAATAACATATACACCCATACACATGTGCGTGCATATTTCTAATGTCAAATGTATATGTGTGTGTATACATACAATCAGATGTTTTTGTTTCAACGTGTTTTGTTGCAAGTATCAATTGATATACCCGGATATCGATTTTATTAAGATGATCGGGAATAAAATGCAGAGAGTATTCTACGGTCGGGCGTGCTGGACTGTACTTTTCTTTCTTGTTTGAATAAGTTTTGAGCTAATAGTTTTTTGAATAAGTTTCCTAAAATTGATAGCCATACTCTTCTTTTAATGCCCAAGGGTATTTACACCTTTTTTGTCGAAAACCCAAATGGAGTTGCTGTACGGCGACTTTGATGGTCGAATAATGCCATTCTCGAGAAGTTGTTAAGTTTTGATTTGACAATATGACTTCGAGTACACTTTTTCACTATTTGTTTGAATGGTGGCGACAGTATTATTATTATAGTGTAAGGACTAATTTGAGTCTGCAAATGCCCTTGATCGGTATTTGATCATTGAATCAAAAGATTCCTTAACTGCAAGGGGTAGCTCTGAATCAACGATTTGCGTGAAATTCACCTTCTGGCAAGTTTTGAAAATAAGTGACTCAGTGCCGCCATATAACCTAATGACACCGTTAATTGGGTCGACTTTTCCGTCAACTTGGATTACAAAATCGAGGCCCACTATAGCATCCAAATCTTTAAGAGTCGGAAGTTTGAAAAAGCAAGCCGTTTTATTGAACAATTTTAGCGGACATTTTTGAAAGATAAGTGTACCTCCATGAATAGATTTACTTCGAAACGGCTTTTCTACTGGGATAACGTTTGTTAAATTGGACAAGGCCCTGATATAATTTCTTGATGCTCCAGTATCGACTGGAAATTTTAGAACCAATCCACCTTTTACATCCTTTTTGATGTATGGCATGAAGGATTTTGTAATAATAGAAAAAGCACCTGCGTTCGCGGTTAATACTTTAATAATTTCATGTGCGATTATCCGCAGTATTTATACACGATTGCTCTATTTCTTATAACTATATTAAATATATAATAGAGGGTTGCATGTCATATGCTAGTCAATGTATCAAATGCTCGCGGAGTCAGCATTGTGACGCCCCTTAAATGAGGCCCACAAATAAAAATGGGTACTGGACGAAAAAAGCCAGTATCCGCGTTATGACAATTAACGGACACCGACCCAATACTGCCAGGATGCAGTGGACGGCGAGATAAGCAGCGCAGAGTAAGCAACACAAGACAGTGTGCCGACTTACTCTAGCAACAGCGCGATCACAACGAGAGAGACTACACATGGGCAGTGTGCGGAGAGCAACGACGCGAGAATAACACAAAGTTATTCGGCCAGCAACAGCAGAGATGAGAGAGAAGCAACGCTGCCGGCCTGACCATTACATTACGCTAAGAAGCTTGATAGACGCTAAAGAACGCCGGCGCCGACGCGTAGAAAATAATTTAATGACGCTGTACGCGTGCTTAGAATTTTGGCACGCGGCAGTTAATCTCGAGCAGAAAACAGAGTTACAAGTGCGAAAGTGGAGTCCGGGAAAAGAAAGCCAAAATCACGTGACGACGAGGGAACTTCGGAAAACACCACAAGGAGAAAATCATAGACATCGACGACCACAGGAACTATACCGGGATAACAACACTAACGAACGACCAGGAAGGGACAACGGAACACGCAGACCCCCCACGATCAGGAACAACAGCAACGACAACCCTGGAAAAACGCAGCCACTATCTACTGACGACGAGGTGAGCAACGATAACTCTTTAAGAGTTTATGTGTGGCCAGGGATAGCCGCCAAAAATGCTAATAAAAATACCTATATATATATGTATATATACATATATATTGTGTTTGAACAAAGGCCTCAAAAGACAGTGAACATGTGTTTGACCGGAGAGACCACCGCCAGCTAGTGTGGATTCGCGCCGATACCGCGTGTGTTTCGGTTTCTTAGCCGTAGCGTCTGCTGACTGCTGAAGCAGAATACACCTTGATGAACAGACCTAGTTCGTCGTGAAGTTCGACCAAGAATTTTATGCCATAGGTACCACCTATCTCATAGAGCCAACTCCCTTTAGAATCTGCTGTATGACTCAATAAAAAAAAACCGAGTACCTTTCTTTACTTTTGCGCCCTACCATTCCCTACCAGTGTTTTCCTGTACAAAACTTGTAAATTTTCTATGCAAGACAGCCCTGGCCGGACTGAGATAAACCCCGGCCTGAAGAACTTCGTTACAGCATTGACTCATTGCTGGTGAATGGTGACGCTCAGATTACGCGAGTGCATGCTACACCTCCCTTTTAAAAAGAATAACGAAATTATATAATGCAGTTATTTATTATAATTTATATGCATATGTCGCGGGAGATAGACAGTACCGATACGCAGTATCGGCTTCTATTGGCTGTAAGTGACGATAAGGGTGACAGTACCCTAGTGCTGAGTGTGGTTCGAATGCCTGGTGTTGGAAAAGGTGGCAATGATTGAGGTTGCCAGATCAATAAAGATCTAAGTGAGCGTCACTAGAGAATTGGCGGTCGAAATGAAGACACGTAAGCGGAATACACAGAGCTCCAGAGCTAGAAACGATATGACGCCAGTTGTGTCTAGTGATAAAATAAACGAGGCAGCGAATGAAAACATAGACTCTGACCCGACATCAGAATTGGGATCGGTTCGGTCCAACATGGATTCCGACTCACGTTACGCATTTTTTGAGAATCAAATCAAACACCTCAAGAATATGCTTGCACAATCAAACGGTGAGACGCCATTGAGAAATCAATAAAAGGCCAATATAGTTTCGTTGCCAAAGTTCAATCCGGAAATGCCTTTTGCAGAGTCCTTTTCCTGGAGCTCCACCGTTGAGTTGATTCTTGGAGAAAAACATCTCCAGGGTAGTGAGCTCGTCATGGCACTCAGCCGCTCCTTGGAAGGCAGTGGCTGGAGCAAACCAGTTACGCTGGCATCACATGGGAACAATTCCAGGTATTGTTTGTCTTGCACTTCGAAGCACTGGAAACGACGGCAGCTACGTTGGTGAATCTATTTAATGGCACCCTGGCGGAAGGCGAAAATCTGTCAGTTTATAGTAGCCGGCTGATCACTTCGCTACTTGCCAAGTTGGAGTCGACGGACGTTGAAGAGATTGCTGTCTCAATAGTTCTGTCGCACCTTGTGCGTGTTGACAGCGGCTTAAACAATCTGGTACTCACCAAGCCAATCAAAACCAGAAGTGAACTTCAGCAACAGTAAAAGGCAATTGCGTTTGGAAAACGCAAAGTTCGAGTGAACGATTCTAGTGCTTCATTTCCTGTGAAGAAAATGAAACCAGCTGCCATTGCGAAGTGTCACTATTGTGGGAAAATTGGACATAAAATTGCTGAATGCAGCCTGCTTAAGAGTAAAGAAGACAGCAAGCCGAAAACTGGTGGTACACCATCTGGAAGAGACTGGTCAACGGTTACATGCTTCTCATGTGGAAAGCAAGGCCACTTAGCATCATCGTGTCCGAACAAGCAAAAACAGGGGACAAGGGTCGTTTATCAGAAGCGTACAGATGTTTGTTCCATCGTAGAGCCTCTTGGAACACGAAAAGTATCGGGTGAACAAGAATCATTCTGTTTTGATTCTGGGCGGAATGCAGCTTGGTTAAAGATTCCGTTGGCAGAAAGTTCGCTGGAAAAGATTTGCCAATATGGTCGCCTTAACGGCATTGGTAATAATTCAGTATGAATTTCAACACAAATTTTATCCAATGTCCAAATCGAGGAATGCTTCTTGAATTATTGTTTCATCTTGTTGATGATGATTATTTGAACCGTGATGTAATGTTAGGGCGAGAAATTTTAAGTCAAGGAATAACTATTTTACCAAAAAAGAGTCACGTATAGATAATAACACTGATTTGAGTAATGCTGATAAAGATTCAATAATAATGATTTTGAGACAGTACACTGAGTGGTTTATAAATGGGATTCCAAATAAACAGGTAACATTAGGTCAATTAGAAATAAGGTTAATTGATGCAAATAAAGAATAAGTGCGCTCCAAAACAAATGAGATATTAGCAAACAATATAATACGCCCAAGCTGCTCTCCGTTTGCTAGTCCAATGTTGCTTGTACGAAAAAAACACGGTACAGACCGTTTGTGTGTAGACTAAACAGAGTTAAACTCAAACACAGTTTCTGACAAATATCCGCTGCCACCGATTTCAGATCAAATTTCTAGATTAAGTGGATCAATGTACTTCTCATGCAAAAAATTCAAATTCTTGTACATTATGATTCAATAGAGCGAACAGCATTCGTAACGCCAGAAGGCCAATACGATTTTTAAGTACGATTACATATCTAGAATATGAAACCTGAAATGACTAAATTTAGCCAAACGCCCGAAAAATTACAGCCTTTGCGGGGCTACCAGCCCCTCAGTCAGTTACTCAATTAACACAGTTTATCGGACTGGCTTCCTATTTACGTCAATTCATTTTTAAATTCTCAGAAGTTATGAAGCCATTATTTCAACTCGTCTCTAAAAATAATCTATTCGTCTGCAACGCCCAGCATGAGGAAACCAAACAGCGAGTTATTGCAATTTTTACAAGAAAGCCTGTCTTAACCATTTTTGACCCACAACACATAATCGAGTTGCATATTGATGTCAGTAGTGAGGGATATGGTGCAATTCTTTTGCATAAAATCGAAAATAGACTCCACGTGGTGGAATATTTTAGTAAAATAACTTCCCCAGCAGAATCGAAATACCACTCATACGAGTTAGAAACATTGGAAGTTTTTAATGCAGTGAAACATTTTCGCCATTATCTACTAGGCAATCGCTTTTTTTGTTACTGATTGTAATTCTTTAAAAGCAAACTTTAATGAAATTAATTTAACTCCAAGATTCCACAGGTGGTGGTCATATCTAGTTTTCGAGTTTGTCATAGGAACGATCGGTCTGAAAAATGCTCTAAATATGAATTTGTATGAACATTTTCTGTGTTTCCCAATCCATCTGAATTATACTCACTAGGGTCGATTGCCTAAACGATGGTTCTATTATTACTATCATATTCCATTGTTAATTAAAATATAAAACTGAGTAACGGGTATCTTAAAGTCGCGAGACAAATACAGCATTCTTTCTTGTTTTATCCATTGAAACACCCGTCCTATAATTCTGTGCATAAATCTTACAATTTACTTATAATCTTTCTGATAGTTGCCTACTTTCTTCAAATAATACCTTAAAATCTTCATTCTCTCTTGATCCTAACAACATTCCTAGTTGTGTGCTTAAGAAGTGCTGTTGTTCAATAATAAAACCTCTCTTAATCCTTTTTAAAAAGTTTATTCATCTTAATCTATCAGTAAATTTAAATTCTGCAAAATTTTGTTTTGAAATGATTTAATTTAATACATACAAATTAATTTATTAGTCAAATACTCAAGATAGCATATAGTTTGCGTCAATAAATAAATAAATAACAACTAACGGAAAGAAAAGTGGGTTTAAAAATTTAATATATTAATTCCAACGAGTAGGAATGCTTTAAAGGCTGCATACAGTTGTATGCACATAAAGTGCTCGGAGCGATAACGGCTTGTGCGATATATTGATTACATTTGGATTTGTATGGAACTTTCTGAATAGTTTGATATAATTTGTCTCCAAACGAATTTCAAATAACAATACTGTACGATAAGAAAAAATGGCTTAAAAACGGCCTGCAAATTTGGAAAAAGAAAGAAGTATTACTCTCAGGAAAAAAAGGGCGTAGCAGACCAAAATTTTAAATGACATTGCATTTACGCTGTATCTAAAAACCTGTATACTAAATTGGTATTCACGAGTGCCATAGTTACAGAGATATTAACCTAAAAACATCGCTTTTCCCAAAGTGTGTCTAGTTGTCTGAGATCTCGGAAAAACAGAAAGACAGACAGACGGACATGGGTATATCGACTCGGTTGTGATGCTGATAAAGAATATTGAAGTACTTATTGGGGTCTGCCAGGCTGGCAAAAATCCTCTAAATGCACCCTCCCCGAGGGTGCTGGTTGGCAATGGACACTGCATCGTCTGTAAGGACTAAGGCTAAACCGCGGTCCGGTATCTTTGCATGACACGGCATGCTAAGGATGCCGAACACATGTCATATTTAGAGGTAGCCTGGCAGTAGGAATAAAACGCTGGGGGTGGCCACCTGAAGAAATTAGCCAACCATGGAGAACTGTGGAAATCCATACGAACAATCCAATCCGGGCTGGGATGTCAGCCCAAACGTCGGTGGGAAGCGAGACCACTACCACAGGTGGGCATGGGGGGGAGAAATCCCCTCTGCGTATCGCCAGTGGTCACACATCAGACGTGGCGGAAGAAGCCCATGTCAGTTGTACTTCGACTGCCACAAACAACAAGCACAGGCTTACCCGCACAGGTGCGTTGAGGAAAGCGTTGAGTCAGTGACAAGAATTGAAAAAAAAAAGCCTGCTGTGCTTTCCGGTTCAGGACTCCAGCTCCTTGCGTAGGGAAGGGCCTAAGCGATCCAGGGAAGGGCACAAGACGAAGGCACAATACAGGGCGGCGCTAAAGATCCTGAGTCGGCTTCAAGGTACGGCACACCTGTCCGGTGAGGACAAAGGCAAGCTGGCCTGGGCTGAACAACGGATCGAAGAGATGCGAGCAACGATGAGTGGGTACGCCAGCAAGGTCGAGGAGATGATGACCGAAAAGAGGCAGCGCTTAGCCGAGAGCAACGTGAGCAAGGAAGCTCCGGTATGCATATGGCAGAGGGGCCTCAAGGGAGCCATCCCTCGACCAAGATAAAGAATAAGAGCCTTGATGAAAAATGTTGTACAGCGGCATCTGATCGTGGCCCTGATAGATCGCAGCAAGGAAAACGGCAGGATCTCAGAGGAACGATGGAAAATCGTCCACGAGACGCTAGTCGGGTTGCTGCTAGAGCGAATGGAGGAGAGTCCGGAAGCCCCCATGCCCACCTTTGACGCTGCTGGGTGGCTCAACGGCGCAAATATCCTCAAATGCAACGACGATCCAACGCTCAACTGGCTAGAAAAGATGGTTCCAAGTTTGGGAGCGGTATGGAAGGGAGCTCAGCTGGTGGTGGTCGACAGGGAAAACATCCCGTCTAAACCAAATGCATAAGTTCTCTTCCCAATCGCAGTCGAAGGAGATCCAGATCTTCGTCCGCTGCCGAGGCAAAATAAGGACCTGCAAACCAGTGACTGGAAGGTGTTGCATGCTGGTACCTTCTCCTCATCAGAGGAGGGCCAGCATGTAATCCTGCAGAACAGCAAGCATGCAGATGATTTGCTATACCCCCGCTTTGGGAAGATGGCACGGAAAGGTCTCCATGTTTATCTCATGTTTAATAACAGCACTGGGAAAATTCGCCTCACTATAGCATCCTGCTATATGGCCCACGACCTGCCAGCACCACCGGACGAACTGGTGAGACTTGTGATAGAGTCCAACTCGTGGTCGGATCAGACGCCAACGTACACCACTGCTTATGGTGATTAACCGACACCAACACTAGAGGTGAGTAACTACTTGAATTTATTCTAATGACAAAGTTATATATCGCGAACACGGGGGAGGTACACACGTATGTAGGTCCCACACCGTCCAACGTCCAACGTCTAATACTTGCATCAGGTGTAGATATAACAAACTGGAGGGTCCTTGACAAACCCTTCTCTGATCATAAGTACATTCAATTTTAATGCAACTTTGACTACAATCCCAAACTGACTCAATTTAATTGATCCAAGAATACTGACTGGATCAAGTTCAGGAATCTTAAAAAGTCTGAGTCTACCAAGCAATATTAGGTCTGCACGTTAATAAGACCCTCCTAGAGGACTACAACGGCTTGTCGGCCATCTAGACAAAAAATTAGATCAAATTCTATTATGGTGGAACGCTGTACTCTTAATACAGAGAGCACCAACCAAGGATCTGTTCAAGCTTTTTGTTCCAATCTGGAAACAGTGCCTAAAACCGCAAGTAAGTCTTGCTCCTGTCAAAACAGCGACCGATTTAAAGTCAACTGAAACTGGAAGATGGAACATGGACAAAGAGCAGCGAGGAAACTCTATATGCACTCATGACTACTAACTTCCCAGGATGCTCAACCCCACCTGAATCGGACGAGCAACAGAACAATACGGAACAAGTTTACGCATTCCCAGAGGACTATTCACTACTACTAAGATACAATGAACTTTAAACTCTTTCTGAAGAATAAAGAGCCCGGGTATCGACGGGATCATACTAGCCATGTTGCAAACTGCTTTAGATGTGGTCACTCCGTGGGTGGCCAAGATACACAAGGCCTGCCCAAAAACCAGCCATATACCAACGCAATGGAGAACCACAAGAGTTACATTTGCTTCCAAAGCGGGCAAATGCATTCATAACATAGCAACGGATTATATCCTTTATGCTAAAAACAATGAAGAAGCTGCTAGATCTCATCATCAGAAGTGAAGTCGAGGAACGGATATTTACTGATCAGCATGCATACACCAAGGGTAAGTCCGTTGAAATGGCTCTACACTCTCTAGTAGGAACCACAGAACGGGCCTTACATAATCGCGAATACGCACTGGGTGCGTTTGTCTAATGTCATAATTGACCAGCTGATAGCAATCAACACGTTCAGTCAGAGTGGGGCGTTGCAACTATAACCAAAATCGCAAGCAGAGGTACTCCACAAGGAGGAGTCCTATCTCCGCTTCTGTGGAACCTAGTCGTTGACGATCTTATCAAAAGATTTGATAGAGGAGCCCCAAAGGTAACTATGCGGACGACATATGTATAATTATAACGGGAGTATACCCATCGACTCTAAGATCCATAATGAAACAGACTCTCAGGGAAAAATATAAATGGGCAGAGCATGCCGGACTGCATATTGATGCAGATAAAACGGACCACATCCTCTTCAGCAAGAAGTACAAGGTACCGTACTAGCCCCCCTTACTACTTTCAGTTCTCAGACCGTCAAGGCGAGCAGAGAAGCAGCAGATGAACTATGTATGACCAAGTCAGTACACATCTACTGGGTTCCCAGCCAGCAGACCATACCAGGAAACAAGGAGGCAGACCTTCAAGCAAAGGCAGGCGTTTACTTACCAACTATCAGAACAGAACAATTGGCCATATCCTTTAGATTACTACACAGTTAGCTTGAGGGAAGCACCAATTAGCATATCAGCCGAAGATGGCGAAACACCTCCACATGCAAAATAACCGAGACCATGTGCAACGATATCAAAGCTCGTCTCGCTAAAAACATTTTTCACCTCCCCAGGAAGGACTGCTGAATGGTCGGGATACTAACTGGTCACTTTCTAGCGGCTGCACATGCGGCCAAGCTAGGTATAACCAACAATATCAATTGCAGGAAATGCAATGAACTGAACTCTACAGAGACGCTGGAGGACCTTCGATGCCACTGTCATGCCTTGGAGAGCACAAGGCTAAGGTGCTTAGGCAAACCAACACTACCTTCAATGAGGGAAGCCTTCATTATACCCGCAAGAGATCTGCTAGCGGTAGCGAAGCGCTCCCAGATCCTACAGGACTTCAGGCCATAGTAATCCTCCCTGACCGGTTGATTGAGGGCCATAACTGGCCTATTGTCTGTCCCAAGAGGACATCTGGGTTAACCTTACCTAACTTTGGGATCTGCCACGCCTCCTGCTACTTGTTACATACTTTTCAAAAACCCAATATACTCTTGCAAAAAATATAAGAAGCACAATGATTTGAGAGTATACACCTGGAATGTACAGGCATTGTTCAGACCTGGTGCTGCTCAGCATCTCGCGGATATCCTTGGTTGAGTGCGCTCAGCTGTATTTATAGACCCCGTACTCTTCAAAAGAGTATTATTCTTATCTGAAGACAAATGTGCCTATCAGGCAAAAGGAGGAGTGGCATTTACAGCCGAGAAGATTTAATGATGTCCGTCGATCCGTCCGTCTGTCCGTATGAACACCTGGATCTTCGAGACTACAAGAGCTAGTGCACCAAATTTGGAATGAAAGTATGTCAGACAGATCAAGTTTATTTCAAATTGTTATCACATTCCCTACCACCCCGCAATTTGTGAAAAACCATATTTTTAACACCATAACTTGGAAGCGACTAAATCACACAATGTATGCATTATTACTATCCTCACCAAGTTTGGTCTGGATCGGATAACTATAGCCTATAGCTCCAATAGGACATATCGGTCGAAAATTGGTTATTTACAGCTCCGTATAGCTCACATTATACAAATCAGTCAGTTATTTGTATGGTTAAATGCTCAGTCCAACGACTTTGTCCAACTTAAGCTGACTCTTTCTCGATAGCTCCAAAGCCCGCAGTTTGGTACGACCAATGATATTAACATCATCAGCGTAACCAAGGAGCAGGAAAAATTTGTTTCCCAGTATTTCGCCCAAACGATGTACTCCAGTTTTCCTTATGACACTCTCCATCGGCAGGTTGAAGAGCGTACAGGATAGCGAGTCGCCTTGTCTGAGACCCGCTTGGTATTTAAGGTTTCGGATTGGTCATTTTCTACCTTGACAGAGCTGATGGTGTTGCTCAATGTCATACTTTAAAGCCGGAATACCGCGGAATACTAAGCTTAGACATGGAGGCGTACAGGCGTCCTTGCAGTGGGCTATCATTCTGATTAGCTATAGACCATTATAGCTACATACCATCATAGCTACAACACCATCATCCCTGATTGGGGTTAGTAGACCTTTATATTCAGACTCTTGGCTGTCTCCAGCCAAAGGGCTTGCAAAGTGGTCTCAGCATCTGTGACACGATTCCCATCATCACTCCTGCAGGCAGGCGCTCCAGACTTATACCCTTATGCGTTTGATCTTCCGGTAAAAATCACAGACATTATTTCTGCTCCTATTAGTCTCCGACTTCTCGCATTCAAGCCTTTCCATCTCCTGCTTGTTCATCCTGAAGGCATTTCTCATCTCATCTTACCCCCTGCTTGTACCTCCTGCTTGCTGCGTTCGTCTGTAGGTGGCATCTTTTGAAGCATTCGCTCCCCGACACTCCTGGTCATACCATGGATTCCGTTTTGGTGGTCGTTGGAATCCAAGGGTTTAATGGCGTTAGACATGTACGCCCATATTTCTAAAATATTTACAGGCGTTGTAGAGAGCTGGCCAAGTCGGCCTGAGTGACGAATGAAGAAAGCATTTCAATTGGCATTTTGTATTGGCCATGGTCGTCAAAGTTATTCGTGTTCTTATCCAAGGCTCCTTGTGCATTCTTTACTGATTTTGTCATTTTCCATGCGGATGCTAAGTTACAATTCACGTAGAGGTAGTTTGTCGACTTGAATAACGCAGGAGTAAGGCTCACACTGGCGTCCACCAACTTGGACGTAGTCGGTAGTTTTACATTGTACTCCGCCCAATCCCGTCAATACCTGGAGCTTTTCGCTGTTTCATAGCCTTTATCTAAATCAGTAGGTCACTTATTGAAAATGGCAAATGCTCAAAGTTATTAACAGATTCTCGGATCAGTTCATCTTTTATTAAATTTACAAAATCTATTAAGGAAAAAGAAAACGGTTTGAAAAGATTCATAGATTCATAGCTGGTCGCATATCAACCGCCGCAATGGCGAAATCACCTTAGTCACTTTGCTTACATTGTTTGCTCCGCAATAATTTTATTAAATTCTGTAAGGTGATCTTGCATAGGAGTTTTGGACAGATTGCTGATTAAGGGATCAAGTAATATCAACAAAGGATATATCCTTGAACACCGAAACTTCCGAAAAGAATTTTACTTTGTTGATTTGCGTTTTACAATAATGTCTTGCCTCAACATTTTTAAATTCGGGGTATCTTCTCCAGTTGGCAGAATGTCCCTCACCACACAATGCATACTTTACAGGTAAGGGATCGGTTGCGTTGTGGAATGGGAGGTCTACAGTAATGGGGATAAATTTTTCCAAAAGCAAATTCGATTAACAACGAACACTTGTTTATTATTATTTTTGGGCTCAAGTTCCTTTGTATTCCGGTCTAAAACGTTTGTAGAGGAGCGCACTTTATGACCTAATTCTTCTTTACTTTTTCCGTGATATAGGCTCTTGACAACTATTCTTAAGTTCTTACATTCTTAGGCTACCAAGAATGCAAATAATATTATATATTATTTTTTTTGTCAAACGCTTCTTTTTCGCTTTCAAAAACGCAGACAAAAATTCCAGCACTCCAAAAAGGGTGCTAACACGCTGTTAGTTCATAAGCATAGTTAGGTAGTTTAAGAAAGCATTGAAATTATTAGTATAAGAAAGTATGATGAATTGTTAGTATAAGTCAAATGGAATTATTTAATTGTCTAGATGTGTAAGCAAATCTCTTATATTTAAGCTAGCGAATAAGTTCTTGTTTTCGGCAATGCAGCTGTCGCGAGCGGCTGGCAGTTGATTTTGTACATTTCGCATTACCACACGCACACCGCCAGCCTCTCCGCGTTTGCCAGTCTCAATAAATTGTTGTTTTACGAAACTGCAATTTGTTTTATTTAACGTAGTTAAATATATTTGTTTTTCGATTTTTCATTGGCGCCCGAGCAGGGACTTTCATTTGCGGTCGTTGGTCTATTAGACATTTCGAGGCTTGGTGTGTTTGCGTGTCGGTTCGGTAGTTGGTTTTGTGATTTCCCTGGAGCTGTTGGCCTTAGGAATACTCTGGACTTGGATCACCTGGATTTGTGGATCAAGTGGGAATTAACTGGAGAAAATGCCCAGAATTGAGCCAATGAGCGACTCTTCTGATGACCAGGTAACAGTGCCCAAACGATTCAGTGCATAGGTGATTTAGAACGTGCAAGCTTAGAAGCGGCACATATTTTTTTTAGAATTTAACTTGCGTTGTTTTACTTTACTTATTCGATTTTCGTTTTGCTTGCACCAGCGATGCTTATGCTTACACATCAGCGCTAACAGACATACATACATACATATGTACGCTGAACGGCTGCACTTTCGTATAGTTGTTATTGGCAAATCGTTCGCCTACATATACGTGTGTTTTTGTTGTTTGCACAGAGCGCAGTCCACGCCTGTTTAACTATAATCAGCCGAATATCGCTAATTGGGTGATTATCGTTACGCAGTCGCTTGTGAGTTCGAATGTTTAATTGTTTGTTTTTGCTGCTCTTATCTCTGTGATTCGAGAAGGCAGACTACTTAGCCAGCTGATTAACTTTATTCATCTGATTATCTTTGTTAGCCAACGGTGTTGATCGGCTAACTATCTTTAATCAGCTGATTATCTTTAATCATCTGATTATCTTCGCTCGTATTATCGGTCAACTATCTGTAATCAGTTGATTATCTTTAATCATCTGATTACCTTCGCTCATTCGATTCTTTATTAGCTGATTTTCTTGAGGTAGTACACTTACGTGCACTCAAATAGATCCACATTTAAAAAAAAAAAAAAAATTTTAATATGGCGCACAAATTGGATCCGAATGATACCGTTCTGGTTGGCGAGGAAACTTGTCTCAGTGCTCGTTTAAGCCAATTATTCGTAAAATTAGAAAAGTAAAGAGCGACATCGAGAGACAACGGAGTTCACTCGTTAATAAAATGGTGAACCCAAGCAAATTTGAGATTCAGTGCCGGCTAGACATTCTGAATTCGTACATTTCTAAAGCCATGGACCTTCAGTCAGAGATCGATGCAATAGATCCTGACAATACTAGCCGCGCAATGCTGGAGGAAACGTGTATTCTGGCCCGTACCTCCAGTATCTCACCATTCTCACCTGCCCAAACTTAAATTGCCTAAATTCAGTGGTAAACATTCAGAATATAGGCAGTTTATCGGTCTGTTTAATAGTTTGGTGGATTCTGATCGCTCGCTATCAAACATTGAAAAGTTCAACCATTTGATATCGTGCTTATCAGATGAGGCGTTGGGGACCATCAGAGCTTTTCAGGTATCTGATGAAAATTACCCAAAGGCATTAGAGAGCCTAAGTAGAGTGTACGACAACAAATGTCTGATATTTTTTGACACCCTCGCCCAGTTGTTTGATATTGAGCCTATGTATAAGCCATCGGCAATTGGAATTCGCACGATGGTGGACTCTGTATCGGATATTTTTGACTCGCTAATGCCCGTTGGAAATGAGCAGGATTTCGCTAACGCAATTCTAATCCACATAGTCATGTCAAAGGTAGATCCTCATACGAAATCGAAGTATAAGGAGCATCTTGACTATAACACATTGCCAAAATGGGTCGATTGTGTCGCGGCTTCGAACAGGCGATGTCAGCACTTTTCTGCCGAAGAGAGTTCGAAGTCCAGGATGAAGCAGAAAACCGACATGAAACACGCAAAGAAATCGTCATTTGCGTGCACGAATGTCGAGAAGCAAGTGGAACCCCAATGCAATTTTTGCAGTGCCAATCATACAATTGGAAACAGCCAAGGGTTCGCAGCACTGCCAGTTCAATTTCGTGAAATCCAGTCAACTCTTCATAAATTGCTTGCATTCAGGGCACAGAGTGTCCAACTGTACTGCGTCGAAGTGTAGAGTTTGTTCTCATCCTCATAACACTCTCCTTCACAAATACGCATTAGAAACATTACAAGCATCTGCTCATCCTGCCCATGTAAATCATGTTGCTAGCGAAGTCGACCAAGTAATCCTTGCAACTGCAGTTGTAACAGTTCGAGACAGGTTTGGTCAAAAACGAAAGGCTAGAGCCTTGTTGGATTCAGGCTCGCAGGTGAATTTCATGACGGAAGAGCTCGCTCAAGCTTTGCGCCTTCAACGCAAAAATAAGTGCTTGACCGTAAAGTCGGTTGGACAGGCTAGATTGACAGCAAAGAGCGAGGTATCGACGATAGTTTCATCTCGAGCAACGAGACACCAGTTTAGCGCCGATTTTTGGGTGCTAAAATCAATTTGTAGCAGGCAGCCAGACTGTGATCTTCCCGTCAATCGGTGGAAGATTCCATCAAATGTCGAACGGGCTGACCCTTAATTTCATAGACCCCAACAAATAGATATGCTTCTGGGAGCAGACTCCTTCTTCGACTTGCTACGTAGTGGACAAATAAGATTGGCGAATAATGGTCCAGTGCTACAAAGGGCTTTGCTTGGTTGGGTGGCATCAGGGCGGTGCAGGAAAATTCGTACCAAAAGCCCAGTATGCTGCAGTGAGACAAGAAGCTTTCCCAGAGACAAGTGTTTCGGAAAATTATTCTGCAGAGCACTTTGTTTGCGAACAAAGCTTTCGGGACAGCATTTGGAAATTGCCGACAGGACATTTTGGAATCAGTGTGTCTTTCAAGACTGATCCCAAACTGCTCCAATGTCCCCCAGAAATAGTTAAAAGACAGGTTCTCTCGGTAGAACGCAGAGGTTTTGATGCTGAAATCAATGTTAGGTATTTGAGTTTCATGAACGAGTATCTTGTACTTGGTCGCTTGTCCGTCTCAGATGCAGAAGTTCCACTAGGACCACATTACACCTTTCCACACCAGTGCGTCCTGAGGCATGATAGCAGTTCCGCCACGCTTCGAGTGATGTTTGACGCCTCGTGTAAGTCAACATCGTCACACTCTGCTAACGAGTTACTGATGGTGGCACATGCTACTCAGAGGGATCTAATTCGTTTTTAGACCCCGTACTCTAAAAAAGAGTAGAGGGGTCTATTAAGTTTGTCTGAAGCGAAATGTGCGTAACAGGCAGAAGGAGGCGTGGCCGACCCCATAAAGTATATATATTCTTGATCAGCATCAACAGCCGAGTCGATATAGCGATGTCCGTCTGTCTGTCTGTCTGTCTGTCCGTCCTTATGAACACCTGGATCTTCTAAACTACAAGAGCTAGAGCAGCCAAATTTGGAATGAAAGTCCGTCTATATGTCAGGCAGGTTAAGTTTATTTCAAATTTTTGCCACGCCCCCTACCGCCCCCGAAAATTGTAAAAAACTATTTTCACATGACCATAACTTGAAAACGACTAGAGCTAGAGAGACCACACATTATGTGTATGGTACCAATATAACTGTCCTCACCAAGTTTGATCCGGATCGGACAACTATAGCCTATAGCTCCCATAGGACAAACCGGTCAAAAATAAAAAATTTGTATGAAGACATGTAGTGTTGGTTGAGCGATCGCAACCAAACTCACAGAGGATGTGTGTATTATTATTAAAAATATCCTCACCAAATTTGGTCCAAATCGGACAACAACAACATATAAAACAAATTAATCAAAAATGCTGAATTTTATGAATAAATTGTTTGTTTACACTTGCTTGCAATAAAAGTTTTAACTCTACGTTTAGCTACTGCAACTTCAATAAGGAGCGTAGTCTAGGTAGTAGAGATGCGCGCTTCGTACGTGTTTGTTAGACCGGGATCCCGGGTTCGAATCCAGTCAGTAAAATATGCTGTTTGTTTACTTTTTAAACTTTAATTATTTACATAAACTTCAAAGCGGAGTGTGGTCTAAGTAGTAAAGATGCCTGATCTAATTCTTTGCACTTGTATGTTAGCCCGGGATCATGTGTTCGAGCGCCGTCAGGGACATTTTATTAATTTTTGTTATATAACAATATAACAAAAAAATATTATATGTAAATGCAGATAGTCGAGCGCTTTTAAGAGAGGGGCGTGGTGCAGCTGTTAGGGCTCTGACGCGTGTGTGTGAAGTCCGAGGTTCGAGTCCCGTCAGTGAATTTTTTTAATTATTGTTTTTTTTATTTCAATTTAAATTTAAAATAATAATTTAGAATTGTAAAATAATAATTTCAAATTGCAAGACATGGCTTATTTTTAAAATAAGCCAAGTAAGCAAACTGTGCATTTAATTGTGTATATATTTACATACATTTGTATATAAATATGTATGTATACAAAATGTGAATCACTCCGTTTTTCTTGTTTTTCGAATGGAAAATGCGCACTTCTGTGAGTACGGGGTCTTTTACAGTCGGCTCGCTCGACTGTAGCCTTTCTTACTTGTTGTCGTAAGTTCCGTCTGAACCGATATGCCTTAACGGCAAATATTAAACAGAGAAAAAAGCAGGTGCCCGAAATTCTCATAGTGGGCGAATATCAATTGGCAAAATGGTTTTCAAACCATTTATACGTATTAAAAGAAGGTGGAAATAAGAAACGTTTGATTTCCAATGATTCCGATTCGACAAATACGCTTGCCATGAGGAGGACACCAAGGTCAGATACTTTTCAGTATCACTTGGAAGCTACCTTCGCCAAATTAAGTCCTACTAAGCGGAAAACATTGTTTGATGGGTTTTCGTATATATTAGCCCAAATATACGCGTTGGACCTATGTCGAATCGATAGTGCGAGTGTCTGGAATGATTTAGACATCGCACTTCATTGTATAAAAAGTTCCCTTTCATTATTAGCAACATTTGTAGCCAATCGAGTTGCAGGCATCAAAGCAATGGCCAATGATGTATCTTGGAGACATGGACCGACACTTTCAAGAGGGTGTGACGTTCCGAAACTCAAATTGTGTCGAAAACTGGTAACAATGGATCGATTAAGATCAAAGTACAATATAGAACTACAAACTGTCAAACTCGAGAAGAAAATACATACATTCGCTTTGCTGATACTGCTGAAACCAGCTCAACGCGCAGAGCGCACAGTGGCATTTGATAGGCTAAAAAAGGATGATATCGTGCATCCAAGTTTGCAATCGCTGACCACATTAATTAACAAGTCAGGCGGATTAGGAAGACGAATTACTTTGACTCATTAAGGAGTAGATTTGTGTGGCCCCCCAAATGTGTTGTCAAATATAAGAGGACGAGTTCGAAGGCTGTTCACCTGGAGCTTGTAGCAGACTTATTCACTAATGCCTTTCTCTGTCCTTTGAACAGCTTCATCGCGCGACGTGGCATTCCCGTCCGGCTATACTCGGACAATACGACCAACTTCGTGGGGACGAGCAACCTCCTAAGGGAGTTTCAGGACGCCTTCGATCGGCAGCAGGGCAGGCTGCAGCCATTTGCAGCGGAGCGAGGGATGGAGTGGAGGTTCATACCTCCGAGAGCGCCGCACTTCGGAGGACTGTGGGAAGTAGCAGTGAAGTCGGCCAAGCATCTGCTAATGCGGCAGATCGGCAGCGCGTCGCTCACCGAGGCCGAGGTCCGAGGTCACCTGGCCGACGTGGAGGCAATATTAAATTCACGGCCGCTGACACCGCTGGGCAGCGATCCCAGCGACGTAGAGGCACTCACCCCAGGCCATTTCCTCATCGGACAGCCGCTTCGTTCGCTGACGCAAGGGTTCAAGCGGGCCACACGAAACAACGAAATTTCGTGCTCTCGTAGGTGGCAGCTGTTGTCCACGCTCAGACAGCGCTTCTGGCAAACGTGGTCGAAAGACTACGTCTACAGTCTTCAGCAGCGAAGGTAATGGAAGGAGGCGCTCGACAACATCCAGATTGGGGATCTCGTCGTGGTCCACGAGGACAACACGCCTTCCCAACGGTGGACAATGGGCCGCGTCGTGGACGTAACCACAAGAGACGACGGGCGAATCAGGGTCGCCGACGATAAAACGGGCATTGGCTTGTTCAAGCGCCCAATCGCGAAACTAGCCAGGCTTCCATTGGATTGAAGGCGATCCCTTCAAGGTGACCGGTGTTAGTTCATAAGCATAGTTAGGTAGTTTAAGAAAGCATTGAAATTGTTAGTATAAGAAAGTATTATGAATTGTTAGTATAAGAAGTCAAATGGAATTATTGAATTGTCTAGATGTGTAAGCAAATCTCTTATATTTAAGCTAGCGAGTAAGTTCTTGTTTTCGGCAATGCAGCTGTCGCGAGCGGCTGGCAGTTGATTTTGTACGTTTCGCATCACCACACGCACGCCGCCAGCCTCTCCGCGTTTGCCAGTCCCAATAAATTATACCGTTGAAGAACTTGCAGTTTGTTTTATTTAACTTAGTTAAATATTTTGTTTTCGATTTTTCATTGCGAATCGATTTAATCTGTCTCAATATTGATTCGCCAAAGAAAACAACAAATTAAATAGCATTAAGATATAAAAAAAATTATATTCACTTTCTTTATAAGTCTTATAAGACCTAATTATTTTCTGTGTCTTTTACCACTGGTGAGAAAAAACAACAGAAGCTAGTTTTATTTAAGCGGGCTTAGGGCTATAGACGCAGAAACCGCTGGTTTATAATTCTAAGTCGCTTGCCACTACGAGGGGGAAATGAAAAAGTACAGAGGTCTGTTAGATGTGTTAGAACAGAAATGTGCATAACAGACAAAGGAGGCTTTTCCGACCCCATAAAGTATTTATATTCTTGATCAGCATCACATCGCCGAGACGATGTAGCGATGTCCGTCCGTCCTTCCGTCTGTATGAAAACCTGGATCTTCTAAACTACAAGAGCTAGAGCCACCAAATTTGTAATAAAAGTCCGTCTATATGTCAGGCAGATCAAGTATATTTCAAATTTTTGCCACGCCCCCAACCGCCCCCGCAAATTTAAAAAAACTATTTTCACATAACCATAACTTGAAAACGACTAGAGCTATCGGGACCAAATTCACACACTATGTGCATTGTATCATTATAACTATCGTCACATCTTTTGGATCCAACAACTAAAGCCTATAGCTCCCATAGGACAAATCGGTCGAAAATTTTTGATTTGTATGGAGACAAAAAGTTTTAGTGGAGCGATTGCAACCAAACTAACACATTACGTGTATGGTACCATTTCAACGATCCTCACCAGGTTTGGTCTAGATCGGACAACTATAGCGTATAGCTCCCATAGGACAAATCGTTCGAAAATTGGTAATTTGTATGGTGAAATGCGCACTATAATGAGTACGGGGTATTTTACAGTCGGCTCGCTCAACTGTAGCCTTTCTTACTTGTTTTTTTCTTAGAAATGCAGAGATTTGCAATTGCCCGTAGCATACGCCTCTTGTTCAACACAGCAGAACAGGAAATAGCAGCATTTCACTGGGAAATAACCTATTTTCGAGCATATGTTGAGTTATGAAGGATACCGTCACCGAACTTTTTTACGATACGACCGCACAGATTCGCTGCCACCAGCTCATTTTTATACGCGTTACTCGTAGAGTAAAAGGGAATAATGTAAAGTATATAAATTCTTGATCAGCATCAACAGAGGAGTCAATATAGTGATGTCCGTCTGAGTGTCAGTCTGAATGAACTTCTAGATCGCAGAGACTATGAAATCCCGAAGCACCAAATTTGGAATCAAAGTCCATATATAGTGTACATAAATTGTTTCCACGCTTCCGATCTTCTTCGGAAATTGTAAAAAATCATTTTTATGACACCATAACTTTTAAGAGACTAGAACTATGAACACATATTGTATACGGAATCAATATAACAAATCTTACCATGCTTGATCCAGACCGGACAACTTAATCCAATAGCTCCCATTTGACAAATCGGACGAAAATAGAAAGCTTCCATGAAGACAGTTGAGCAATCTCAACTAATCTTACACATCATGTATATATGTATGATAAATGTTACTATACTCACCATCCAACAGCTTTAAGCGGACAAATCGATCGAACTTTGCTAATTTGCTTGGAAAAATACGCACAAGAAAGAGTACGCAGTCTTTTACAATTGATTCGCGCGACTGTAGCCTTTCTTACATGTATTCTTTGTTATCAAGCGTGTACATAATCCTCTTTTCATTCCACTAAAAAATTGTTTTATGCTTCAATGCTTCCTTTGTTTTCATTACTTGTAGATTCGTCTTAATACTTCTATGTTTGCCCAATTTATTTGAAAATGCCCAGGTGTTAATACTACCATATCTTCTATGCCATATAAAAAGGTCGTGAGCTTAATATTGCTTTCATACTACATAACTTAGTTGACATTTAGTCATATGTTACTTTGTTTTCTCTTATTATTCCATGTACATATGTGATTCTTTACTGCCTAAACTCAGCTACCCAAATACCTCCGATATAAGGACCTACCGGCGAAATAAAGTGCCACTCAATGCAGTACCTATTAGCGATTGGTTTTTCCGAACATCCCCGTGGGCACAGTGCATAGACCAGTAGTGGTGCAAGCAGCTGCCGTGGCGATCGTTTAAATTTCTCCTATAGTAGTGGTGCTCCTAAGCACTTAAGGCTTGTGAACGTTGTTTTATCGATTCAGTGGTGTTCTATTAGTTGCATTTCCTACAACGTGTACCGTTAGTTATGCCAAGCTTGGCAGCAAGTGCAACTGCCAGGTAGTGATCGGTGATATGTCATACCATTTGCCTGTAATACTTCCGGGGAGGCGCAACAAGTTTCAATTTGGTTGACTTTGAATAGAAGGCTCTTTGGACAGTTGCTTCCTATGCCTGGCCATTTCTGACACCAATTCCAGATTGGAACAGATGTTTCTTTAGGAGTTTTTTTTGGCCTTCAAGAGAGTAATGTCCTTATGTTGCTTATAGACTTGCTATCACCTGGTTGCCCTAGTTGTGCAGACACAAATTTCTCGAACTTTCACCAGTCTGTACTACTGGGGTTTCTAAATGTTGTTTGCTTAGGAGTGTGTTCGAAGCTGCATACGAACTGGATGACGTCTATCGACGACCCTTTAGTGAGTAACGAGTGTGTGGTCGAGGACGTTAGACAAGCTTTGATCTACGTACGTGTGTACCTCTCCCGTGTATGCGATACTTAATTTAGATGTTAGAATAAAGTCTGTAAGAGACTCACCTCTAGTGTTAATATCGGGTGATTCCCAAACGTTGGCTTCTCCCAAACGTCTGCTTCTATCATGAACTGCCAGCCGTTCAGAGTGGACATTGTTTTGATGGTCTTAACAATTTGTCTTGTGGTCCTGGCAGGTCATGCACATTTTACCAGGATACTACCATGAGGCGCGTCCTTTCACTCTCTTGCCTCACCACAGTCAGGTCATCAGTGTTGTCATTAGTTAACAAATTAGTATGTAAACCTTTCCGCACAAGTATGGCGGTTCTCGTTTTGCTCACCGTCGAAGGGTAGAACGCAATGTAGTTGCTCAACTTTTACCCCGCAACCAACCTATGCTTCTTGGACTAAAGCCCCATCGACGGAGCCTTGCACTGGGGCCTACAGCATCTCCGTCGATACCAACTTGCTTTAATGCAGATTGTTGCAGCAGTACCCTCATTTTGCGGGGTTACTGCGGCGCATGCTGAAGATGGCTGGACTATGATTGTCAGGTCACCGTCCTCGTCATCTGCCTTCTCATCCGAGAGACTCCTAGATTCCTCTGCACCTCCCCAGCCAGAAGTGTATGCACATTCTTATCCTGCGCATGACGCTTTTTAAGCCGTTGGTACTCTTCCTATACCCCCATGCTATTTTGCCGAATCGCTGGTATAGCAGATTCGCTGTCTCCAAATTGATTTAATGGATTATATGCTGGCCCCCCTCCGACGAGGTCAAGGTACCAGCATGCAACACCTCCCATCTACAGAATGGGACATCTTTGTTCTGCCGCAGCAGTAGTGGTCTTCGCTCAGTGCTTGGTCTCCTTGAACTGCGATAGGTAAGAGGACTTTTGCCTTCGCTTTGGACGGGATGTTTCCCATGTCGGCAACCTCCAGCTTGGCCCACTCCCACATTGCATCTAATGCGGGTGCAAGCTTGGTCGGCTTCGAGTCACAGGTGGTCCGAGGGACCTGGCAAACAAGTCGTTGATACGGGTCTCCGGGGCGAATGCATACAGAAAATCTCGGATATCAGAGGGTTTTAACCCGTTGGCATTCCGGATTTCTGATGTTGGCATAAGAGTCGTGGTCCTAAACAGTAGATGGGACGTGAGTGTGGGGGTCTGTGTTGAGATCTGTGCAGCTGGGTCACCGCTTAGGAGAGCTGGGATGTTGGTGGTCGAAGCGTCTAGTGGAGCTGTGTATGGTCTGGTTGCCCAAACCGACGACATCCATCCGTGCTCCGACAATTGTGGCAGTGCACGATGACGAGCACCTTACGCAGGCGCTTCTCAGCGCGCAGATTCATAATACGCTGACACTGGCAGAGCTCGTTAAACGTGAAATCTACTTCGCGGATGCGCTGCCTCTTCTGTTGGGCCAGCGAAGACTGTGCAGGACAAATTCTGTTCTTGAATATGTGATCATCTGTTTATCAGAGACATGGGATCGGCGTCGATCTCAGGCTCTGCAATGATTAAGAGGGGCCTTCTTCCAGGAAGTGTCCAGGACTCAATGAAAAGAAATCCGATGGGTCCTGGCGGAAAGAGTCCACGATACATTGCTTCGTGGAGGCCAGAAAGTCCCTTTCGAGCGCCTTGGATATGCGCTGAGGACATTTTCTCCGGGTCACAAATTGTGAGAAGACCGCCCGGAAACTTTTCCGTGGTGAGATCGGACGTTGCTTCGAAGGAGATTGCCTTAGTGCTAAATCACTCGAAAACGTATCCTTTCGTTTCGTCTCGCCCGGTGAAGTTTTTTGATCTCGAAGGCACTTGTGAAATCAATGCCTGTGTGCGTGAATGGCTTGGTGAGTAGCTCATCCCGTTTGAGCCGAGAATGCTTTGCGAGGCCTTTGTGACTTGGATAGGAAAGGCTCTCATAACACCTACCCATCCGAAAATGGTCTCCAGCTAAGGCCAACGCTTCAACCTGTCTTCTACTGTAGCAAGGGGGCGGACAGTTTTAGCAGACATGCCTCTTCGGCGGAACCTTCGTCGCTTTGCCCCATGCCGGAAACCGCTGCATTGATTGGGCAGAACGGCAGCTGGAGCAGAATGAGTTCCCCCTCGGACAAGAAGGTCATGTCGGCACCAGAGTTGATCAGAGCGTGGACATGAAAGTCCTCACCAAGATGGTTGAGGGTAACACATTGCGGTACTCAGGAGGCCTCGGCTTGGAGTGGACGCAAATCAGCTTTGCGCATTCTGTGGTTGATGGCTGTACATCGGACGTTCGTGAGAATTGGATCGCTGCAGTTATGAATAACTGTGGTCAGTTTGCTGGAATGCAATAAAGTGTGATGTAGCTCCTTCCATATATGGCAATTATGGCCAGTAGAACAGTCTCGGACTTGATGACCCCAAGCGAAGCAATTCAAGCACAAGCTCTGTTGCCAGATCATTTCAGCTCTTCTTAAGACGGCCATATCAAGAAAACTTGGTCGAACACGGATTGGAGGGATCTCTTTGTGACACAGCCTGCAGGACGCCGCTTTTATCTGGGTCTTGCTGGGAATGCTTGGACTCTCACTGTCCTGGCTGTCTTTCGAGCACCTGATGGGATGAAATGCACACTTTAACTCGCCTTGTAAACTTCTTTGGGACAGATTACTCCCACAACAGAATTGTGGATTTAGTCAGCTTGCTATGAGAAGACTATCCCAGTTCTCTGTACTCGATCCAGATTACTCCAATGCGGTCAAACACCCTTGACAAGCCGTCTGCAGCTTTTGCAAGGTCTCGCCTAATGCGAGTGCGACCTCACATTGGTGGCCTTGGCAGGCTGGAATGATGCGCTTTCCGAACAGAGTTCCGTCTCATGTATACCATATAGCAGTATTCATGCTTTCCCTTTATGATTCTCGAAAGCATTTGGTCTTCCTTTTAGATTTTGGGCCGTAAAGGCCCTGTGGCAGCGGGTATATTCTGTCTCCATATTCGACCAAAGTGACTTAGTTGCTCAGTTTGGCAATAAAATAAAATCGTAAAGCGACATATTGGACCATTCTCTGGGTCGGTGCTATATTTATTACTTTGTCGTAGTTTTGTTTCCTGTCGTACATATATTATTTTTTTTGTCGATATTATAATTTTTATATTATTTTTGAGTTTGATTTACAGGGAGAGAAAGCAAAAAAATATGTAATACTAATCATTTTTTATAAATTCATTATTATCATCTCGGTTAATTAAAAAAAAATATATAAATTTATTTGAACAACACTATGCTATGGAAATAAGATAAAAATCATTACTAATTTATGCTATGTTCTGGAGACGTTTAACAAACCTAGGCTTTGAGCTTTTATTAATTGGACTTTAGACTTCTAGAGATTTTGTCTCTTTTGTTAAAAAAATTAATCTCTCTCTTGAAGGGATTTGTGCCACGTCAGCAGTTTCTACCCCAGTTGTGGGAATAGCGATTCTAGCGATTTGTTTATGATATTTGATAAGTTCGTGGGAAGCTAGAATTGTTATTGCCACCATTTGATTATTTTAAATTGTTTACATTAATTCTGTGGGGAAGTAATGTGTACTTTATGTGTAAAAGATATGAAAACTGTTGGATTTATGTATAGTGTGTGGGAACATATGTCTCTACGTATGTCACTTGCCCATCCTTAGGAATTGAGCCTGTCCGCAGGCGGATAATTTTGGATATAAAGTTAGATCTACAGCAGTTTCTTCGATTTCATTCTCGGTTTGTTTTAGTTCTACATTTGCTAGAAAATTTTTTTGTGCGTTTGGAGTTGATTCTGTTTTGTTCTTTTAGTTAACAATAATTGTTTGTGGAATATTTTTATACCTATAGATAATTCAGAATATTAATGCAGTTAAAGTTAATATTCAAGTTGTTACTGTAATAGTTATAGTTATAGTTATAGTTATAGTTATAGTTATAGTTATAGTTATAGTTATAGTTATAGTTATAGTTATAGTTATAGTTATAGTTATAGTTATAGTTATAGTTATAGTTATAGTTATAGTTATAGTTATAGTTATAGTTATAGTTATAGTTATAGTTATAGTTATAGTTATAGTTATAGTTATAGTTATAGTTATAGTTATAGTTATAGTTATAGTTATAGTTATAGTTATAGTTATAGTTATAGTTATAGTTATAGTTATAGTTATAGTTATAGTTATAGTTATAGTTATAGTTATAGTTATAGTTATAGTTATAGTTATAGTTATAGTTATAGTTATAGTTATAGTTATAGTTATAGTTATAGTTATAGTTATAGTTATAGTTATAGTTATAGTTATAGTTATAGTTATAGTTATAGTTATAGTTATAGTTATAGTTATAGTTATAGTTATAGTTATAGTTATAGTTATAGTTATAGTTATAGTTATAGTTATAGTTATAGTTATAGTTATAGTTATAGTTATAGTTATAGTTATAGTTATAGTTATAGTTATAGTTATAGTTATAGTTATAGTTATAGTTATAGTTATAGTTATAGTTATAGTTATAGTTATAGTTATAGTTATAGTTATAGTTATAGTTATAGTTATAGTTATAGTTATAGTTATAGTTATAGTTAGAGCTATAATATGGAACGTGTTGTATAACATTGTTTGTTCTAGAATAATATCTTTAGTTTGGACATATGATAATAGTTCAAATTTGGATACATCATTGTTTACGTAAATTGTTTATGTGTCATGTTACAAAGTCCTGGTTGTTATTATTTCACTCAATTGAATTGGACAATTTATAGCATTTATCACATTGTTTTTATACTCTCTGCAAGAGTATATTGGGTTTGTGAAAAGTTTGTAACAGGCAGTAGGAGGCGTGGCGGCCCCATAGAGTATATATATTCTTGATCAGCATCACAATCCGAGTCAATATAGCCATGTCTGTCTGTCTGTCTGTCCGTATTAAAAAAAGATTACAGAGAATTTACAAGTACGCATTAAGTCAGTATGCCTCCATCTTTAGACAGTTTCGATGGCATGCCCGGCTCGGCCACAACTAGCAAAAATTAGACAAACCTTGAAAAAAATCGATGTTTTTGGCGAATATCTTAATAACTATGGCAAACGAAAATACCAATTGGTATACAGGTTCATTATAAAGGCATAAATGCAATGACATTAAAAATTTGGGCTGCAACGCCGTCTTTTCTCAAAGAAATTAAAACATTTCTGCTGCGTTTCTGCAAGACAGAAACATACAAACATATGTAAGAACATTTATGCTGCTTGTGTGGCAGCAGCGCTGCCCGCGGACTCTGACCGTGCCGACCAATTTGTGCATTTATAAAATATATGTATTTGTTTTAACGTGTTTTACTGCAAGTACTATCCATTATAATACTCCAATGCCGACTTTAATAATTTAACCATAAAATCGGAAATAAAATGCAGAGAGTATTATACGGTCGGGCGTGCTCGTCTGTACTTTCTTTCTTATTTTAAAGTTATTTTAATGAAACTTGACACATATGTGTATTCTCTTTGCACTTAGTTAAGATCTACAGACCCATCATATAGTTATGTAAATGATTGCTACCTTTATGGGATCAAGATTTAAGAGTGTTTTGTCGGCCGGGATTTATGCCACGTCAGCATTTTCAACACCAATGGGTTGACCTTTGGTTTATGAAATTTGACAAGTTCGTTGAAGAATTGTTATTGTCACCATTTGATTATTTTATAATGCTTACTTTTATTTCTCTGGGAGAGAAATATGTAGTTTTTGAGTAAAATAAATTAAACCTGTTGGATTTATATATAGTGTTTGGGTACATATGTCTCTATATATGTATGTCACAATATATAATTTTTTAATGAGAGTTCCGCTCCTCATAAACTTACATATCAACGATGTTTTCAATGATAAATAAAACGATCGTTTATAATCAATAAGATAATGTGAAGATGATGTGGTTATTGAAATAATTTTCAGGAATTTTAATTATACCCTTGTAGAGGGTATATTAATTTTGTCACAAAGTTTGTAACGCATTGAAAGAGGCGTCTCCGACTCCATAAAGTATTTATATTCTTGATCAGCATCAACAGGCGAGTCGATATAGCCATGTCTGTATGTCTGTCCGTCTGTTTCTATGCGAACTGGTCTCTCAGTTTTAAAGCTATCTTGATGAAACTTGATGCAGATGTGTATTCTCTCTGCAGGCAGATCATTTGTTAAAATCGGTAGGATCGGATGACTATATCATATAGCTCCCATAGGAACAAACGGTTGAAAAAAAAAAATTTTGTTGAGCTATTTCAACCAAATTAAGCCTATATGCATTTAGTACCAAATCCCATGTGCAAACCAAATTTCATCCGAATCGGACCACTATATCATATAGCTGCCATATATCATATAGCTGCCATAGGAACAATCGGTTGAAAATGATGAAAATGCTTATTATGAAAATTTTCAGTGTCGGTTTACCGATTTCAACCAAACTCACGCCATGAACCTGCATCTGCATGCACCTGCCATCATTCCCTATATGCTGACCAAATTTCATCCAAATCGGACTACTATATCATATAGCTGCCATGGGAACAATCGGTTCAAAGGCTTAGTATGAAAATTTTCAGTGTCGATTGAGCGACATAGTAGTCCGATTTAGATGAGATTTGGTCAGTATACAGGGAATAATAGCAAATGAGTAAATGATGCAAACCTCAGGATTGCTATCTCACTCACTTTTATCTCATATACCGACGTTATCGTAGATTGCGAATCGATTAAATCTGTCTCAATATTGATAAGCCAAAGAAAACAACAAATTAAATATCATTAAGATATAAAAAAAATTATATTCACTTTCTTTATAAGTCTTATAAGACCTAATTATTTTCTGTGTCTTTTACCACTGGTGAGAAAAAACAACAGAAGCTAGTTTTATTTAAGCGGGCTTAGGGCTATAGACGCAGAAACCGCTGGTTTATAATTCTAAGTCGCTTGCCACTACGAGGGGGAAATGAAAAAGTACAGAGGTCTGTTAGATGTGTTAGAACAGAAATGTGCATAACAGACAAAAAGGAGGCTTTTCCGACCCCATAAAGTATTTATATTCTTGATCAGCATCACATCGCCGAGACGATGTAGCGATGTCCGTCCGTCCTTCCGTCTGTATGAAAACCTGGATCTTCTAAACTACAAGAGCTAGAGCCACCAAATTTGTAATAAAAGTCCGTCTATATGTCAGGCAGATCAAGTATATTTCAAATTTTTGCCACGCCCCCAACCGCCCCCGCAAATTTTAAAAAAACTATTTTCACATAACCATAACTTGAAAACGACTAGAGCTATCGGGACCAAATTCACACACTATGTGCATTGTATCATTATAACTATCGTCACATCTTTTGGATCCAACAACTAAAGCCTATAGCTCCCATAGGACAAATCGGTCGAAAATTTTTGATTTGTATGGAGACAAAAAGTTTTAGTGGAGCGATTGCAACCAAACTAACACATTACGTGTATGGTACCATTTCAACGATCCTCACCAGGTTTGGTCTAGATCGGACAACTATAGCGTATAGCTCCCATAGGACAAATCGTTCGAAAATTGGTAATTTGTATGGTGAAATGCGCACTATAATGAGTACGGGGTATTTTACAGTCGGCTCGCTCAACTGTAGCCTTTCTTACTTGTTTTTTTCTTAGAAATGCAGAGATTTGCAATTGCCCGTAGCATACGCCTCTTGTTCAACACAGCAGAACAGGAAATAGCAGCATTTCACTGGGAAATAACCTATTTTCGAGCATATGTTGAGTTATGAAGGATACCGTCACCGAACTTTTTTACGATACGACCGCACAGATTCGCTGCCACCAGCTCATTTTTATACGCGTTACTCGTAGAGTAAAAGGGAATAATGTAAAGTATATAAATTCTTGATCAGCATCAACAGAGGAGTCAATATAGTGATGTCCGTCTGAGTGTCAGTCTGAATGAACTTCTAGATCGCAGAGACTATGAAATCCCGAAGCACCAAATTTGGAATCAAAGTCCATATATAGTGTACATAAATTGTTTCCACGCTTCCGATCTTCTTCGGAAATTGTAAAAAATCATTTTTATGACACCATAACTTTTAAGAGACTAGAACTATGAACACATATTGTATACGGAATCAATATAACAAATCTTACCATGCTTGATCCAGACCGGACAACTTAATCCAATAGCTCCCATTTGACAAATCGGACGAAAATAGAAAGCTTCCATGAAGACAGTTGAGCAATCTCAACTAATCTTACACATCATGTATATATGTATGATAAATGTTACTATACTCACCATCCAACAGCTTTAAGCGGACAAATCGATCGAACTTTGCTAATTTGCTTGGAAAAATACGCACAAGAAAGAGTACGCAGTCTTTTACAATTGATTCGCGCGACTGTAGCCTTTCTTACATGTATTCTTTGTTATCAAGCGTGTACATAATCCTCTTTTCATTCCACTAAAAAATTGTTTTATGCTTCAATGCTTCCTTTGTTTTCATTACTTGTAGATTCGTCTTAATACTTCTATGTTTGCCCAATTTATTTGAAAATGCCCAGGTGTTAATACTACCATATCTTCTATGCCATATAAAAAGGTCGTGAGCTTAATATTGCTTTCATACTACATAACTTAGTTGACATTTAGTCATATGTTACTTTGTTTTCTCTTATTATTCCATGTACATATGTGATTCTTTACTGCCTAAACTCAGCTACCCAAATACCTCCGATATAAGGACCTACCGGCGAAATAAAGTGGCACTCAATGCAGTACCTATTAGCGATTGGTTTTTCCGAACGTCCCCGTGGGCACAGTGCATAGACCAGTAGTGGTGCAAGCAGCTGCCGTGGCGATCGTTTAAATTTCTCCTATAGTAGTGGTGCTCCTAAGCACTTAAGGCTTGTGAACGTTGTTCTATCGATTCAGTGGTGTTCTATTAGTTGCATTTCCTACAACGTGTACCGTTAGTTATGCCAAGCTTGGCAGCAAGTGCAACTGCCAGGTAGTGATCGGTGATATGTCATACCATTTGCCTGTAATACTTCCGGGGAGGCGCAACAAGTTTCAATTTGGTTGACTTTGAATAGAAGGCTCTTTGGACAGTTGCTTCCTATGCCTGGCCATTTCTGACACCAATTCCAGATTGGAACAGATGTTTCTTTAGGAGTTTTTTTTGGCCTTCAAGAGGGTGGTCTTGTATATTCTGGTCTTGTTTGCGATAGAGAGTAATGTCCTTATGTTGCTTATAGACTTGCTATCACCTGGTTGCCCTAGTTGTGCAGACACAAATTTCTCGAACTTTCACCAGTCTGTACTACTGGGGTTTCTAAATGTTGTTTGCTTAGGAGTGTATTCGAAGCTGCGTACGAACTGGATGACGTCTATCGACGACCCTTTAGTGGGTAACGAGTGTGTGGTCGAGGACGTTAGACAAGCTTTGATCTACGTACGTGTGTACCTCTCCCGTGTATGCGATACTTAGTTTAGATGTTAGAATAAAGTCTGTAAGAGACTCACCTCTAGTGTTAATATCGGGTGATTCCCAAACGTTGGCTTCTCCCAAACGTCTGCTTCTATCATGAGCTGCCAGCCGTTCAGAGTGGACATTGTTTTGATGGTCTTAACAATTTGTCTTGTGGTCCTGGCAGGTCATGCACATTTTACCAGGATACTGCCATGAGGCGCGTCCTTTCACTCTCTTGCCTCACCACAGTCAGGTCATCAGTGTTGTCATTAGTTAACAAATTAGTATGTAAACCTTTCCGCACGAGTATGGCGGTTCTCGTTTTGCTCACCGTCGAAGGGTAGAACGCAATGTAGTTGCTCAACTTTTACCCCGCAACCAACCTATGGTTCTTGGACTAAAGCCCCATCGACGGAGCCTTGCACTAGGGCCTACAGCATCTCCGTCGATACCAACTTGCTTTAATGCAGATTGTTGCAGCAGTACCCTCATTTTGCGGGGTTACTGCGGCGCATGCTGAAGATGGCTGGACTATGATTGTCAGGTCACCGTCCTCGTCATCTGCCTTCTCATCCGAGAGACTCCTAGATTCCTCTGCACCTCCCCAGCCAGAAGTGTATGCACATTCTTATCCTGCGCATGACGCTTTTAAGCCGTTGGTACTCTTCCTATACCCCCATGCTATTTTGCCGAATCGCTGGTATAGCAGATTCGCTGTCTCCAAATTGATTTAATGGATTATATGCTGGCCCCCTCCGACGAGGTCAAGGTACCAGCATGCAACACCTCCCATCTACAGAATGGGACATCTTTGTTCTGCCGCAGCAGTAGTGGTCTTCGCTCAGTGCTTGGTCTCCTTGAACTGCGATAGGTAAGAGGACTTTTGCCTTCGCTTTGGACGGGATGTTTCCCATGTCGGCAACCTCCAGCTTGGCCCACTCCCACATTGCATCTAATGCGGGTGCAAGCTTGGTCGGCTTCGAGTCACAGGTGGTCCGAGGGACCTGGCAAACAAGTCGTTGATACGGGTCTCCGGGGCGAATGCATACAGAAAATCTCGGATATCAGAGGGTTTTAACCCGTTGGCATTCCGGATTTCTGATGTTGGCATAAGAGTCGTGGTCCTAAACAGTAGATGGGACGTGAGTGTGGGGGTCTGTGTTGAGATCTGTGCAGCTGGGTCACCGCTTAGGAGAGCTGGGATGTTGGTGGTCGAAGCGTCTAGTGGAGCTGTGTATGGTCTGGTTGCCCAAACCGACGACATCCATCCGTGCTCCGACAATTGTGGCAGTGCACGATGACGAGCACCTTACGCAGGCGCTTCTCAGCGCGCAGATTCATAATACGCTGACACTGGCAGAGCTCGTTAAACGTGAAATCTACTTCGCGGATGCGCTGCCTCTTCTGTTGGGCCAGCGAAGACTGTGCAGGACAAATTCTGTTCTTGAATATGTGATCATCTGTTTATCAGAGACATGGGATCGGCGTCGATCTCAGGCTCTGCAATGATTAAGAGGGGGCCTTCTTCCAGGAAGTGTCCAGGACTCAATGAAAAGAAATCCGATGGGTCCTGGCGGAAAGAGTCCACGATACATTGCTTCGTGGAGGCCAGAAAGTCCCTTTCGAGCGCCTTGGATATGCGCTGAGGACATTTTCTCCGGGTCACAAATTGTGAGAAGACCGCCCGGAAACTTTTCCGTGGTGAGATCGGACGTTGCTTCGAAGGAGATTGCCTTAGTGCTAAATCACTCGAAAACGTATCCTTTCGTTTCGTCTCGCCCGGTGAAGTTTTTGATCTCGAAGGCACTTGTGAAATCAATGCCTGTGTGCGTGAATGGCTTGGTGAGTAGCTCATCCCGTTTGAGCCGAGAATGCTTTGCGAGGCCTTTGTGACTTGGATAGGAAAGGCTCTCATAACACCTACCCATCCGAAAATGGTCTCCAGCTAAGGCCAACGCTTCAACCTGTCTTCTACTGTAGCAAGGGGCGGACAGTTTTAGCAGACATGCCTCTTCGGCGGAACCTTCGTCGCTTTGCCCCATGCCGGAAACCGCTGCATTGATTGGGCAGAACGGCAGCTGGAGCAGAATGAGTTCCCCCTCGGACAAGAAGGTCATGTCGGCACCAGAGTTGATCAGAGCGTGGACATGAAAGTCCTCACCAAGATGGTTGAGGGTAACAATTGCGGTACTCAGGAGGCCTCGGCTTGGAGTGGACGCAAATCAGCTTTGCGCATTCTGTGGTTGATGGCTGTACATCGGACGTTCGTGAGAATTGGATCGCTGCAGTTATGAATAACTGTGGTCAGTTTGCTGGAATGCAATAAAGTGTGATGTAGCTCCTTCCATATATGGCAATTATGGCCAGTAGAACAGTCTCGGACTTGATGACCCCAAGCGAAGCAATTCAAGCACAAGCTCTGTTGCCAGATCATTTCAGCTCTTCTTAAGACGGCCATATCAAGAAAACTTGGTCGAACACGGATTGGAGGGATCTCTTTGTGACACAGCCTGCAGGACGCCGCTTTTATCTGGGTCTTGCTGGGAATGCTTGGACTCTCACTGTCCTGGCTGTCTTTCGAGCACCTGATGGGATGAAATGCACACTTTAACTCGCCTTGTAAACTTCTTTGGGACGGATTACTCCCACAACAGAATTGTGGATTTAGTCAGCTTGCTATGAGAAGACTATCCCAGTTCTCTGTACTCGATCCAGATTACTCCAATGCGGTCAAACACCCTTGACAAGCCGTCTGCAGCTTTTGCAGACTCGCCTAATTCGAGTGCGACCTCACATTGGTGGCCTTGGCAGGCTGGAATGATGCGCTATCCGAACAGAGTTCCGTCTCATGTATACCATATAGCAGTATTCATGCTTTCCCTTTATGATTCTCGAAAGCATTTGGTCTTCCTTTTAGATTTTGGGCCGTAAAGGCCCTGTGGCAGCGGGTATATTCTGTCTCCATATTCGACCAAAGTGACTTAGTTGCTCAGTTTGGCAATAAAATAAAATCGTAAAGCGACATATTGGACCATTCTCTGGGTCGGTGTTATATTTATTACTTTGTCGTAGTTTTGTTTCCTGTCGTACATATATTATTTTTTTTGTCGATATTATAATTTTTATATTATTTTTGAGTTTGATTTACAGGGAGAGAAAGCAAAAAAATATGTAATACTAATCATTTTTTATAAATTCATTATTATCATCTCGGTTAATTAAAAAAAATATATAAATTTATTTGAACAACACTATGCTATGGAAATAAGATAAAAATCATTACTAATTTATGCTATGTTCTGGAGACGTTTAACAAACCTAGGCTTTGAGCTTTTATTAATTGGACTTTAGACTTCTAGAGATTTTGTCTCTTTTGTTAAAAAAATTAATCTCTCTCTTGAAGGGATTTGTGCCACGTCAGCAGTTTCTACCCCAGTTGTGGGAATAGCGATTCTGGCGATTTGTTTATGATATTTGATAAGTTCGTGGGAAGCTAGAATTGTTATTGCCACCATTTGATAATTTTAAATTGTTTACATTAATTCTGTGCGGAAGTAATGTGTACTTTATGTGTAAAAGATATGAAAACTGTTGGATTTATGTATAGTGTGTGGGAACATATGTCTCTACGTATGTCACTTGCCCATCCTTAGGAATTGAGCCTGTCCGCAGGCGGATAATTTTGGATATAAAGTTGGATCTACAGCAGTTTCTTCGATTTCATTCTCGGTTTGTTTTAGTTCTACATTTGCTAGAAAATTTTTGTGCGTTTGGAGTTGATTCTGTTTTGTTCTTTTAGTTAACAATAATTGTTTGTGGAATATTTTTATACCTATAGATAATTCAGAATATTAATGCAGTTAAAGTTAATATTCAAGTTGTTACTGTAATAGTTATAGTTATAGTTATAGTTATAGTTATAGTTATAGTTATAGTTATAGTTATAGTTATAGTTATAGTTATAGTTATAGTTATAGTTATAGTTATAGTTATAGTTATAGTTATAGTTATAGTTATAGTTATAGTTATAGTTATAGTTATAGTTATAGTTATAGTTATAGTTATAGTTATAGTTATAGTTATAGTTATAGTTATAGTTATAGTTATAGTTATAGTTATAGTTATAGTTATAGTTATAGTTATAGTTATAGTTATAGTTATAGTTATAGTTATAGTTATAGTTATAGTTATAGTTATAGTTATAGTTATAGTTATAGTTATAGTTATAGTTATAGTTATAGTTATAGTTATAGTTATAGTTATAGTTATAGTTATAGTTATAGTTATAGTTATAGTTATAGTTATAGTTATAGTTATAGTTATAGTTATAGTTATAGTTATAGTTATAGTTATAGTTATAGTTATAGTTATAGTTATAGTTATAGTTATAGTTATAGTTATAGTTATAGTTATAGTTATAGTTATAGTTATAGTTATAGTTATAGTTATAGTTATAGTTATAGTTATAGTTATAGTTATAGTTATAGTTATAGTTATAGTTATAGTTATAGTTATAGTTATAGTTATAGTTATAGTTATAGTTATAGTTATAGTTATAGTTATAGTTATAGTTATAGTTATAGTTATAGTTATAGTTATAGTTATAGTTATTATAGTTATAGTTATAGTTATAGTTATAGTTATAGTTATAGTTATAGTTATAGTTATAGTTATAGTTATAGTTATAGTTATAGTTATAGTTATAGTTATAGTTATAGTTATAGTTATAGTTATAGTTATAGTTATAGTTATAGTTATAGTTATAGTTATAGTTATAGTTATAGTTATAGTTATAGTTATAGTTATAGTTATAGTTATAGTTATAGTTATAGTTATAGTTATAGTTATAGTTATAGTTATAGTTATAGTTATAGTTATAGTTATAGTTATAGTTATAGTTATAGTTATAGTTATAGTTATAGTTATAGTTATAGTTATAGTTATAGTTATAGTTATAGTTATAGTTATAGTTATAGTTATAGTTATAGTTATAGTTATAGTTATAGTTATAGTTATAGTTATAGTTATAGTTATAGTTATAGTTATAGTTATAGTTATAGTTATAGTTATAGTTATAGTTATAGTTAAAGTTATAGTTATAGTTATAGTTATAGTTATAGTTAAAGTTAAAGTTATAGTTATAGTTATAGTTATAGTTATAGTTATAGTTATAGTTATAGTTATAGTTATAGTTATAGTTATAGTTATAGTTATAGTTATAGTTATAGTTATAGTTATAGTTATAGTTATAGTTATAGTTATAGTTATAGTTATAGTTATAGTTATAGTTATAGTTTATAGTTATAGTTATAGTTATAGTTATAGTTATAGTTATAGTTATAGTTATAGTTATAGTTATAGTTATAGTTATAGTTATAGTTATAGTTATAGTTATAGTTATAGTTATAGTTATAGTTATAGTTATAGTTATAGTTATAGTTATAGTTATAGTTATAGTTATAGTTATAGTTATAGTTATAGTTATAGTTATAGTTATAGTTATAGTTATAGTTATAGTTATAGTTATAGTTATAGTTATAGTTATAGTTATAGTTATAGTTATAGTTATAGTTATAGTTATAGTTAGAGCTATAATATGGAACGTGTTGTATAACATTGTTTGTTCTAGAATAATATCTTTAGTTTGGACATATGATAATAGTTCAAATTTGGATACATCATTGTTTACGTAAATTGTTTATGTGTCATGTTACAAAGTCCTGGTTGTTATTATTTCACTCAATTGAATTGGACAATTTATAGCATTTATCACATTGTTTTTATACTCTCTGCAAGAGTATATTGGGTTTGTGAAAAGTTTGTAACAGGCAGTAGGAGGCGTGGCGGCCCCATAGAGTATATATATTCTTGATCAGCATCACAATCCGAGTCAATATAGCCATGTCTGTCTGTCTGTCTGTCCGTATTAAAAAAAGATTACAGAGAATTTACAAGTACGAATTAAGTCAGTATCGCCTCCATCTTTAGACAGTTTCGATGGCATGCCCGGCTCGGCCACAACTAGCAAAAATTAGACAAACCTTGAAAAAAATCGATGTTTTTGGCGAATATCTTAATAACTATGGCAAACGAAAATACCAATTGGTATACAGGTTCATTATAAAGGCATAAATGCAATGACATTAAAAATTTGGGCTGCAACGCCGTCTTTTCTCAAAGAAATTAAAACATTTCTGCTGCGTTTCTGCAAGACAGAAACATACAAACATATGTAAGAACATTTATGCTGCTTGTGTGGCAGCAGCGCTGCCCGCGGACTCTGACCGTGCCGACCAATTTGTGCATTTATAAAATATATGTATTTGTTTTAACGTGTTTTACTGCAAGTACTATCCATTATAATACTCCAATGCCGACTTTAATAATTTAACCATATAATCGGAAATAAAATGCAGAGAGTATTATACGGTCGGGCGTGCTCGTCTGTACTTTCTTTCTTATTTTAAAGTTATTTTAATGAAACTTGACACATATGTGTATTCTCTTTGCACTTAGTTAAGATCTACAGATCCATCATATAGTTATGTAAATGATTGCTACCTTTATGGGATCAAGATTTAAGAGTGTTTTGTCGGCCGGGATTTATGCCACGTCAGCATTTTCAACACCAATGGGTTGACCTTTGGTTTATGAAATTTGACAAGTTCGTTGAAGAATTGTTATTGTCACCATTTGATTATTTTATAATGCTTACTTTTATTTCTCTGGGAGAGAAATATGTAGTTTTTGAGTAAAATAAATTAAACCTGTTGGATTTATATATAGTGTTTGGGTACATATGATCGGTTGAAAATGATGAAAATGCTTATTATGAAAATTTTCAGTGTCGGTTTACCGATTTTAACCAAACTCACGCCATGAACCTGCATCTGCATGCACCTGCCATCATTCCCTATATGCTGACCAAATTTCATCCAAATCGGACTACTATATCATATAGCTGCCATGGGAACAATCGGTTCAAAGGCTTAGTATGAAAATTTTCAGTGTCGATTGAGCGACATAGTAGTCCGATTTAGATGAGATTTGGTCAGTATACAGGGAATAATAGCAAATGAGTAAATGATGCAAACCTCAGGATTGCTATCTCACTCACTTTTATCTCATATACCGACGTTATCGTAGATTGCGAATCGATTAAATCTGTCTCAATATTGATAAGCCAAAGAAAACAACAAATTAAATATCATTAAGATATAAAAAAAATTATATTCACTTTCTTTATAAGTCTTATAAGACCTAATTATTTTCTGTGTCTTTTACCACTGGTGAGAAAAAACAACAGAAGCTAGTTTTATTTAAGCGGGCTTAGGGCTATAGACGCAGAAACCGCTGGTTTATAATTCTAAGTCGCTTGCCACTACGAGGGGGAAATGAAAAAGTACAGAGGTCTGTTAGATGTGTTAGAACAGAAATGTGCATAACAGACAAAAGGAGGCTTTTCCGACCCCATAAAGTATTTATATTCTTGATCAGCATCACATCGCCGAGACGATGTAGCGATGTCCGTCCGTCCTTCCGTCTGTATGAAAACCTGGATCTTCTAAACTACAAGAGCTAGAGCCACCAAATTTGTAATAAAAGTCCGTCTATATGTCAGGCAGATCAAGTATATTTCAAATTTTTGCCACGCCCCCAACCGCCCCCGCAAATTTTAAAAAAACTATTTTCACATAACCATAACTTGAAAACGACTAGAGCTATCGGGACCAAATTCACACACTATGTGCATTGTATCATTATAACTATCGTCACATCTTTTGGATCCAACAACTAAAGCCTATAGCTCCCATAGGACAAATCGGTCGAAAATTTTTGATTTGTATGGAGACAAAAAGTTTTAGTGGAGCGATTGCAACCAAACTAACACATTACGTGTATGGTACCATTTCAACGATCCTCACCAGGTTTGGTCTAGATCGGACAACTATAGCGTATAGCTCCCATAGGACAAATCGTTCGAAAATTGGTAATTTGTATGGTGAAATGCGCACTATAATGAGTACGGGGTATTTTACAGTCGGCTCGCTCAACTGTAGCCTTTCTTACTTGTTTTTTTTCTTAGAAATGCAGAGATTTGCAATTGCCCGTAGCATACGCCTCTTGTTCAACACAGCAGAACAGGAAATAGCAGCATTTCACTAGGAAATAACCTATTTTCGAGCATATGTTGAGTTATGAAGGATACCGTCACCGAACTTTTTTACGATACGACCGCACAGATTCGCTGCCACCAGCTCATTTTTATACGCGTTACTCGTAGAGTAAAAGGGAATAATGTAAAGTATATAAATTCTTGATCAGCATCAACAGAGGAGTCAATATAGTGATGTCCGTCTGAGTGTCAGTCTGAATGAACTTCTAGATCGCAGAGACTATGAAATCCCGAAGCACCAAATTTGGAATCAAAGTCCATATATAGTGTACATAAATTGTTTCCACGCTTCCGATCGTCTTCGGAAATTGTAAAAAATCATTTTTATGACACCATAACTTTTAAGAGACTAGAACTATGAACACATATTGTATACGGAATCAATATAACAAATCTTACCATGCTTGATCCAGACCGGACAACTTAATCCAATAGCTCCCATTTGACAAATCGGACGAAAATAGAAAGCTTCCATGAAGACAGTTGAGCAATCTCAACTAATCTTACACATCATGTATATATGTATGATAAATGTTACTATACTCACCATCCAACAGCTTTAAGCGGACAAATCGATCGAACTTTGCTAATTTGCTTGGAAAAATACGCACAAGAAAGAGTACGCAGTCTTTTACAATTGATTCGCGCGACTGTAGCCTTTCTTACATGTATTCTTTGTTATCAAGCGTGTACATAATCCTCTTTTCATTCCACTAAAAAATTGTTTTATGCTTCAATGCTTCCTTTGTTTTCATTACTTGTAGATTCGTCTTAATACTTCTATGTTTGCCCAATTTATTTGAAAATGCCCAGGTGTTAATACTACCATATCTTCTATGCCATATAAAAAGGTCGTGAGCTTAATATTGCTTTCATACTACATAACTTAGTTGACATTTAGTCATATGTTACTTTGTTTTCTCTTATTATTCCATGTACATATGTGATTCTTTACTGCCTAAACTCAGCTACCCAAATACCTCCGATATAAGGACCTACCGGCGAAATAAAGTGCCACTCAATGCAGTACCTATTAGCGATTGGTTTTTCCGAACGTCCCCGTGGGCACAGTGCATAGACCAGTAGTGGTGCAAGCAGCTGCCGTGGCGATCGTTTAAATTTCTCCTATAGTAGTGGTGCTCCTAAGCACTTAAGGCTTGTGAACGTTGTTCTATCGATTCAGTGGTGTTCTATTAGTTGCATTTCCTACAACGTGTACCGTTAGTTATGCCAAGCTTGGCAGCAAGTGCAACTGCCAGGTAGTGATCGGTGATATGTCATACCATTTGCCTGTTATACTTCCGGGGAGGCGCAACAAGTTTCAATTTGGTTGACTTTGAATAGAAGGCTCTTTGGACAGTTGCTTCCTATGCCTGGCCATTTCTGACACCAATTCCAGATTGGAACAGATGTTTCTTTAGGAGTTTTTTTTGGCCTTCAAGAGGGTGGTCTTGTATATTCTGGTCTTGTTTGCGATAGAGAGTAATGTCCTTATGTTGCTTATAGACTTGCTATCACCTGGTTGCCCTAGTTGTGCAGACACAAATTTCTCGAACTTTCACCAGTCTGTACTACTGGGGTTTCTAAATGTTGTTTGCTTAGGAGTGTGTTCGAAGCTGCATACGAACTGGATGACGTCTATCGACGACCCTTTAGTGGGTAACGAGTGTGTGGTCGAGGACGTTAGACAAGCTTTGATCTACGTACGTGTGTACCTCTCCCGTGTATGCGATACTTAGTTTAGATGTTAGAATAAAGTCTGTAAGAGACTCACCTCTAGTGTTAATATCGGGTGATTCCCAAACGTTGGCTTCTCCCAAACGTCTGCTTCTATCATGAGCTGCCAGCCGTTCAGAGTGGACATTGTTTTGATGGTCTTAACAATTTGTCTTGTGGTCCTGGCAGGTCATGCACATTTTACCAGGATACTGCCATGAGGCGCGTCCTTTCACTCTCTTGCCTCACCACAGTCAGGTCATCAGTGTTGTCATTAGTTAACAAATTAGTATGTAAACCTTTCCGCACGAGTATGGCGGTTCTCGTTTTGCTCACCGTCGAAGGGTAGAACGCAATGTAGTTGCTCAACTTTTACCCCGCAACCAACCTATGGTTCTTGGACTAAAGCCCCATCGACGGAGCCTTGCACTAGGGCCTACAGCATCACCGTCGATACCAACTTGCTTTAATGCAGATTGTTGCAGCAGTACCCTCATTTTGCGGGGTTACTGCGGCACATGCTGAAGATGGCTGGACTATGATTGTCAGGTCACCGTCCTCGTCATCTGCCTTCTCATCCGAGAGACTCCCAGATTCCTCTGCACCTCCCCAGCCAGAAGTGTATGCACATTCTTATCCTGCGCATGACGCTTTTTAAGCCTTTGGTACTCTTCCTATACCCCCATGCTATTTTGCCGAATCGCTGGTATAGCAGATTCGCTGTCTCCAAATTGATTTAATGGATTATATGCTGGCCCCCCTCCGACGAGGTCAAGGTACCAGCATGCAACACCTCCCATCTACAGAATGGGACATCTTTGTTCTGCCGCAGCAGTAGTGGTCTTCGCTCAGTGCTTGGTCTCCTTGAACTGCGATAGGTAAGAGGACTTTTGCCTTCGCTTTGGACGGGATGTTTCCCATGTCGGCAACCTCCAGCTTGGCCCACTCCCACATTGCATCTAATGCGGGTGCAAGCTTGGTCGGCTTCGAGTCACAGGTGGTCCGAGGGACCTGGCAAACAAGTCGTTGATACGGGTCTCCGGGGCGAATGCATACAGAAAATCTCGGATATCAGAGGGTTTTAACCCGTTGGCATTCCGGATTTCTGATGTTGGCATAAGAGTCGTGGTCCTAAACAGTAGATGGGACGTGAGTGTGGGGGTCTGTGTTGAGATCTGTGCAGCTGGGTCACCGCTTAGGAGAGCTGGGATGTTGGTGGTCGAAGCGTCTAGTGGAGCTGTGTATGGTCTGGTTGCCCAAACCGACGACATCCATCCGTGCTCCGACAATTGTGGCAGTGCACGATGACGAGCACCTTACGCAGGCGCTTCTCAGCGCGCAGATTCATAATGCGCTGACACTGGCAGAGCTCGTTAAACGTGAAATCTACTCCGCGGATGCGCTGCCTCTTCTGTTGGGCCAGCGAAGACTGTGCAGGACAAATTCTGTTCTTGAATATGTGATTAAAAGGAGGGAGTTACTGTTTCGACGCGACAGGATCGGTCTCATCCTGCAGCAGGGTAAATGTGGCCACGTCGGCGCAAAAGTGAATGTGGTCCATTCGTTCCAAGTGCCACTCGATGGGAGGCAGGTGATCCTCGAACACTATCACCAGATCGTCAGTTTGAAGACTGCCGGTTGGAGTCTTCCATTTATTACGTTTTTGAAGCTCCTTTAAGAACTCGTGCTTCCAGCGGCGACAGAGACTATGATGTATTGCCTTTAACTGCTGTCATCTGTTTATCAGAGACATGGGATCGGCGTCGATCTCAGGCTCTGCAATGATTAAGAGGGGGCCTTCTTCCAGGAAGTGTCCGGGACTCAATGAAAAGAAATCCGATGGGTCCTGGCGGAAAGAGTCCACGATACATTGCTTCGTGGAGGCCAGAAAGTCCCTTTCGAGCGCCTTGGATATGCGCTGAGGACATTATCTCCGGGTCACAAATTGTGAGAAGACCGCCAGAAACTTTTCCGTGGTGAGATCGGACGTTGCTTCGAAGGAGATTGCCTTAGTGCTAAATCACTCGAAAACGTATCCTTTCGTTTCGTCTCGCCCGGTGAAGTTTTTGATCTCGAAGGCACTTGTGAAATCAATGCCTGTGTACTTGAATGGCTTGGTGAGTAGCTCATCCCGTTTGAGCCGAGAATGCTTTGCGAGGCCTTTGTGACTTGGATAGGAAAGGCTCTCATAACACCTACCCATCCGAAAATGGTCTCCAGCTAAGGCCAACGCTTCAACCTGTCTTCTACTGTAGCAAGGGGCGGACAGTTTTAGCAGACATGCCTCTTCGGCGGAACCTTCGTCGCTTTGCCCCATGCCATACCGCTGCATTGATTGGGCAGAACGGCAGCTGGAGCAGAATGAGTTCCCCCTCGGACAAGAAGGTCATGTCGGCACCAGAGTTGATCAGAGCGTGGACATGAAAGTCCTCACCAAGATGGTTGAGGGTAACAATTGCGGTACTCAGGAGGCCTCGGCTTGGAGTGGACGCAAATCAGCTTTGCGCATTCTGTGGTTGATGGCTGTACATCGGACGTTCGTGAGAATTGGATCGCTGCAGTTATGAATAACTGTGGTCAGTTTGCTGGAATGCAATAAAGTGTGATGTAGCTCCTTCCATATATGGCAATTATGGCCAGTAGAACAGTCTCGGACTTGATGACCCCAAGCGAAGCAATTCAAGCACAAGCTCTGTTGCCAGATCATTTCAGCTCCTCTTAAGACGGCCATATCAAGAAAACTTGGTCGAACACGGATTGGAGGGATCTCTTTGTGACACAGCCTGCAGGACGCCGCTTTTATCTGGGTCTTGCTGGGAATGCTTGGACTCTCGCTGTGCTGGCTGTCTTTCGAGCACCTGATGGGATGAAATGCACACTTTAACTCGCCTTGTAAACTTCTTTGGGACGGATTACTCCCACAACAGAATTGTGGATTTAGTCAGCTTGCTATGAGAAGACTATCCCAGTTCTCTGTACTCGATCCAGATTACTCCAATGCGGTCAAACACCCTTGACAAGCCGTCTGCAGCTTTTGCAAGGTCTCGCCTAATTCGAGTGCGACCTCACATTGGTGGCCTTGGCAGGCTGGAATGATGCGCTTTCCGAACAGAGTTCCGTCTCATGTATACCATATAGCAGTATTCATGCTTTCCCTTTATGATTCTCGAAAGCATTTGGTCTTCCTTTTAGATTTTGGGCCGTAAAGGCCCTGTGGCAGCGGGTATATTCTGTCTCCATATTCGACCAAAGTGACTTAGTTGCTCAGTTTGGCAATAAAATAAAATCGTAAAGCGACATATTGGACCATTCTCTGGGTCGGTGTTATATTTATTACTTTGTCGTAGTTTTCTTTCCTGTCGTACATATATTATTTTTTTGTCGATATTATAATTTTTATATTATTTTTGAGTTTGATTTACAGGGAGAGAAAGCAAAAAAATATGTAATACTAATCATTTTTTATAAATTCATTATTATCATCTCGGTTAATTAAAAAAATATATAAATTTATTTGAACAACACTATGCTATGGAAATAAGATAAAAATCATTACTAATTTATGCTATGTTCTGGAGACGTTTAACAAACCTAGGCTTTGAGCTTTTATTAATTGGACTTTAGACTCCTAGAGATTTTGTCTCTTTTGTTAAAAAAATTAATCTCTCTCTTGAAGGGATTTGTGCCACGTCAGCAGTTTCTACCCCAGTTGTGGGAATAGCGATTCTGGCGATTTGTTTATGATATTTGATAAGTTCGTGGGAAGCTAGAATTGTTATTGCCACCATTTGATTATTTTAAATTGTTTACATTAATTCTGTGGGGAAGTAATGTGTACTTTATGTGTAAAAGATATGAAAACTGTTGGATTTATGTATAGTGTGTGGGAACATATGTCTCTACGTATGTCACTTGCCCATCCTTAGGAATTGAGCCTGTCCGCAGGCGGATAATTTTGGATATAAAGTTGGATCTACAGCAGTTTCTTCGATTTCATTCTCGGTTTGTTTTAGTTCTACATTTGCTAGAAAATTGTTTTGTGCGTTTGGAGTTGATTCTGTTTTGTTCTTTTAGTTAACAATAATTGTTTGTGGAATATTTTTATACCTATAGATAATTCAGAATATTAATGCAGTTAAAGTTAATATTCAAGTTGTTACTGTAATAGTTATAGTTATAGTTATAGTTATAGTTATAGTTATAGTTATAGTTATAGTTATAGTTATAGTTATAGTTATAGTTATAGTTATAGTTATAGTTATAGTTATAGTTATAGTTATAGTTATAGTTATAGTTATAGTTATAGTTATAGTTATAGTTATAGTTATAGTTATAGTTATAGTTATAGTTATAGTTATAGTTATAGTTATAGTTATAGTTATAGTTATAGTTATAGTTATAGTTATAGTTATAGTTATAGTTATAGTTATAGTTATAGTTATAGTTATAGTTATAGTTATAGTTATAGTTATAGTTATAGTTATAGTTATAGTTATAGTTATAGTTATAGTTATAGTTATAGTTATAGTTATAGTTATAGTTATAGTTATAGTTATAGTTATAGTTATAGTTATAGTTATAGTTATAGTTATAGTTATAGTTATAGTTATAGTTATAGTTATAGTTATAGTTATAGTTATAGTTATAGTTATAGTTATAGTTATAGTTATAGTTATAGTTATAGTTATAGTTATAGTTATAGTTATAGTTATAGTTATAGTTATAGTTATAGTTATAGTTATAGTTATAGTTATAGTTATAGTTATAGTTATAGTTATAGTTATAGTTATAGTTATAGTTATAGTTATAGTTATAGTTATAGTTATAGTTATAGTTATAGTTATAGTTATAGTTATAGTTATAGTTATAGTTATAGTTATAGTTATAGTTATAGTTATAGTTATAGTTATAGTTATAGTTATAGTTATAGTTATAGTTATAGTTATAGTTATAGTTATAGTTATAGTTATAGTTATAGTTATAGTTATAGTTATAGTTATAGTTATAGTTATAGTTATAGTTATAGTTATAGTTATAGTTATAGTTATAGTTATAGTTATAGTTATAGTTATAGTTATAGTTATAGTTATAGTTATAGTTATAGTTATAGTTATAGTTATAGTTATAGTTATAGTTATAGTTATAGTTATAGTTATAGTTATAGTTATAGTTATAGTTATAGTTATAGTTATAGTTATAGTTATAGTTATAGTTATAGTTATAGTTATAGTTATAGTTATAGTTATAGTTATAGTTATAGTTATAGTTATAGTTATAGTTATAGTTATAGTTATAGTTATAGTTATAGTTATAGTTATAGTTATAGTTATAGTTATAGTTATAGTTATAGTTATAGTTATGGAACGTGTTCTATAACATTGTTTGTTCTAGAATAATATCTTTAGTTTGGACATATGATAATAGTTCAAATTTGGATACAAAGTCCTGGTTGTTATTATTTCACTCAATTGAATTGGACAATTTATAGCATTTATCACATTGTTTTTATACTCTCTGCAAGAGTATATTGGGTTTGTGAAAAGTTTGTAACAGGCAGTAGGAGGCGTGGCGGCCCCATAGAGTATATATATTCTTGATCAGCATCACAATCCGAGTCAATATAGCCATGTCTGTCTGTCTGTCCGTATGAAAAAAAGATTACAGAGAATTTACAAGTACGAATTAAGTCAGTATCGCCTCCATCTTTAGACAGTTTCGATGGCATGCCCGGCTCGGCCACAACTAGCAAAAATTAGACAAACCTTGAAAAAAATCGATGTTTTTGGCGAATATCTTAATAACTATGGCAAACGAAAATACCAATTGGTATACAGGTTCATTATAAAGGCATAAATGCAATGACATTAAAAATTTGGGCTGCAACGCCGTCTTTTCTCAAAGAAATTAAAACATTTCTGCTGCGTTTCTGCAAGACAGAAACATACAAACATATGTAAGAACATTTATGCTGCTTGTGTGGCAGCAGCGCTGCCCGCGGACTCTGACCGTGCCGACCAATTTGTGCATTTATAAAATATATGTATTTGTTTTAACGTGTTTTACTGCAAGTACTATCCATTATAATACTCCAATGCCGACTTTAATAATTTAACCATATAATCGGAAATAAAATGCAGAGAGTATTATACGGTCGGGCGTGCTCGTCTGTACTTTCTTTCTTATTTTAAAGTTATTTTAATGAAACTTGACACATATGTGTATTCTCTTTGCACTTAGTTAAGATCTACAGATCCATCATATAGTTATGTAAATGATTGCTACCTTTATGGGATCAAGATTTAAGAGTGTTTTGTCGGCCGGGATTTATGCCACGTCAGCATTTTCAACACCAATGGGTTGACCTTTGGTTTATGAAATTTGACAAGTTCGTTGAAGAATTGTTATTGTCACCATTTGATTATTTTATAATGCTTACTTTTATTTCTCTGGGAGAGACATATGTAGTTTTTGAGTAAAATAAATTAAACCTGTTGGATTTATATATAGTGTTTGGGTACATATGTCTCTATATATGTATGTCACAATATATAATTTTTTAATGAGAGTTCCGCTCCTCATAAACTTACATATCAACGATGTTTTCAATGATAAATAAAACGATCGTTTATAATCAATAAGATGATGTGAAGATGATGTGGTTATTGAAATAATTTTCAGGAATTTTAATTATACCCTTGTAGAGGGTATATTAATTTTGTCACAAAGTTTGTAACGCATTGAAAGAGGCGTCTCCGACTCCATAAAGTATTTATATTCTTGATCAGCATCAACAGGCGAGTCGATATAGCCATGTCTGTATGTCTGTCCGTCTGTTTCTATGCGAACTGGTCTCTCAGTTTTAAAGCTATCTTGATGAAACTTGATGCAGATGTGTATTCTCTCTGCAGGCAGATCATTTGTTAAAATCGGTAGGATCGGATGACTATATCATATAGCTCCCATAGGAACAAACGGTTGAAAAAAAAATTTTGTTGAGCTATTTCAACCAAATTAAGCCTATATGCATTTAGTACCAAATCCCATGTGCAAACCAAATTTCATCCGAATCGGACCACTATATCATATAGCTGCCATAGGAACAATCGGTTGAAAATGATGAAAATGCTTATTATGAAAATTTTCAGTGTCGGTTTACCGATTTCAACCAAACTCACGCCATGAACCTGCATCTGCATGCACCTGCCATCATTCCCTATATGCTGACCAAATTTCATCCAAATCGGACTACTATATCATATAGCTGCCATGGGAACAATCGATTCAAAGGCTTAGTATGAAAATTTTCAGTGTCGATTGAGCGACATAGTAGTCCGATTTAGATGAGATTTGGTCAGTATACAGGGAATAATAGCAAATGAGTAGTGCGTGAATTTAGCTGAAATCGCTCGATAGATATTACAAATATTCATACTAAGGCTTAGAACCGATTGTTCCTATGGGAGCTATAGGCTATAGTTGTCCGATCCAGACCAAATTTGGTGAGAATGACTATAATGGTACCATACACGCAATGTGTTAGTTTGGTTGAAATCGCTCAACTAAAACTTTATGTGTCCATACAAATCACCAAGTTTCGACCGATTTGTTCTATGGGCGCTATAGGCTATAGTTGTCCGATCCGGACCAAATTTGGTGAGAATGACTATAATGGTACCATACACGTAATGTGTTAGTTTGGTTGAAATCGCTCAACTAAAACTTCATGTCTCCATACAAATCACCAATTTTCGACCGATATGTTCTATGGGCCCTATAGGCTATAGTTGTCCGATCCGGACCAAACTTGGTGAGAATGACTATAATGGTACCATACACGTAATGTGTTAGTTTGGTTGAAATCGCTCAACTAAAACTTCATGTCTCCATACAAATCACCAATTTTCGACCGATTTGTTCTATGGGCGCTATAGATTATAGTTGTCCGATTCGGACCAAATTTGGTGAGAATGGCTATAATGGTACCATACACGTAATGTGTTAGTTTGGTTGAAATCGTTCAACTAAAACTTTATGTCTCCATACAAATCACCAATTTTCGACCGATTTGTTCTATGGGCGCTATAGGCTATAGTTGTCCGATCCAGATTTGGTGAGGAAATTTATAACAGTACTACACACATAATGTGTGAATTTGGTCCCGATAGCTCCAGCCGTGTTTAAGTTATGATAATGTGAAAATAGCTTTGCACAATTTTTTGAAATAAACTTGATCTGCCTGACATATAGGCGGACTTTCATTTCAAATTTGGTAGCTCTAGCTGTTGTAGTTTAGCAGATCCAGGTGTTCATACGGACGGACGGACAGACAGACCGACAGACGAACATCGCTATATCGACTTGGCTGTTGATGCTGATCGAGAATATATATACTTTATGGGGTCGGCCGTGCCTTCTTGTGTCTGTTACGCACGTTTCGCTTCAGACAAACTTAATAGACCCCTCTACTCTTTTTTAGAGTACGGGGTCTAAAAATCCCAAAGCTGCAGTTAACCGATGTGGATCAAACTTAGTCAGTATATGAACTCCCTAGGCGTGTACTCCCAGTGTAAATTTGGTTTAGATAGCATTGCTAACACAAAAGTTTTCTATACTAAACAAGTAAGAAAGGCTACAGTCGAGCAAGACGACTGTAATACTCACTCTAGTGAGCTTTTTACCATACAAATAACTGACAGACTGATCTATCTTATGGGAGCTATACGGAACTGTTAATCACCAATTTTCGACCGATTTGTCCTATGGGAGCTATAGGCTATAGTGGTCCGATCCAGACCAAACATGGTAAGGATAGTTATAACGGTACCATACACATAATATGTGAATTTGGTTGCGTTCGCTTAACTTAAACTACATGTCTCCATACAAATCACCAATTTTTGACCGATTTGTCCTATGGGAGCTATAGGCTATAGTTGTCCGATCCGGACCAAACTTGGTAAGGATAGTTATAATGGTACCATACATATTTTGTTCTCATGTTATGGTGATGTAAAAAATGTTTTTTACAATTTGCGGGGTCGGTAGGGGGATTGGCAAAAGTTTGAAATAAACTTGATCTGTCTGACATATAGGTGGATTTTCGTTCAAAATTTTGTGGCTCTAGCTTTAGTGGTTTAGAAGATCCAGGTGTTCATACGGACAGACAGACAGACAGACAGACAGACGGACAGATGGACATCGCTATATCGACTCGGCTGTTGATGCTGATCAAGAATATATATACTTTATGGGGTCGGAAAAGCCTCCTTCTGCCTGTTACGCACATTTCGCTTCACACAAACTTTTTAGATCCCTCTACTCTTTTTAGAGTACGGGGTTCTAAAAAAAGAGCTAGACGCGTATGTCAATGCATGTGTGCAAGCGAGACAGAATTATACAAACATGTAAGCGAACGTTTTCTCAGTTTGTGTAGCGGCAGAGCTGCCCGTGGACGCTGGCCGTGCCAACCAAAGTTATTGGTTCACATATGATTGTGCACTCATATATATATTTGTATATGTATTGTGCATGCGTACAAATAGATGTGTTCGTTTCAAAATTTTTCACTGCAAGTACTATCCATTTTGATACCCCAATACCGATAATATAATCGGGAATAAAATGCTGAGAGTATTAAACGCTCGGGCGAGCTCGACTGTACTTTTTTAACTACAGGGAGTTTGTGAAGCGTAAGTCTTTATTATTTATTCACAGTGACAATATTTGTTTAAAATTCAATTTCAATTTGTTCGGTTTACCCGCGAGTTAACATTGCTTAAAAGTAGGAAGTCGAGATTTTATAAGAGATTCAGGGAAACTGGCTCTTCCTTGGATATCTCTCGCTACCTGATTGCTTGATCTGATTTCACTGTCTTGAATGACCGTTGCTATACCTTACTGACAGTTCCGAAGGGATCCCAGAAGCTTTTATAACTTCGTTAATTTGAAGCGTAAATCATCAACGCTTCCATCTGGTGTAGTCTTTGAGAGAGAAACTGCTAACTCAGATTAAGCTATCGCCGATTTCTTTCCCGATTTTTTCCAAACTTCTTATAGTGTGCAGGATTATAATTCTAATTTACTTTACAATTACCTTTCTATTATTTGTAATTTCGCACCAATAATCCCTGAAAGTTCGCTTACACTTAATTAAAAAGCTCTTAAACCTGTTTTTTCACCTGGGCCAGACGGACTCCTAAGCTGTGTTCTTAAAAACTGGGCAGACGGCCATTTTAAAGCCCCGGTATAAACTATTTACATTGTCTGTTGAATCATGCTGTTACCCTGAAATTTGAAAATCATCATACATTATTCCTTTTCACAAAAAGGAAGCAAATCCAATGTCTGCAACTATTGAGGTATTTCCAAGTTGTCTGCTATTCCAAAGACATTTGAGAAATTAATAACTTCTTAACTGCAACATTTCTGTAGATCTATGATTTCGCCCTGCAAGCATGGGTTTGTGAAACATAGATCCACTACCACTAACCTGTTAGAGTTCTCATCATTCGTTTTGCAGGGCTTTGATAAAAAATTGCACACTGACGTCATTCACACAGATTTTAGCAAGGCTTTTGACTCCGTTAACCACAGCCTCTTATTACATAAACTCAATCTTTTGGGACTTTCTTATAACTTTATACTGTGCAATTCGAACTACTTAAGTTCTAGAACACAACAGGTTTATTTTAATGAAGCATTATCGAAGTCTGTTCCAGTTACTTCGGGCGTTCCACAGAGCAGCCATCTTGGTCCTTTGCTATTTATTTTGTTTATAAATGATCTGACATCAGCACTCACTCACTCAGTCACTCTCGGGTGCTCATGTATGCCGACGACGTTAAACTCTGTATAGCGGCTACTGAGCCACTTCTCGGAACTAGTTTACAATCTGATCTTTATAGCTTTCAAACCTGGTGTCAAGCTAATTTATTAAATCTTAACTATAGTAAGTGTAATGTAATGTCCTTCAGTAGACGACCCCCCTTTCTAAACAATTATATTCTGAATGAAAACTCCCTGCACAGAATTGAGTTGGTCATTGATTTGGGTATCCTTATGGATCCAAAGCTCAAGTTTGATAGACATGTTTTCTCAATTACTATCCGTGCTTTTGGTGTCCTGGGTTTCACAAAGAGCTGGTCGAAAGAATTTTACGATCCCTATTTAACAAAAACACTTTTCACCACCTTGGTACATCCTATTCTTGAATATGGATCTTATGTTTGGTCTCCCCAATGCAGGATTCATCAAGATATAATAGAATCTGCACCAAAACAGTTCCGTTTGCCCTAAGAGCCCTTAACTGGAATACTAACATACGCTTGTCATCTTATCGTAGTAGACTTCTGCTATTAAATCTTCCTTCTTTGTCTGATCGTAGGACAGTGCTCGGTATAATCTTCTTACACAAACTAATCAGCGGCGAAATTGATTATAGTGAATTAATCAGCCAGATTAATTTTGCTGTGCCGATCAGACCCACTTCCTCTTTCTCCTCAACCCTGTACTACTAACTTTGCTGTCCATAACCCTTTCCGAATCTTATGTACTAACTACAACAAACTTTCTCGAGTTGTAGGCAGTTCTACTTCTATCCGTTTAATTAAAGATTCTTTTCTCTGTCACCTGTCTAGATTTTAATTAATATAGTTTACATAAATTATTATATAGATTGTTGTATTGTAATGTATTTTTATTATATTGTAATCGTTTTTTACTAATAAATGCGTTTCAAGTTTTTCGTTAGCCGTACATTATGTGATGTGCCCCTTGGTCGGTTGAGCGGGAGGTGACTGCTTTATTTGCAGGGCTCCGCGCGTTAGCAAGCACGTTGCTTGGTGTTGTTGGGCCACTTAAATGTACTGTCTCATTAGTACATCAACGTCTAAATATAAATATAATGCAAATATATCATATAGCTCCCATAGGAACTATCGGTTGAAGCTATCCCAACGAAATTAAGCCTATATTAATTTAGTACCATATCCCATATGAAAACCAAATTCACACAATATGCATTTGCTATTATTCCCCATATGTTGACAAAAATTCATTCGCGTGGGCTCACTGTATCATATAGCTGCCATAGGAACAATTGTGCTTAAGTGCTTAATATAAAAATTGTCAGTGTCTAGTGAGCGATTTCAAAATTCACGCAATACACATTAGCCGTAATTCCCTATATGCTGACGAAATTTCATTCAAATCGGACCACTATATCATATGACTTCCATACGAACAATCGGGTGAAAATGCTTTTTTGTCCGGTGGGTTTTCTACTTAAACGAATTTATTTTTATCTGTCTATCTATTTTGCCTTCTTTATATATTTTATGAAAATATTTTCCTTTGTATGAAAATCATGCTCGGCTATAAAAGTAATTATTTTTTCCGTGAACATTTTGGTAATTCCTCTGTTTTGGAATTAGTTACTACGATTTGAGTTTTATATATGTTAACTATTTCGTTCTTTATTGGAAAATGATCATGTAGACTTTCCTCCTCTCAATGAACTATCGTTATTGATCCACTTTCGTTTATACCTTCTATATTTTATATAATATTTATGTCGGATAGGTCGTCATTGTTGTCTTTGTCTTTATAGTCATTGTCTTCTATTCTGCTTAGAAAGCCCACTTTTTTATTTTCTGTTCCTTGCAGATAATCTATTTCAAAATGATACTCTCCTAACTTTAATAACGATCCTTTGTGCCTAGGTGAAATATTTTTCCCTTTATATATACATTGTAGAAATTATATCGGTTGATGTTCAGTCAGTATTTTGAATTAACTTCCATAAAGATTCGGTCTTAAATAAGTAAAGCTCCAAGATATTGCTAAAATTTCTTTATATATAGATGAACATGATTTTTATTATTTAATATTCTTGATGTATAACCAATTGGATGCCCTTCTTGTGATATGACCACTCCAATAGCGTAATTTGACGCGTCGGTTGTAATCTTTGCTTGCTTTGTAATAATGCTTAATCGAAGCTAGGGTACCTCAATATGGGATGTGAACTAATAAATTGCTTTAATTTTTCAAATGATTCGACGTAAGCCGTTTCTTTAATATTTAATTTGACATTTTTCTATAGGTATTTTGTAATCGGCTGTGCAACCTTAGCGTTATCTTTAATAAATTTTCTATAGTAACCTGTTATACCCAAGAAACTCTTAATCTGTCTTTCTTTTTTTTTTTTTTTTGGGAATAGAAAATTTTTCTATAATATTTATCTTATTTGGATTTGGCTTTATGCCTTCTTTTATTTTATTTTATTTATTTTATTTATTTATTAACGCAGACTAAAAGCAGTCGCGAGTATTTAATTTAATTATATGATTACGTTGTGTATAGATATATAATTTAAATTTACATATTATTAAAAGTAATAATTAAAAAATTTAAATTTAAATTAAACTGAAATTAAAAAAGATAATAATTAGACCATTAATTTTGTTAAAAGGTGCCTCAAAAACTCCGTTTCCTTTTTCATAAGGTTACATTTGTCGATTTTAATCTTTAAATTCTTTTTCTAGAATTTGAAATATCTCATTGATAGCTTGGATATGTTCTTGTAACGATGTACTGAAAATGAGAATAACGTCTAAGTAATACTTAGTAAGTATACTACGCATGGTTAGTTCACTAGACTATCTGGGGCTACTCTTTATAATTTTTCCTTGTTCCTAGATTTCTTTTATCTGCCTTCTAACTTCCTTTTCGTGTTTTTGTGGTGGTTGCCCGTATTTTGTGTACTGTTTCGGTTATATTAGTTAGTCATTCGCCTTCTTTAAAGAATAGTTTACTAAATCCTTTAGCAATTTCTTTAACTTCTCATAGTTTTTCTTTGCTTAAATGTCATAGAGCTAATCTATCAATTTTTCCATTAGTAGCTTCTAAAGTGCAAAATGTTTTCTTTTTGACTTAAGGTTAATGTTTATTGTTTGCTGCTTGTTTGTAATAATTGGTCTGATCTTGGTCGTTTCTGTACTTTCTGTAGTAGTTGTTATCGTACGCTCTACTTTGGTTTTGTTCTGTGACGCCCCTTATTGAGGCGCACAATTCTAAACGAGTACTAGACGAAAACTGCCAGTACCCGCTGTATGACATTTTACGGGCACCGACCCATTACTGCCAGGATGCTGTGGACGGCGAGAGAAGCAGCGCAGAATAAGTAGAACAAGAAAGCTGGCTTTCTCTAACAACAGCGCGATCACAACGAGAGAGACGTAACATGCGCAAAACAGCACAAAGCATGGAGTGCTAGCGTACGTAGCAGCACCGCGATCAAAGCGAGAGAGACGACACATGCGCACTAGCGGCAGAGAGCGGCATCGCTGTATACTCACGCATACACGCGTCGACGTCACAGCAAGTGCATTGAAGACGCCAGCTGCAAGCCATGGAATATTCTGGAAGCGTTCTTAAGCGCTAAGTACAGCGCTGATAAAAGTTCGGCCAGCAATAGCGGAGAAGAGAGAGTAGCAGCGCTGCCGGCCTGACCTACATTTCGTTAGGAAGGGGAATAAACGCTGCCGACGCTGAAGAAGAATGCCGGCGCCGACGCGTAAAAAATAATTTGGTGACGCTTAAAATTTTGGCTCGCGTTAGTGGTTCTTAAACAGCAAACCGAGTTATAAGTGCGGAATCCGAGTACGGGAAAAAACAAACCCAAGAACACGTGACGACGAGGGATCAACAGAAAACAAGAAAGGAAAGTACAGTCGAGCACGCCCGACCGTAGAATACTCTCTGCATTTTATTCCCGATAATTTAATAAAATCGGTATCCAAGTATATAAATTGATATTTGCAATAAAACACGTTGAAACAAAAATATATGTTTGTATGTATACACATGCAAATACATTTGACATTATATGTATGCACGCACATATGTATGTGTGTATATGTAATACATACACAATTGGTTGGCACGGCCAGCATTCGCGGGCAGCGCTGTCGCTAGAAAGCAGCGAAAACGTTCGCTCACATGTTTGTATGTTTCTGTCTCGCTTGCACACATGCATTGTGTTCAATTATTAACTTTGTTTCGTGTCTAGCTCTTTTGTTTATTGTCCGATTTATCTGCAACTTTCAGGACAGTTTGATATATTTTGTCACCAAACGAATCTGAAATTACAATACTGTACGATAAGAACATATATAAGTTTGAAAATTATTTTACTTCTTGTGGGAAAAGGGGGCGTGGCAGTCAAAAAATTTTAATGTCATTATACTTATGCCTTCATTAGGAACTTGCATACCAAAATTGGTGTTCCTAAGTGCCATAGTTACTGAGATATTCGCCTAAAACATCAATTTTTTACGAGGTGTGTTTAGTTTTTTGCTCATTGTGGGCGAATGGGGCGTGGCATCGAAAAAAAAAAAGATTCTTGTATTGACTGACTTAATATCGAGTCGATAGAGACTAAATTCAAACTTCTGGGTGAACAAAAAGATCTCAGAGACGATAAGAGCTAGAAAGACCCGAGAGGTCGCAAATGAAAGATAAAATGCCCAAGCAGTACAAGTTTGTTTTTGTTTTTTGGCACGTAATTTTTAGCTCGTTCTATGTTCATACAAAGGTAAAAACAGGTAAAAATAGCATGTTTTAGTATAGAACACTTTTTTGTTAGCAATGCTATCTAAACCAAATATACACTGTTCACGCCTAGGGAGTATATATACTGACCAAGTTTGATCCAAGTCGGGCGACTATATCATCAAGCTCCCATAGGGATAATCGGTCGATAATACGCTCCAAATATGTATTTCTATGAATAACTTTTGCGTTAATCAAGCAATCTTAGTGAAACTCACACCGAATATATTTGTCATGATTAAAAGCATACTGACCAAGTTTCATCCAAATCTGGCGACTATATCGTATAGCTCCCATAGGAGTGAACGGTTTTAATAATGCTCTAAATTTGTATTTGAATTAAATCTGAATTAAACTCACTAGGGCGGGTTGTCTAAACGATGGTACTTTTATTATTATCATACCCCATTGTTAATAATATATTAAAACTGAGTAACGGGTATCCTTAAGTCGCGAGGCGACTATGGCATTCTCTCTTGTTTTTTTTTTTCGATTTAATCACTGAATTCTCCATTTAACAAGAAAGAAAAGTACAATCGAGCACGCATGACCGTATTATTCTCTCTGCATTTAACTCCCGATCATTTTAATAAAATCAGTATCCGAGAATATCAAATTCAAACTTGTAGCTCTTACCATCTCTGAAATCTGTTTGTTCATACGGACGGACAGACAGACAGACGGACAGACGGACATGGCTATATCGACTCGGCTTGTGATGCTGATCAAGAATATATACTTTATGGGGTCTGTCACGCCTCCTTCTGCCTGTTACATACTTTTTTTTCACAAACCCAATATACTCTCTCTTGCAGAGAGTATAATAATACGAGTATAAATTAAAAGACATCGACGACCACACGAACGACACCGCAATAGAAGCACTAGCGAAAACGGCCAGGAGCACCCAGCGAGCGACAATGGAACACGCAGACCCCCCGTGATCAGGAACAACAGCAACGACAACCCTGGAACAACGCAGCCGCTATCTACTGAAGACGAGGTAAGCAACGATAACTCTTTAAGAGCTTATGTATGGCTAGGGACAGCCGCGGTTCAGCCAAGAATGTAAATAAAGATAACTGTATATATATATATAACAATTGTGTATATATATATATATACATATACATATATATATCAATTTTGTTTGAACAGAGCCCTGAAAAGACAGTAAAAATGGGCCAGGTAGAGATCAAATAGTGACGCGTAGTGTCAGTGTTGGACCGGAGGGACCACCGCCAGCTCGTGTGGCTTTGGCCTAGTGGTTGTCGAGTGGATCCGTACCGTAGCGTTTGCAGTTGTTTCAATTGTGTTTCTTTTAGATCTAATTGCTCCAACAAATCCGCCTGCGGCGTATATGCGTGTTCTTAAACCACCGTCGCCAGGTTGAGTAGGTAAGGAGCCCTTTCAATCGATTTTCCTTTAATTTAAAGTTCGTTGCAAAACACTAGAATAACTTATTTGTAGTTAAAATCTTGTATTTGCATTGGCGCTAGTCCATAGTTTCACTAGAAACTGATTTTTAGTTCCGTATAGCTTACAAACTGATTTTTTGTTTCTTTTATTAATTTTAGCTAACTTTTATACTCTCTGCAAGAGAAAGTATATTGTATGTAAATGTATGAAAAGTATGTAACAGGCAGAAGGAGGCGTGGCAGAACCCATAAAGTATATATATTCTTGATCAGCATCACAAGCCGAGTCGATATAGCCATGTCCGTCTGTGTGTCCGTATGTTTTAATGCAAACTAATCCCTCAGTTTTAAAGCTATCTTGATGAAATTTGGTACAGATGTGTATTCTCTCTGCACACAGTTCATATGTTAAAATCGGCCAGATCAGACTATATCATATAGCTCCCATAGGAACAATTGGTTGAAAAACAATTTTTTTGATCTATTACAACATATGAACTTAGTACTAAATCCCATGTGCAAACCAAATTTCATCAAGATCGGACCACTATGTCATATAACTGTCATAGCTGTGGCATAGGAACAATCGGTTAAACATGCTGAAATCGCAAATTATGAAAATTTTCAGTATCGAATGACCAATTTCAACCAAATTCACGCAATATGCTTTTTCTATTATTCCCCATATGTTGACTAAAATGCATTCGGGTGGTCTCACTGTATCATATAGCTGCCAAAGGAACAATCGGTTCAAATGCTTTGTATGAAAATGTTCAGTGCCTATTGAGCGATTTCAGCAAAATTTACGTAATACACTTAAGCCGTAATTCCTATATATGCTGACCAAATTTCATCCAAATCGGACTACTATATCATATAGCTTCCTTAGGAACAACTGGTAATTGAAACTTGATCAGCATGAATAGCCGAGTCGATATAGCCATGTCCGTCCGTCCGACCGTTTGTCTGTCCGTCTGGGTGAACAAAAAGATCTCAGAGACGATAAGAGCTAGAAAGACCCGAGAGGTCGCAAATGAAAGATAAAATGCCCAAGCAGTACAAGTTTGTTTTTGTTTTTTGGCACGTAATTTTTAGCTCGTTCTATGTTCATACAAAGGTAAAAACAGGTAAAAATAGCATGTTTTAGTATAGAACACTTTTTTGTTAGCAATGCTATCTAAACCAAATATACACTGTTCACGCCTAGGGAGTATATATACTGACCAAGTTTGATCCAAGTCGGGCGACTATATCATCAAGCTCCCATAGGGATAATCGGTCGATAATACGCTCCAAATATGTATTTCTATGAATAAATTTTGCGTTAATCAAGCAATCTTAGTGAAACTCACACCGAATATATTTGTCATGATTAAAAGCATACTGACCAAGTTTCATCCAAATCTGGCGACTATATCGTATAGCTCCCATAGGAGTGAACGGTTTTAATAATGCTCTAAATTTGTATTTGAATTAAATCTGAATTAAACTCACTAGGGTGGGTTGTCTAAACGATGGTACTTTTATTATTATCATACCCCATTGTTAATAATATATTAAAACTGAGTAACGGGTATCCTTAAGTCGCGAGGCGACTATGGCATTCTCTCTTGTTTTTTTTTTTCGATTTAATCACTGAATTCTCCATTTAACAAGAAAGAAAAGTACAATCGAGCACGCATGACCGTATTATTCTCTCTGCATTTAACTCCCGATCATTTTAATAAAATCAGTATCCGAGAATATCAATTGATAAGACTTGCAGTAAAACACTTTGGAATAAGCACATACATATATATTTGAAATATGTTTGCACTTACATATGTATGTATGTATGTACATATAACAATGGTCGGCATTTGTTTCTCTTCTAGCTCTTTTGTTTATAGCCCAATTTATATGCAACTTCCAGGATAGTTTGATGTTTATTGTCTCCAAACAAATTGCAAATTGCAATACTCTACGATAAGAATAAATGTTTTAAAAACGGCCTGCAAATATTAATATGGTTTTAGTAAAATAGTAAGGGAGCATGGCAGCGCATTATTTTGAATGACATTGCATTTATGCCTTCACTAGGAACCTGAGTACAAAAATTGGTATTCCAAAGTGTCATAGTTACTGAGATATTCGCCAAAACCATAGATTTTTTTCATTGAATGGTGCTTGGCATCGAAAAAAAAAGATTCTTGTATTGACTGACTTAATAGCGAGTCGATAGTGTCTAAATTACCATCTCCGAAATCTGTTTGTTCATACGGACGGACAGACAGACGGACATGGCTATATTGACTCGGCTTGTGATGCTGATCAAGAATATATATACTTTATGGGCTTGGCCACGCCTACTTTTCACAAACTCAATATTCTCTTGCAGAAAATATTAAAAACTGCTTCTGCACTGACTATGAGCATGTTGAGGAGAACATTTGTGTAAAATGAAGATGTTTGAGTAGATTTTCTATGGGAGGGGAATTGCGAAGCGAATTGCGAAGTAGTAGTGTTGACTTAAATAATTTTGAATAATTGGTGGCCCTACCCACAGGTAGGATGGGTACGTTGCGGCAGAAACATCGATGCCGCTGATAGAGATGGAAGTTAGTTGTTTGTGCATCGAGTGTTCGTGTCACGTAGCAGTGGTGATGTAGAGGTTATCCAATCGATGATTGTACGCTCGGTGGGCAACCCCGCTCTGAGGCGAATGAGCTAGCCGCGGTAGCCGAGTCGTAGCATACGACCCAGGAAAAAAATTAATAACACATAAGATGGTCGAATCTTACGTGTTATTATGTTATTATCTTGGTTTGCAAGCCGGTCCCAAATGTAGTCTTGTTGGGAGCGTAAAAACTTGCCTAAAATTGCAAATGATGGATCGACTTGCAGATAAAGCATCTTTGTCGTTATTTGTTTCAATGTTAAATGTGAAGTAAAGCAAAGTTTCTTTTTGTGTTTTCGGGTACTGGCTGTCCGGCCAAAACTATCAGCTGATCACGGTGGCCCGTGCGAGGATTAATACTAAAGCACGCGAAGCATCGAGACGACGATAGTTGGTTAGATGGTGCGTAATGTCCAATGGTGACCCGTACAGAAAAGATCTCTAGTACGCGCTGCATCATTGGGCACCATTCTATCGTGGCCAGCCAAAACCAAAAGAAAATGCTTTAAAGAATAAGACTTGTCCACGAAGGTCCCTTGACTGTCGATCGTCAGCTAAACTGACGTGAAATCCGACAACGTCTCAGTGGAGGGCTAAGGAAAGACGGGCTAATGAGTACCCGGTAGACGAGAGGACAGTGCGAGCGGACGAGGGGTTTTCTTATCGACAGATGTGGGCGAATGTTGAGAGGTGGGACGTGTCTTTCTACGGGGACGCTAACATGTCTTCCGTGGAGGATTTTATATTCCACGTGGAGTTTCTCCAGCGCTAATATAGATGCCGTGGGCACGAGACTCGTAATACCAGGAGAATTCCGAGAGGAAATAGATTTAGGTTTGATAGCGAGTAAGGATACATGTTGCCAAGTAGGTATAGGTGAAAAGATTGATTCTCGTCCGATAGTTGATAAGGATGGCGCTAAGAATTGGAACAATTTTCGTTTGTTGTCGTATGAAGAGAGAAGCAGAGCGTACCTAGAGGCCCAAAACAGGATTTTCGACGACTGTTTGCTCGACGGGATGCGACTGGAGACACGATGGAACTAGGTACGCGAAAGATTCCAGAGAAGGCGTCGAGTCAAGAAGCAGGTGGTGGAGGCCGTAGGATGGAGCTTTCAGTCTGATCCTCGCGTCTTCGCTGAGGTAAGGCTCAATGGACGGCAAGTGCGCGGCTTACTTGGCACGGGAGCAACTGTGAGTGTACTCGGGAAAGGATGTGCGCTGGTAGACGAGTTGGACTAGTCAGTGCAGCCCTTCGTGTCGTCAGTGCGCACCGCGTCGGGAGACGCTCGCTCAATCATCTGCCACCTAAACAATTCCGTTCGAGTACCAGGGAAAGATATGGGAAACGACTTTATATCTGTGTCCTTATCTAGTGCAGGCACCCTATTTTGGGACCGATTTCTGGCACGATTGTATGATCCTCGCGTCTTCGCTGAGGTAAGGCTCAATGGACGGCAAGTGCGCGGCTTACTTGGCACGGGAGCAACAGTGAGTGTACTCGGGAAAGGATGTGAGCTGGTAGACGAGTTGGACTAGTCAGTGCAGCCCTTCGTGTCGTCAGTGCGCACCGCGTCGGGAGACGCTCGCTCAATCATCTGCCACCTAAACAATTCCGTTCGAGTACCAGGGAAAGATATGGGAAACGACTTTATATCTGTGTCCTTATCTAGTGCAGGCACCCTATTTTGGGACCGATTTCTGGCACGATTTTGGTGTAGCTCCAGAGGTGGTCGGAGCTAAAGCGACTCTAGTAGTCGAAACCCATGAGGGAAGTCTCTGCGATGACGGAACAAATTGCCTCTTACGCAGGCGACGAAGCCGAGCCGGAAGCGTAGAACTTAAAGCCGGAACAAGAGGCAGTTTTCGAAGCAGTCAAAGAAGAACATAAGAACGAGTTGGAGTACCCGTACTAAAGTAGTACGTAGGCCGGACAAAAATCAGTTCTGTCTCAATGATCGGATCAAAGATGCCTCTCCGCTGCCTTCCATTAAGGGAATCTTATCCAGAGTCGACCAGACTTACTCACCTTCTGGCAGATCGAACTAAAAGAAGAGAGCATGTACGGCGTTTACGGTGCCGGGTCGTCCGCTACACCAGTTTAGAATGATACCATTTGGGTTGTGCAATGCTGCCCAACGCGTCTGTCGCTTAACGGACAAAGTAATCACAACGGAGATCTAATGTATTTGTGTATCTGGACGATTTTCTGACTATTGCTCCTGATTTTGAGACATATGTAGCGTATTTAGAGAGGGTAGTGGAATGCCTAAACGCAGAAAATTTAACTATAAGTTTAAAAAGTTGAAGTTCTGTTTCAAGTCGCTCGCGGATGAACGTTTCGGATGGACCCAGCTAGGGTAACAGCCATAGAAATATCGCTTTACTGAGATCGGTAGGAGATCGGATGCACTGAAATCGAAGAGAGGTACGAAATTTAATCTAGGAGAGGAAAGAGTGAAACAGTGCAGGCATTGAAGAACGCTCTGACGACTGCCCCAGTTCTGGTACATGCTGACTTCCGTAAGAGATTCTATCTCCAGTGCGACGCTTTGCAAGCTGAAGTGGTAGCGGTGCTGTTCCAACTCAACGGCGCTGATCATGAGAGACCAATCGTGTATTTTTTCGGCAAAGTTAAATAAGCATCAGCTCAACTACTCAGAAGCTGAGAATGATGATGCCGTTCCCTGCCATCACTGACAATGCGAGCTTGTATGTAGCAGCTTGTGTCCTTAAAAGACCTGAGTGGTCGACTGGTATGGTGGTCATTGCAGTTACAGACGTAAGATTTCGTGATTGAGCATCGAAAGGGGTCAGAAAATGTAGTGGCCAACACGCTCTCACAAAGTTTAGAAGCTAAGGATGCATTAGATCCTAGTGCGATATTGGGGTTCCAAACCAACGAGTTCAAGACTAAGTAATATGAAGTGGAAGTTTAGGAAATAGAAGAAAGCAAGTACAATTGCCAGACCTGAAAGGGGAAGGAGACCTACTTTTAAGCGCATGTCGCAAAGTAGTTGGACGACGGACTTGAGGGGTGTGTTTGGAAGCTTTGGGTGCCTGCATCACTTGCACGAGCTGATCCGAAGAGCGCATGAAGAGCATACGTCAGCACATGGTAGAATGCCGAAGACGTTGCACGCTTTGCGGCGGCAAAACTTTGACCTAAGATGGCAGTGCAAGTAGCCGATTTCCTAGGAAAAAATTTTCAGGTTGCAGGTTGGAATATGGACAGAAGTGATGACTAAAAGGCCATTTCAGAAGCTGTAAATCGGCTTTTTAGGAAAGTGTCCGAGGTCGAATAGGGGGCATGCTTGGATATTTATTGTAGTGGAGCACTTTTAAGGACTGCCATCTACTCACCCCAAAGCAATGCTGCAATGCGAGTAAATCGGTCAGTCCTAGCAGCGATTTGGGAGTTTTTGGAAAGCGACCATCGCAAATGGGATCTGTACCTCCCGAAGATTGAGGCAGCGTTGCGTAATTGCGTCCATACGGACACAGCAGTCACTCCATTCTTTGATGTGTTCGGCCAGAATCTGCTGTTGAACGGGGCTCAGTATGCGTTAGCTCGCAAAGTAAAGCCCCTGTGTGAGCACGAACTGGCTACGCTAGGCCGATCACATAAGCAACGACTCATCCAGAAAAATTTCCAGAGTCACCTTATCGAGAGTGGGCGATCACGCCAAAGATATTCGGCGATAAGTCCGGCTAGCTAAGTCGATAGGGCATGAGACTCTTAGGGTTTGGGCGATGGCCTACGATGAGCGTATCGAAACGGGTGCGGACAGCCCCATGCGCTTGGATATTTGCACCACTTTCTCCGACTGGTATAAATAGTAGAGTAGTAGAGGGAATAGTTGCATGGAATAAAGAACCATTGCATGGAATAGGGGTAGGAGGGTGAAGAATTGGAAGATAGCATAACAAAAGGTGGCCTTAGAGTCAACAGGAGAGTTGGTTGTTAAGATCGGCGCGGTTGCGTGACCTAATCCAGAGAAAATTTTGTGCGTCTTGTGGTGTACGTTTCGCAATTTATATAAAAAGAAAAAAAAAATGATTAAAACACAAAAATCGAATACACAAATACATACATATATAAAAATATACTATTTATAATACATAGTATTAGCAGTTAAAACACATGTAAGTGATGGAACAACAGATTAACATTTATTAATATTTTGGACACCAAAAATTGTGACTGCGACATTACAGCGCGACAAACAAAACAAGAAAAATATAAAATTTATTAAAATTTTGAAAACGACAATTTGGTCTGTGACACCACTGTGCGACAAACAACACCAAAAAATAGAACAAGAAAGAAAAGTACAGTCGAACTCGCCCGACCTTAGAATACTCGCTGACTAAATATGAACTTGTAGCTCGTACCATCGCTGAGATCTGTTTGTTCATACGGACAGAAAGACAGACGGACATGGCTCTATCGACTCGGCTAGTCATGCTGATCAAGAATATACATACTTTATGGGGTCTGCCATGCCTCCTTCTCATGCTATTTTTACCTTTGTATGCACATAGAACGCCCTAAAGTGGGCGTGTCAAAAAACAAAAACAAACTTGTACTGCTTGGGCATTTTATCTTTCGTTTGCGACCACTCGGGCCTTTCTAGCTCTTATAGTCTCTGAGATCCTTTTGTTCACACAGACGGACAGACGGACAGACGGACATGGCTATATCGACTCGGCTAGTCATGCTCATCAAGAATATATATACTTTATGGGGTCTGCCATGCCTCCTTCTCCCTGTTACATACATTCCAACGAATACAATATACCCTTTTACTCTACGAGTAACGGGTATAAAAATTAAAGACAGGAGAAAAAAAAAATTAAATGAATTCACGCTTAAGGAAAAAGATAAACATAAGGACTAGACATGTGTAAAATTAAAAGAAATATATAATTATATGTTTCACGACCGCGATAGTCAAAAATAAAAAAAATAGTTTTATTTTTGTTTACACTTTATTCTTATACTTAGAATTACAGTCGGAGTTACTTATACATGCACTATTTGAATCGAAGGAATACAATGTCAGAGTAAAGGCTTCGGCGGCAAGATTAGAACTGAATTGACAGAAGGCTGTATGGGGATATTTATACGCTGATCGTTTGTATGTGTTAGTGAGTTTTTCGTGTGACATTCAAATTAGACTTTAGACTCTAGGCTTGCTAGGATGCTGAATAGGCATTTCTCACGTTCTGGTGATTCTAATATCGTCTTACAATTTTTATGTTTAAGTTATTTAATGGGAATGTTTACATTAATTGGGATTTTCGGGAGTCTATGTTTATAGTGGCGATTATGATATCGTCTTACAATTTTTATGTTTAAGTTAATTTATGGGAATGTTTACATTAGGATTTTTCGGGAGTCTATGTTTATAGCTCTGGGTTTTATGTTTACAGCATAAGTGTTTGTAATATAAGTAATATGTGTTTTGTGTGAGTGTAGTGGGTTGTCGATATATAACTCCCCCATCCTTAAGAAAATAGCCTGTCCTCAGGCGGATACAATTGGATAGAGTGTAGGGCTTGGCTCACATATTTCCGGAATTTCGATTTCTTCTTTTTGTGTTTCATTGGGCTTAGTGTACTTAATAATTAATTTTTGTGGTAGCGTTTGTTGCATCTGGGGCTGAGCGAAATCGAAATATCGATAAGTGTTGCGAATTCATCGCACACTGTTCGGCTCAGCTGGTGGTGGCCATACTCGGCGGGGAAGAATAGTAGTTTAAAATAGAAGAGTAAAGTATAAGAGTTAGAGTAGAAGAGTAGGAATAAGGAAGGAGAGTTAGATTAGAAGAAAGAGAGAGGGAGAGAATATCGGCCAAGGGCAGACGGCCGTTGACTCGAAGACACCGTTGCGAAGAGGGCAAAAAGGATGAAAAAATCAAAAATTGCATAGCAACAGGTGGCTTGAGTTTCAAGTAGGGAGTTGGTTTTGGAAATCGGCACGAGGCGGTTGCGCGGCCGGATTAAAATAAGAAAACTTGGCGCGGCCGGATTAAAATAAGAAAACTTGGCGCGGCCGGATTAATAGAAGATTTAATAGAGACATTTGTATTGTACGTTAAATTTATTAAGTCTTTTGTGTTGTGTTGTTAAGTGACGTTCCGTATGGTGTCCTGTGCCAGTGCATAACAAATTAAATAGAAGACAATTAATTTAAACATAAAATCGAAGGCACAAAAATCTACATATATATATATGTACATATATATGAAACGCGCGAGACACATACTAGTGACATATAAACGAAACTTAAATAAAGAATAATTACATCGAACGCACACGCAGTTACGCACACAACAACGACAAAATTAAAATTTGTTAAATAAAAACGTAAAACGAAACGCAACAGCAACCACAGTGTCGGACGACACTTAAAGAACAATATAAAACAAAACTAACAGCCAAAACCAACAACAACAACAAAAACACTTCTGCAGCAGCCACGATACTGCAGCGACAACAACAGCAACAACAAAAACACCACTGCAGCAGCCACTATACTGCCGCGACGACACCAACAACAAGCGACAGCCGCAGTAACGCCGGACAGCAGCCGGGACGGTGACGTCACGCCGCAACAGCTGTGCACTCAGGCACAGTGGGACGAACGTGGTGAGCTGTGTCGCTCCCGACAGCAGATTTTTTTTTGTATTATAAAATGAATAATTAGAATCTAGTTTTTGTAGTTTTGTTATGAAAAACAAATTTAATAATTTCCTTTTTGTTTGCTCATTTATTGATATATATATATGGGCCTATTTATTACTGATGTAAGAGAATTAATTTTCATTTAATATTTATATAAATCGGTGCGTCCCTTTTTTTTTGTGATGCACGCCAAAATGAATTGGCAATGTCCGGCCCCCTAAGCCCCTTTGAGCTCATAGGTCGTATTAGGTACCCCCGAGACCCCCCCCGCATAAAATAGAGAAACTTAAAATATTAATGTATACATATATATAAAAGACTAATACGCGTAAATAAAAGGAAAGAATGCGAAAGGTATAACGGAGAAAGAAGAGAGGCGACAAAGAAAGGATAGATAAATATAAATAAATGAAACTTTAATAAAAATTATAATAAAAAGGAGAGACATAAAATAAAATAGACAGATATAAAATTAAATGTTAAGAAGAAATAATAAAAGAAAATGAATGAAGCAAAATTAAATTAAAGGAAGAGATGCAAATATGTATTAATAAGCACAGAACATGTTAAAGATTAGTGTAAATAAATATGTGTAAATTTGTTGAAATGAATATGTGTGAGTAAGTTGTTAATGGGAGGGGGATTGCATAGCCAGGAGTAGAAGGGCTGACGTGAACATTTGTAATGGGTGGCGCAACTACTAATTTGAATGTTGCCGCCACAGGTAGGGTGGGTACGTTGCGGCAATAACATCGATGCCGCCGATAGAGATGACCGATAGTTGTTTAGTGTTGGTAATGTTTGTGTGATGTAGTAGTAGTAATATCGAGGTTCCCCAATCGATGATTGTGGATTGTACGCTCGGTGGGCATTGGTTAACAACTCCGCCCTGAGGCGAATGAGCTAGCCGCGGTCGCCCCTGGAAAGGCAAGCCGAGTCGTAACACGTTTTGAACTTATAGATTAAGTACAATATTATGCTTATAATTGTAATTACAAATGATATTATAGTTATGGTTTGGAATATATTATTATATTTTGTGTGTTCGAATATAATTTCTTTTGTTTGGATGTATGATATTGGTTCAAGCCATGTAATATTGTTTGTTACATAAATGTTTTGCGTGTAGTCTAAATTTGAATTTATTATGGATATTTCGTCTAATTGTAATGAACAATCGTACATTTTGATTATATTGTTTCCTTCAATTTCTAATTCGTTATTAACGCAATCTTGATTTAATTTGGTTTTAGGCAAATTCCAAGTTACTATTATGTTTGGTTCAATGTAAGTTGTTTGGTAATTTTTATAAGTTTTGGAAAATTTACAGGCTGTTGGGATTTGATTTAAAATACCAATTATGCAATTATTTGTTTCGACTCTTTTAGTAATCTTATTGAACAATACATCGTTTTCAAAATAATGTTTATCATTTACATTTTCTGTTAAGATTTTGCTATCTTTATCTGGAAATGGAAGTATCTCAAAGATTGGGGTTTTTATTATTTTGCGTGGAATATTGGAAATAATTAGTATTTCGTTTGTGTCGGTTTTTAGCCAAGTAGAAGTTTTAGTGTTTAGTAATTTCTCGGAAGTTACATGTTTTAGATAGTTATGTTTAAGTAATTTAGGATTGAATATTCCTAACCTGGTGAGTTGCATACCTAACTTAATATCTTCGATGTATTCTGTAAAATGTTCAAAATTGAATATTAACAATTCTAATTTTATAGCTTTTTCTTTTTCTGATATAATTGAGTTGATTGCTTCCAATCCTTGGTTTACTGCATCTATTATATAATTTAATTCATTAGCCTGAACGCTATTTCCTGCTAAATTATTAATTTTCTCTTCTAATTCTATTTTGTCATCGTTATCTAATGTTCCAAATAATCCTACGGCGTTAATTAATCCTCTTTTGTTGCGTTTTACAATTTGTATGCCATTAATTTCTCTTTCGAGTTTTTCGATTAAGTATTGTATATGGATTGTATTTTGGAATTCTTTAGCTTCGTTCATTAGTTTGTTATAGGTTAATTCTATTTGCGCTAGATTTACGGTTAAATAGTGGATTTCAAAATCAGTTGGTAAGTCCATTGTGCCTGTTTTGAAAATTAAGTAGCCATTTGCTGCATTTATTGGGTTTATCTCGATACTTTGATTTAAAGTTGGATTGACGATTGTTAGTAGGATGGCCATAAATAGTATTTTGCTTATTTGACCTGAAATTAGTTGTTATATTTACTTTTATTAATTTTCTTCTGCTTTTTAAACTTTGACTTATAATGAGTAACTTTTCTACCTCTATTAGTTTCTTCGAAATGTTTTTCGTCTATTTGATTAATTTGTCCTGTTTTCTTAAAAGGATTAGTGGTTTTTGATTTTACTAGAGGAGCTTGTCTATATCTAGTATTTATTTCAAAATCGTGTCGGTTTTGGTTTAATTGTTCAATTTGTTTTGATTTATTTTCTTGTGTATTATATTCTAGTGTTCCAGCATAAATGAAAATATCTGCGGGAGTTCGATTAGTAGTTTTATGCTTGATTTTATGATTATATGTGTATAAAATTGTTTCGAATTTAGTTAGCTTATCTTCTACGTTGTTTTCATTATTTATGATTCTAAGTTTTTCATTAACGGTTCGATGGAATCTTTCGATATCCGAAATACCGTTTTTACTGGAGGTAATGTTTATTTTAACATTTTCTTCTTTTAACCAGTTTTGTAAAGCAGCGCATATAAATGCTGAATCCTTATCTGCTTTGATTTCTATGGGTTTTCCCATTTCATTAAAAACTCTCATTATAGCTCTCTTTGCTTCTAACCAATCTCGGGATTTGACTTCTATTAATGAAGCGAATTTCGAATAAATGTCAATACAAGATAGGAATTGTAAATTAACTATCATGTAGAAATCCATGATAAATTTTTCTCTAACGTTGAAGGTTTCGGGTGTTAATTCAAAAGTTAATTTTGTGTTTCTGTTTTCTATTTTTGCTACGTTACATATTTGACATTCGTTTATTATGTTTTGGATTAATTTTTGATAATCAGGATAATAGAAATTCTCTCTAAACCAGTTAGTAGTTTTTTCTATTCCTAAGTGCAGTAGTTCTTTATGTTTCTTTAGAATTATTTCTTTGAACTGTGAGTAGGTTAATATGTCTTCCAATTTATTTTTGGATAACATAGTTTTGGTTAAATTATTTGCATGTATTATTTCAACATAAGCTTTTTGGAATATGGGAAAATCTTGTTCATTATGGAAATAGAGAACTGATTTTCTGCTGCAAAGATATTCTTTAATCATGTCTTTAGCAAAGGTTATGGTCATTTCTTTATAAAATATTTTAATTTTAGTTTTGTGGAAATAGTTAGTAGTGTCTACTTTATTTTCGTTATCTTTTATGAATTCAATTTGTCTGTTATAATAGTTTATAGGTCTTTCTATAATTGGTATATAATTGTGATTATCTTCTTGTGCACTATGGATTGTTGCTACTGTACTGTTTGTTTCACCTAAATAGTTTTCTTCTAGTTTTATTCTAGATAGGGCATCAGCTACATTGTTCTCTTTACCAGGAAGATATTTTATTTTATAATCGTATTCATTTAACTTTATTTTCCAACGCTGGAGTTTCATGTTTGGCTCTTTTATATTACTAAGCCATATTAAGGGTTTATGATCACTTAAGATTTCGAATTTTCGACCGAATAAATATGATCTGAAGTATTTAGTTGCCCAAACAATGGCAAGTAATTCTTTCTCAATAGTAGAGTAATTGATTTCATGCTCATTTAATGTTCGGCTCGCATAACAAATGGGTTTATGGTCTTGTGACAGAACTGCTCCGATAGCTATATTGCTAGCGTCTGTAGTTAAGGAGAATGGTTTATCGAAATTGGGGTAAATAAGTATGGGGTCGGAAGTAATGAGAATTTTCAGTTTCTCAAATGCGTTGATATAATTTTTGTCTTTAATGTTTATTGTGGCGCCTTTTTTCAAGTTGAGTGTCATTGGTTTGACGACTTGGGCGAAATTTGGTACAAATTTCCTATAGAATCCACATAAACCTAGAAATGATTTTATTTCTTTTTGTGTGTTTGGGAATAGGAAATTTAACAATTGCTTGAATTTTATTTGGATTTGGTTTAATGCCTTTAGTAGTTATAATGTGACCTAAGAATTCGGTTTCCTTTTTCAGGAACTCACATTTGTCTAATTGTAGTTTAAGGTTAGCTTCTCTCAATTTTTGGAATATCCTTGAGATTGATTTTAAGTGTTCGTCCAACGAGATGGAATACACTATTAAATCATCTAGGTAAACTAAACAATCTTTATAGATAAGATCTTCTAGAAGATTGTTCATACATCTTTGAAATGTTGCTGGGGCGTTTTTAAGGCCGAATGGCATACGAGTATATTCGTAATGGCCATGTTTTGTGGAGAATGCTGTTTTTGCAATTGAGTCGGGATCCATTTGAATTTGATGAAAACCCTTTGCAAGATCTATGGTTGTGAAATATTGACATTTACCTAGTTTGTCAAGTATTTCATCCATAATGGGAATCGGGAATTTGTCATCGATAGTGATATCATTTAAATCTCTATAGTCAATGACTAACCGATATTTTTGTTTTTTGGATGCGTCCGCTTTTTTCGGTACGATCCAGATTGGTGAACAGTAAGGAGATTTCGACTTGCGGATGATTCCTTGCTGTATTATTTCACTAATCTGTTTGTTGACTTCTTCGTCAAATGTTTGGGGGTATTTATAAGGGTGTTTATGTATTGGGTCCTCATGTTTAGTTTGAATTGAGTGTTTAATAGTACTTGTAAAGGTCAAATTTTCACCTTCGCGATACTGTATGTCACTGAATTCATAGAGAACTTTCTTTAGTTTTTCTTTCTTGTCATCGTTTAGATGATCGAGTCTGTATTCGTTGTTTTCTGATAATTCGTTATCAATGGCATATGCAATATGTAAATCTCTAGATGAGGGTGGATCTAAACTTTCATATTCACTGTCATCGAAAATTGTTTCTACGTTATACCTAAATTTGAAGGTGTGTTCACCTAGTGTTACTGAGTTTTCATTGTAATCTATTTGCGCTTTGTAGGCTTCTAGGAAATTCCTACCTATTAACATGTCATAGTTAGTTGAAAAATTATGGATGTAAAATTTTTGGTGTCCTGGACATATTTTGCTTGGTGCTAGTGATACAAAATGTTTTAATTCGGTTATTCCGTTTATTGTTTGAACTTTTAAGTTGCATGGATAGGTTTGATATTTCAGAAAATTTTGGGTCATGATATTTATTGAGGAACCTGTGTCAATGATGCATCTTAAAGGTTGATCATTCATTGTGATTCGAATAAAAGGGTTTCTTCGTTTGTCTGATCTGTTGAATCCGAGGCTTGTTGAAGAAAATTTTCTGATACGTCCAATTTGGAAATTCCACTATTATTTTCTCTTTGTCTTTTCACTGGTGGATTTGGGGCATTGTAATTTTTATTTGTCTGATAATTCATTTGATTTTGGTTTCTACCCTGATTTAATTTTTGTTGGAATTCTTGGAATGTTGGTGGATTATTAGTTTGATTATTTTGAGTATTTAATTGTTCGTTATTAAGAACTGTTGGAATATAACCCAGAGAATAGTACTTTCCACTTTTCTGATTTGTTTGGCTTGGTTTCTTTTCATTTGAATAATTTTCGTAAAATCCCTCTCTTTGAGCTACTTGTTTTAGTTTTGATAGACTTGAAATGTCGAATTTAGCAAGTGTTACATATAGTCTGCCTGGCAATTTCTTAGTTATTACATTTTTTATTGTGGTTTCAAGACCTTGTTTATATAAAGCACTATTAATTCCATTTCCTTCTAAACTTAACTTATTTATTATAGTAAAAGATTTCTGTTCTAGTTCTTCAATGAACTTACGGAGGTTTCCGTTGTAGTTGGTGTTGTACAATCGTAGTAACAATTCCTCGCACGGCGTCTGGATATTGAGTTCGCTGATCAGTGCTCCTCGTAGCTCGGACCAGGTGTTGGAGTGTGAAAGTTGCGAAATGCGTTGTGCGTCTCCTGATAGCTGAATTTCGATTGCTCCGAATTGCTATGTTGTCTTACATCCTGTGTTGGATATAACGTAAGGATGTAATCGACTCTTCGGATGAAGGCACTTAAATTTTCTGGGGCTCCATCGAATGTAGGCAATTGTCGTAAGGCTGACAATGCTTGCTTCAGATGATTTTCCGATAGTTCTAGCGTCATGGTTGTTGTGGTTTATTTTGGTTTTTGATGTATTGAAATACTTATTGCTTACAGGGATCAATTGAATGATGTGTAAGGCCCGGAAATAAGTATTATGCACAAGATTTCTTATAGTCCAGAGGATCTATATTTTTTGTAGAGATCTTGTTTGTAGGTTTACGCGTCACGTAAATTCTTTGGCGGATCAGTATTGCGGTTTTGGAATAGTCCGTTTTTTTGTTTTAAGGATTCACTTTTGCACTGATCCTACCGGCTGCGCCAATTATATGTTTCACGACCGCGATAGTCAAAAATAAAAAAAATAGTTTTATTTTTGTTTACACTTTATTCTTATACTTAGAATTACAGTCGGAGTTACTTATACATGCACTATTTGAATCGAAGGAATACAATGTCAGAGTAAAGGCTTCGGCAGCAAGATTAGAACTGAATTGACAGAAGACTGTATGGGGATATTTATACGCTGATCGTTTGTATGTGTTAGTGAGTTTTTCGTGTAACATTCAAATTAGACTTTAGACTCTAGGCTTGCTAGGATGCTGAATAGGCATTTCTCACGTTCTGGCGATTCTAATATCGTCTTACAATTTTTATGTTTAAGTTATTTAATGGGAATGTTTACATTAATTGGGATTTTCGGGAGTCTATGTTTATACTGGCGATTCTGATATCGTCTTACAATTTTTATACCCGTTACTCGTAGAGTAAAAGGGTATATTGAATTCGTTGCAATGTATGTAACAGGAAGGAGGAGACATGGCAGACCCCATAAAGTATATATATTCTTGATCAGCATGACTAGCCGAGTCGATATAGCCATGTCCGTCTGTCCGTCTGTCCGTCCGTCCGTCTGTCCGTCTGTCCGTCTGCGTGAACAAAAGGATCTCAAAAACTATAAGAGCTAGAAAGGCCCGAGTGGTCGCAAACGAAAGATAAAATGCCTAAGCAGTACAAGTTTGCTTTTGTTTTTTGACACGCCCACTTTAGGGCGTTCTATGTGCATACAAAGGTAAAAACAGGTAAAAATAGCATGTTTTAGTATAGAAAACTTTTTTGTTAGTAATGCTATCTAAACCAAATTGACACAGAAAGTACACGTCTAGGGATTACGTATACTGACCAAGTTTGATCCAAATCGGACAACTATATCATATAGCTCCCATAGGGACAATCGGTCAAAAATACGCTCCAAATATGAATTTATGTGAATAACTTTTGCATTGGCCAATCAATCGAAGTGAAACTTACACAGAATATATCTGTCAATAATATAAATATGTTGACCAAGTTTTATTCAAATCGGACGACTATATCGTATAGCTCCCATAGGGACGATCGGTCAAAAATACGCTGTAAATATGATTTTGTATGAAAATTTTCTGCGTTTCTCAAGTCATCTGAATTAAAATCAATAGGATCGATTACCTAAATGATTGTACTATTATTAATATTATTAATAATATATTAATATTGTTAATAATATAATTAAGCTGAGTAACGGGTATCCTAAAGTCGCGAGGCGACTATAGCATTCTTTCTTGTTATGTTTAAGTTAATTTATGGGAATGTTTACATTAGGATTTTTCGGGAGTCTATGTTTATAGCTCTGGGTTTTATGTTTACAGCATAAGTGTTTGTAATATAAGTAATATGTGTTTTGTGTGAGTGTAGTGGGTTGTCGATATATAACTATATACATATATATGAATTTTGTGTAAAATGAAGATGTTTGAGTAAGTTTTCTATGGGAGAGGGACTGCGAAGCCTGGAGTAGTAGAGTTGACGTGAAAAATGTTGAATAATGGGTGGCGCAACGAACAATTTTGAATGTTGCCGCCACAGGTAGGATAGGTGTGTATCGAGTGTTCGTATCACGTAGTAGTGATGATGTAGAGGTTCCCCAATCGATAATTGTGGATTGTACGCTCGGTGGGCATTGGCTAACAACCCAGCTGTGACGCGAATGAGCTAGCCGCCGTAGCCCCAGGAAAGACAAGCCAAGTCGGAACGAGTTTAGCAGTTAAAATTTTAATAAGGAGTGAGTCTTTTTAAGTTTAGTAGTTGTAGACCAATACCGTTTATTTTACCAAACATATACATATATATTGTTTCGATATATATATTCGGTAAAATTCATTGTGCGTGTATTATGAACGTTTCTGTACAATTTTACCCTCACTGCACATTGGGCGATTTTCCAAAAAAGTGGCATAAAGTCAAAAAATGTAGGGTAGAATATTAAAAAAAACCTTTTTATTTATTAATAGTAAACACTTCAGTTAGCTTACCGCTGGGCGGTACCTCTCTTTATGTGGCAACCTCTTAAAGTCAGCTGATGGCACGCAGCTATTAATTGTAAAAATCACCCCGAAAGCTTTACTTCTTTTGCAATCGATCAGTGTGATGATTTTATGCAGTTAAATGTATTTAGTATGGAAAACATAGATCAAGGTATTTTTAATCTGTATTTTATGGTTCAAATACATAAATATTTGTGTTGTTGTTATTGCCCAGTGTTGTTGTTGGCTGTATTTGTACTCAAATTCTAGCAAGCATAATCGTGTTCCCTGGAGGATTTCTTTAGGAAGAGCAGGCCAGAGCAAGCAACTAAAAACGGCAAGTTACTAATTTAAATGTCTCGTTTCATGTGGTAACAATCTATTTCCCCGTTTTCCCCGGTTTATACAAATATGCACTTGTTGCTCGTTTTATATGAGAAAGATTATAAATTGTTGATTTGTAAATTTTGCAATATTGTAACTATTTAAAATAAAATTTGTATTTGTTTTGGTTAAATATTATGTCAAACTATAATAAAATAAAGCTTTTTATTTTATTCCTATTTTAGTTGAACATTTATTATTTGTAATAAAATAAATACAAGCGGAAAATAAAGGAGCGGGCCAATTATTATTAAATTAAATGAAATAGAACGAACATTTAAAAAAACATTAGTTTCTAACTATATTTTTAAACTTTATGCCGCTAAAATCGACAAATCGCCCGTAGTGCACTATATGAAAAAAATAAAAACTGACAAAAAATTGCTGGAATTGGCACGTATTACAATGCAATGCGAGAGTTTAAACAGCATCAGTAGCATCAGTAGCATCATGCGCACGCCTTAAATGACCAAAAGAGAAGAGAGAGGCAATTTATGCAAACACATTAAGTTCCATAAACAAATTTCGAATCTTACTATCATCAACTTTCATCATTGAATAAACTTACAAATCTAGGCATAATCAAAAAATGTCAAATTATTTAATAAAGCCCAGAATGTCACCTTTCCATTGATTTGCATATAAGGTTATTAAGTATAACACATAAATATATATATTTAATTAAAAGTGACAACCTCTGAATTTAGCCTTACTTTAATATTCGGTTTTACTTATATATTTTTAAGGAACGAGTGTTTACCTAAAGGAAAAAATTATTTTAATGTATATCGGGGTGTTCTTTTCATCGTTTTTTTTTCATGGTGTGAATCACTTGTTTTTTAGATCCCGTATTCTAAAAAAGAGACCAAATTCACACAAATTATGTGTATGGTACCATTATAACTATCCTCACCAAGTTTAGTCCAGATTGGAAAACTATAGCCTATAGCTCCCGTAGGACAAATCGATCGAAAATTGGTAATTTGTATGGAGACATGAAGTTTTAGTTGAGGGATTGAAACCAAACGAACACATTATAAACACATTGTTAAATATTGACTAACAGAGGTTTTTTTTGTAATAGAAAACTAAGTGCAGTGAGTCGCTGGCCGGTACTTATTTGATTTCGCTCAAAACAGCTGCCACGGCACACCTATCAACCAACCACTACAGACAAAAGCACACTCGGCGATATATGTCGAAATATCACCACACTGAAAATTCTGTAAAACAGAATTATCATAGTATTACATAACACTGGTCGCCTCTACACATACATATAACAATTGCTTTTATAAAATTCGATATAACATAGATAAAACCATGTTTTTATATGCAAAGCATCGAAACGTTCATGTCGTCGTATATTGGTTATCGTTAGAGACACAAAATCGAATTAAAGTATCGATCATGCTTAGTGTTAAAAGAAAAAAATTTCGAAACAATAGTATAAAACATCGGTATCAATAACGAACATACTCGATACCAAAAAGAATCAATACTTTTACGTGTCCTTAGCTTAGCGTCAGTTTTCTTAAGACGGTAATTTCAATAAACTGCACAGAATAATAGCTTTAATACTTACTTCAATTTTAAATCAAATTTACTTCAATAGTATTTCATTTTTTTTAATGAATCAACTAGCGACGCCGTTAAATACTCGCAAATAAACTGGCCTGGTTCACGTTGTCTTGCGTAGTATTTGTATACTCGATATCGCTCAAATATTGAATATCGAGTACAAAATATCGGTATCAATAACAATACCAAGTAGTATCAATACTTGTTTTGCGTTCCTAGTTATCGTTGTTACATGGGTTCATATATTCAGTTGGACACTTGCAAATATTATTTATTATTTTCGGCTTTGTTTATACAATTTTCTTATATAATAATATCTCAATATATTACATTGAGGTATATATAAATATTATATAAAATTAATATTCAGTTAAGCTATCAAATTGAATCATTTAGTTCACGATGAATTGAATAAATTCAATCGTTCATTTCACTGAACTACTTATTTGAACTTATGCTGAAGGATATAGCACAAGTCCACACTTTGCACTAGAGTTGTTCATCGTAGTTCAATTGAATGAAGTAGTTCAGTAATTCAGTTTTCAACGTTTAGATCGTTCGCTTAGATCGTTCTTTTATATCGTTCTTTTATATCGTTCTTTTAGATCGTTAGTTTAGATCGTTCGCTTAGATCGTTCGTTATGGTCTCATTCTAGTTCGTTGGTCTTGATCTTGGTCCCATTCTAGTTCGTTCGTTTTGGTCCCATTCTATTTACATTGTTTTTAAATGTAACGTTCGCATATTTGGATTAAACAACAGGCTGATCGAATGGTGGACTATCAGTTAGTGATTAATCCAAGTAGTTGAAAGTTACATTTAAACAAAAAATAAAAGATTTTTGGGTCTATTGCCACAGTCGGGTGCTTTGCTTTCAAATGTCTCATCAAATTCCCTTGCGATCCACCTGAAATGCTAATTAAAGTTTTGCAATATATACATTTGCATGTTTACGGTCTTCTGAAACAATAAAGTTCCAACCATCAGATCGCTTCCTTTTTAAAGAAATCATTTTTAATAAAATTGAATTGTAACAACAACTGCAAAATATATTTTAATCGAACGAACGAACGAACTAGAATGGGACCATAACGAACGAACTAAACGACTGAACTACAATCTGGGATATAGTTCGTTCGTTCACTTAAGTGAATAGTTCAATCGAACTTATTCTGAACTATACGATACAACTCTAATTTGCACGTGTTTAATTTTGTTATTGGACTTCAATAGTTGTACATGAAAAATGGGAAGGTTTCGGTCGAAATTGATACGTCTTACCAAGGGAAAGAACTGGAACAAGGGCCAGTCAGCACTTACGAATCCGGAACGGATGAAGTATCGTCTGAAAGCGAAGTCTAGATTCTTTCGACCAAATTTGAATTTGGGTAAACTAACATTTTATACACAACTTAAACAATAACTAGAAAGCTTTTCAAGTAGCTGCACCAGGTCCTGAAAGCCGACTTACCGTAGAAGCTGTGCAAGTACATGAACTAGGACAAGTTTACGATACGGAAACTACTACGGTTAACGATGTTGCTAATAGTCTTAACTCTGTTGTGTTAGAAAATAACTTCGGCATACCCGGCTCTGACACTAATACACAGTTAAGTACAATTCAAACATATGAAACATTCGCATCCAGCTACAGCAGCTGTAGCCACGCCAGTTTCAAAAAGCTACTCTCCGACTTTCGGCCGTCTTCTGATTTGCATAAGGATATGTTAGCTATATTAACTGCTCTAACAGACATTATACGCGAACATGGAGGAACTGAATCTTCAACTGAATACTTTTTACTTCTTATTAACCAAATTGAGGACGCTTCCGAGGAAAGCGACATCGTCGCTGGCATTGCGCTGCTAGCAATGGGCATTAAATCAGTTCCAGCGCCGGTTTTGCGAAAACATTTTAATCAGACAGCTGGAACATTACATCAGCTTTTGCAACGTTTTATTGACTCCAGGAACCAGTTTATAATTCGCAGTGTAAGTATTTTTTTTTTCGTTTTAAAATTTACTTTGAAATGCATTTATATATTTCAAATGTAAACCATCCACTACTTATAAGGCATTACAAAAGACACTCACAAATTATTAAGTTGCAAAATCCACTCCAAGATTCTGTGCTCATTAGAAGCTATCATCTAGTAGTAAATGTGCTTAGTGTAGACCCTATCATCTTCCGAAGATTGATTTGAGATCGCTTATGAAAGTTAACCAAATGGCTGGCTGTTACACCATTTCAGGAACGATGCATATGGAATCTGATATATCAGAGTTGTATATGCGTGGGCAGCTTAATAAGTTTTATGGCAAGGCTGTTCATTAATTTGGTTGTTAATTATTCACCCCTTTAGATTTTTGCCGTCTTCGGTGGCGCTTAAACTCTAAAGAAGAGTAGTGGGGTCTATTAATTTTGTCTGAAGCGAAATGTGTGTAACAGGCAGAAGGAGGCGTGTCTGACCCCATAAAGTATATATAGTCTTAATCAGCATCGACAGCCGAGTCGATATAGCGATGTCTGTATGTCTGTGTGTCCGTCCATATGAACACCTGCATTTTCTAAGCCACAAGAGATAAAGCTAATAAATTTGGAATGAAAGTCCGTCTTTATATCAGACGGATCAAGTTTATTCCAAATTCTGCCACGGAACACGTATGAACACTATAAGTGATTCTAAACTATAAGTGATAAAGCTACCAAATTTAGAATGAAAGTCCTTCTATATGTCAGAGAGATCAAGTTTATTTCAAATTTTTGCTTCGCCCCCGCAAATTGTAAAAAACTATTTTAACATTATCATAACTTGACAACTACTGGAGCTATCGGGACTTAATTCACACATTATGTGTATGGTACCATTATAACTATCCTCACCAATTGGTCCGGATCGGACAATAGCTCCCATAGGACAAATCGGTTAAAAATTGGTGATTTGAATGGAAAAACGCGCACTAGAATGGGTACGGGGTCTTTTATAGTCGGCTCGCTCGCTACAGTCGAGTCTTATGATTTTTGTAATGCAATGCCATTTTTTTATCAAAAATAAATAAGAACAATCATTCAATGCGCTATTTCTTTTAAAGTAACAGTAGCATCAGCAGTTGAGAATAGGAGCTCTGCTGTCACTAAAGTGCCTATTAGAAGGCCATATCGACCAGCGATTGTGGACAATTTTGTTATATTCTGTATGCATCTCCTTCCTAAAACTGACGACGTTGCGTTAAAGTTCTAATACAGGAGCATTCAAAAATTGCTTAGCTCGTTTGTTTGCCTTAAACAAGATTATTTTCTCAAATGAATGTTTCAAATTATCAAATCCCATTTTGCGATACAATCAACTCTTTAATGAATAATCGGACCATCAGCAGCTGCGAATAAGGTCAATCACATTGTCACTTAGTTCCCAGTAATATGTAGACTTATGTATGTACATACATTTTTCATTCATCCGTGCACGTGATCGTGTTCCATATTATTCAGTTTAGGTGTTGCCGCTATGCCTCGACTTTTAATAACGCTCCTGTTATAATTATGGAATGTGGTCGCATTCAAGGTAGTTACGAGTTTGACTGTGATGAGATGTGCCCTTTGTGTATCTATCATCGCTCGGTGTATTTGTCAATTAGAAAAATTTAGGTACAACTGATTAGCTACGCAGCAGTTGTGCATTGAATTCAAATCATCTTGTAGTAGCGTGTGACCTGGGGGATCCTTATAAGATAATAATAGTTGCACATCATCGCCATACATAACTATGCGGCAATGAGTGAAAAGGGAAGGTTATTTATAAATAAATTTAAAAAAGAGGCTAAGTGACTACCCTGGAGAACTCCAGAATTCACAAAAACAGATTTAGAGATGTTTATAGATGGTTGATCTAAGCATATCTTTTTGGGTTCTACCTGTAAGATATGATGATATCCACAAAAGAAGGAAAGGTGCGAATACAATAATCTAGTTTTTGAAGAAGGAAACAATGATAAACAGAGTTAAACAAGTCAGTATAAATGACATCAGTTTGCATTCTATTTAAGAATGCCTCATTTACAAAAGAGGTAAATTCCAATAAATTGGTCGAAGTCGACTGACTCTTAACAAACCCGTGTTGGGCAGCGGAGATAATTGACACACAGAGGAGTCGCAAAATCAATGTAATTATCTTTTCGAAAAGCTTAGGGATTTTGGATATCTTCGCAATTCCCCTGTAATTGGATATACCCGACTTGCACCCATTTTTATGTAGAGGGATAATATAAGATTATATCCATAAGGTAGGAAAGGCGGAGGATTTGAACGATAGGTTTAAGACAACCAAAATAAGTTTGATTATTAAAGAACAACAGTCCTTAAGCACGCAATAAAGAATGTTGTTTGGGCTACGAGAGAAGGAAGATTTTAAGGTGGGTGACAGATATTAGTAGACAAACTAGAGGTTTATGTAGATGGGAAAAGATTGGATTGCAAACAGATCGAAAGCAGTAGCATAGAGAATTGAGAAGGGTAAAGACTGCTTTAGCTTTAAAATAATATAAAAAAAAGTTTTAACTAGAACCTGTCTGATGCAACTTCTTTAATCGTTTAGATTTAATATTTTTTAAGTTGAAAAGTCTTCGTGTCATCCAGGGGTGTTTACATAAGACGGGCTTTTAAATAGATACATCAAAGATTGATATTAAGATTGTGTAAAAATATTCGACAGCTATGTTTATATAATTTGTGCTGTTGCAAAAATCAGTTGATTTAGCAAGGAATAATTTCCCTACAAATTGATTTTAGTAACCAAAACTCGGCGCTGAACTGGTGTCTCGATACACGAGACGAAACTATTGTCGATACTTCGCTTTTTGCTATTAATCTCACTTGTCCAACTGACTTTACGGTCAAGCACTTGTTTTTGCGTTAAAGGCGCAAGACTTGAGCGAACTCTTTCGTCACGTCAGAACCTGAATCCAATAAGGCTCTAGCAGTTCGTTTCTGTCTCGAGCTGTACCAACTGCAATTGCAAGGATTACTTGGTCGACTTCGCTAGCAACTTGATTTACATCGGTAGAATGAGTGGATGCTTGTAATGGTTCTAATGCGTATTTGTGAAGAAGAGTGTTATGAGGACGAGAACAAACTCTACACTTCGACGCAGTGCAGCTAGATACTCTGTGCCCTGAATGCAAGTAATTAATACAAAGTTCACTAGATTTTCCGAAATTAAATGTTTCGTCAACTGGCAATGCTGCGAACCCTTTACAGTTTTCAATCATATGGTTGGCACTGCACAAGTTGCATGAAGGTTCAACTTCTTCCTTTCGTAAATGCAAACGACGACTTTTTGGCAGGTTTCAAGTCGGATTTTTGCTTCATCCTGGACTCTGAACTTTTTTTAGCAGATAAATGCTAACATCGCCGGTTCAAAGCGACAACACAATCGTCTCATTTCGGTAACGTATTATAATCAAGCTGCTTCTTATACTTCGACTTTGTATGAGGATCAACCTTCGACATGACTATATGTATCAAAATTGCGTTAGCCATGTCTTGCTCATTCCCAACCGACATTAACGAATCAAAAATTGCCGATATCGAGTCTACCATTGTGCAAATTCCAAATGCCGATGGCTTATACATCGGCTCAATGTCAAACAACTGGGCGAGAGTGTCAAAAAAGATCAGGCATTTGTTGTCGTATACTCGACTTAGGCTCTCTAATGCCTTTGGGTAATTTGCATCAGACACCTGGAAAGCTCTGATGGTGCCTAAAGCCTCGTCTGATAAGCGCGATATCAAATAGTTGAACTTTTCAATGCGGGCGATCAGAATCTACCAAACTATTAAACAGACTGATAAATTGTCTACACTCCGAGGGTTTACCACTGAACTTAGGCAACTTATGTTTGGGCTGGTAAGATACTAGAGGTACGATTTTAGATGCGTGGTACGCACTAATGCCAGACATGTATGATGATCGGGCCAGAATACACGTTTCCTCAAGCATTGCGTGGATGGTATTGTCAGGATCTTAACTTCGATCTCTGACTGAAGATCCATAGCTTTTTATATGTATGAATTAAGATTATTTAGCCGGCACTGAATCTCAAATTTACTCGGGTTTACCATTTTATTAACGAGTGAACTCCTTTGTCGTTCGATGTCGCTCTCTACTTTTTCTAATTTAACAAATAACTGACTTTAACGAGCACTAACACAAGTTTCCGCGTCAACCATATCGGTTTCATTTGGATCCCATTTGTGCGCCATATTAATTGTCTATAAATTTGGATTTATTCGAGTGCACGTAAGTGCCCAAAAACTGTAATGACAATGCATTTACGCTGTCTCTAGGAACCTGTCTGCCAAAATTGGTGTTCCTAAGTGCCATAGTTACTGAGCTACTCGCTAGAAACATAGATTTTTTTCTAGGTGTGTCTAGTTTTTTGCTCATTGTATTGACTAAATCCTTGCTAAATCAATTGATTTTTGCTACTGACTGGTCTATAATATACAGCACGAATGATGTTAACATAGCTCTCAAGTATTTTTGCAACATATTAAATTCAATCTTTGATGTCTGTTCTCCATATAGTGTTGTAAAGTCCGTTTCACATAAATCTCCTTGGTTCTCACCAAGACTATCTAACTTAAAAAATCAAAATATTTTACAAAGTTTAAGCAGACAGGTTCTAGCTTAGAATTTTTAAATTATTCTAAAGCAAAAGCAGCCTTCTTAATTCTCAATGCTATGAAAATTATCTCGTTCGTTGCAAGACTTAATTTGCTGGCGATCCTAAACAATTCTATAACTTTGTTAACTCTAAACGCAAATCTTAAATTAAGTTTCACACATCATATTTCCACTGTAGTTAATAAAGCTAAGGGAACTCTAGGATTTATTAAACGCTGGTCTAAGGAATTTAATGATACATTTGTCACCAAACTTCTTTACACATCCCTAGTCCGTCCCATTCTTGAGTATTGTTCATGTGTCTGGTCTCCTCAACATGCTCATAGTCAAGCTTTAATTGAGTCAGTGCAGAAGCAGTTTTTACTCTTCGCGCTTTGTGGACTTAATTGGGACCCTAATCTTCGCCTTCTTTCTTATACTAACAGACTCTTGCTTCTGAATCTGCCATCCCTTACTAATCGGAGAAGAGTTCTTGAAGTAATCTTCCTCCATAAATTAATAATCGGTGATATCTGCTCCCCATCTCTTTTAGAACGCCTTAAATTTAATATTCCCTCCAAGACCACTAGGCACTACATCCCTTTATCTCTTCCTACATGCACTACTGACTACGCTTTGCACAGTCGTTTTCGGGTATTATGCGCTAATTATAATGAACATTATAGATTGATTCTTCTCTTTACAGCCAACTCCGTTATATCTTTGATTCTTCTTCCCCTTAAATCAGAGATCTTTCGAGTTAGTTTTGGCATATTTTTATTGATCTGGTTGGGTTTTTCTGGGTTTTTCCCAACCCTTGCAACATTTGTTGGATCAATTTCTTTGCTTGTTATTCCCAGATTATTGGTCTAATTACTATCTTTTTTAATTTCAGTTTGATTTAATTTAAAATTTTTTTTAATAATTACTTTTAATATCTTAATTTAAATTATATATCTATTCACTACGTAATCATATAGTTAAATACTCGCGACTGCTTTTAGTCTGCGTTATTAAATAAATTAAAATAAAATAAATAACAAAATATCGAGTCGATAGCGACTAAATTCAAACTTGTAGCACTTACCATCTCTGAAATCTGTTTGTTCATACGGACAGACAGACCGACGGACATGTCTATATCGACTCGGTTTATGATGCTGATCAAGAATATATATACTTTATGGGATCTGCCACGCCTCCCTTTGCCTGTTACATACTTTTCACAAACCCAGTATACTCTCTCTTGCAGAGAGTATAATAAATAATTTCAATAAAACAAATTGCAAGTTCAGAATCGTTACAATGTATTTGGGACTTCGCAATCGCGGAAAGGCTTGGCAGCGTGCGTGTGGTTATGACGATATCGAAAAACCAACTCGCCAGCCGTTCGCGACAGCTGCACTACCGAATACAAGAACTTACCCGCCAGCTTAAATATAAGAGATTTACTTATACTTCTAGACAATTCAGTAATTCCATCTTATAACTTTTACTAATGATTCCTTATACTATCAACCTATGCTTATGACCTTGACGGCAACAAATTAAATTTTGCCATGGGGTTGAAACACCGGGAGAGATAATTGGACAAACGGTTTGACGGATAGGTGATCGGGTACTAGGGGCATTGTTAAATTAATGGATGTGGGTATATTAGAATAAATACGAGGTGAAGAGTTACGTGGGGATGATGAAAAAGATAAAAGGAAAGGTCCAATAAAAAGGCCCCTAGTGTACACACACACAAACTTTTTATACTCTCTGCAAGAGTTGGATTTGTGAAAATTATGTAACAGGCAGAAGAAGGCGTGGCCGACCCCATAGAGCCGAGTCGATATAGCCATATCCGTCTGTCGAAGTGTTTAATTGAGAATTATTAATGGTTTGGTCTAATTTTTTTAAGCTTCCGATGCTGCAAAATCTAATATGTAATTAAATTTTTTAATTTAGTCAATACTTTCTATTATTATATTTGCATACAACATAATTTCAATTGTCAAATGCATTTGACAATCGAGTACCTCGACAATAGCCCCCTTACATGCTTGTAACCCTTATATTTTTTCTCTGTTTTAGCTTATTGGCTGTTTATCAGTTTTGCTTCGCGCACAGGACTACTTAACTTGGACTTACAGCTCTACATTACAATACTTTGAAACACTGCTATCCTTTAGCATTCACTCCCGACCTAAGATTCGAAAAGCAGCACAACATGCAGTGGTATCAATAATGTGTAGCAGCGGTTTTTTGTTGACACCAAATACGATTGAAATCGATATGCAGAACAACCAACAGCAAATTTCAAAAGTTAATCATCATCCGGCATCCGCACGTGTAACTAAATTTTGTTTGTCTCAATTTAAGCCTGAAATGTTGACTAATGCACAAACTACGGTGTTACATACCTTAACATTGCTAAAAAACACGCTGGCCGTATTTCGAATTGACGATATACGTACCGTTTGTGAGCATTTGTTATCGATAATGACTGCTACAAATACGTTGGTGCGCACTAGTTGCTTTCAGACGTTGCATGCTCTTTTTCTCACACGCAGCGTAAACCTTAATGCTACGCTGTGCGGTAAGCTCCTTGCTGCCATACATGAGTACCGGCCGGATCGCAGCGATATACATCAAACGATTGCTTGGATTACTGTACTCAAGGAGGGTTATATTCATTTAGCTACACTAGATTTAGATTTATGTATGCAAGCTCTGCCAGGATTCTTTGATGTCTTAACCGTAGACCTTTGGTTGTCAGAACGCAGCGAGCTTATCCTAAGTGTTTCCAACTGCATTAAAGAGTTATTGCAAGACTGTGTAGTAAATGCATGTACCACACAAGAACTGGCCCATAATTACCGCCAATATGTAGCCAAAATTATCGCCAACCTACAGAATGTGCTTAATACGCCCAATTGTGAAATCTCTAAATATGTTATACTTACATTCTCCATCGTCTTTGAGACGTGCGGCAAACACTTTGGGTATGTAACACTCCCTTTTTAGGAGTAACCTGTTTATAGTTTTCGTTCTGTTAATATTTTTACAGTGACGAGCTAATGGCTCCGTTAACAGCGATTGGTAATAGCTTTGAGACCCAGAGCACTTTGCGATTACAAATTGAACATACATTGATATGTGCCATCAAGGCTCTTGGTCCAGAACTGATATTGAAAGCCTTACCACTGAACAATAAAAATGGAGATGTTTGCCTAGAACGATCATGGTTGTTGCCATTAATTCGTGAGGGCGCCAATGGAGCCAGCTTGCAGTTCTTTAAAGAATACATTGTTCCACTTGCATTAAATTGTCAGAAAAATTGGAGCAAATTTTCAGTCGGTGCCAACAGCTTTGCAAAAGCCCATATTTATGAGTTGTTAAGTTGCCAATTGTGGGGACTTTTCCCGGGATTTTGCCGAAATCCGAGCGATCCGGACTATTTTCGAAAACTGGCACCCACATTGGGCGAAGTTTTGGAGAACAATGCAGAGTTTCGTGGCGCTATTTACGACGGTCTGATGGAGCTGTTGGACAACAAGCAATGCCCTGAATGTCATGCGGCGGTTGGGCAGTATGCGCGCAATTTTCTGCCTCGTTTATTTAACATATACACACAAAAACCGACAAGCACCTTTGAAGCAAGTCAGCGCATACGTGCTTTAGATGTCATTCGGTCCTATGTCGAACGTGCACCCGAGGATGTTCAAACTCAGTTATTTGTGACAGCTCAGGGACTAATGTCTGCCAGTGTAGTAGCGAGTTTTGAATACGATGCTTACTTTGATATTAATGCAGCAATTGTACGCTCGCAAAAGTGTAACGTCATTACTCTTTATTTCGAAAAGTACATGGCACCTATCTTATGTAACGACAAGTCTAACCTAATGACTCAAGATGAACAAAAATTGAAGAAGCAACAGAGCAAAACATACAGGTAAAAAATGTTTTTAGCCTTAAATCTGTATATTATTTTCCTTTTATTAGGTTACTATGTGAACTGATGACCTCTGACAAGGCTTCATGCCAAAAGTTTACACGCAAAAACTGTATTATGCTTCAACAAATTCTTCTGAAGACCTCTGACAGAACCTACAGCGTTTGTCAGGCCTCTCGTTTGCAGTAAGCGATTTACATAATCTTAATGATTAAATGCATTATGTGTTTATTATTGAAATCTTGTTTTTAAAACCTAACGTTTTATGTCGTGCAGTTGTCTTAAATCATTGCTGGATTGCCGGGCTAACTTGACGTACAACGATCAGTTGGTAACTAAAATTATTCCGGAGGCAGTGCTTCACTATAAGCAGTTCTCAACGCGCAAAAAGGACGTGGCTGAGCAGTTGATCAAACTTATTGTTGATTTGTATCAAAAAGCTGGCAAGATTAATGAGTTTGTCGACATTTTAACAGCGGGTTTTACTGGCGACGAATCACTTATTACCAATACCATTTTTGCATTTCGTACTGTTCTGCAACAGCAGGGCCATAATCTAACTGTGAGCTCTTTAGAGTTTTTGCTCCAACAGGTTTCAGTCTTTATAGTTCAGCAATCACGGCAGCAGGCGGAGGCAGCCATTGCTTTTTTTATTACGTTTATCAAGGTGTTGCCTATACCTCTGGTAGCCAACCATCTCCAAACAATTGTAAGTACATATGTATCAATAAAATTAACATATAGTATATGCCTTAAACACTTTGATTATATTCTAGATGCGTGCTTTATCGGCCATGACAAAAGACACCAAACGCTATTGTCGCATACAGATTGGTTATTTTCTAAGAAAGCTCTGCAAACGCTTTACCATAGAAGAGCTCGCACGCTTTGTGCCAGGAGATGACGCGATAACCCACTGCCGACTCAAAAAGATACGTAAGCAGATGAGACGTGATATGCGTGAAGATCAAAACGTAAAGGCACAAGGCCAAATGTCAGACGATGAGCTCATAGAAGACTTGCAGCAAAAGAGCTACACGTAATATAGTAAGGGATAAGCCTTTAACAAAAGATATAAGACTATCTCCATTACAGCATCGATGACATATTGGCCGATTCGGACTCCGACCTTGATGAGTATATGGAAACAGAATTAACCGATATTACTTCAAAATTTGGATCGTCCAAGTCCAAGCAATTACGAAGCCCTTTCCTTCGTGAGGACAACGATGAAATTACCGATTTTGCTGATTTAACGTCCATAGGAAAAATTCTCAGTAAATTATTCTATATTCGATTTATAAAGTTTTACTAAGATTATTAATTACAGCAGACGGGGCCACAGCAGCAACCTCAGTCAAGCAAATCAAATTAAAACCAGCTCTGACTACTGGCAGCTTTCACACAGCAGACGATGGTCGCCTCATAATTAGTGAGAAAGCACTTAGGGCTGAATACAATGATCACGATGATTGCTCAGACAGCGAGAAATATCACAACACGAATTCAAAAGTTGGTATGGAACAGGACTCTAGTGACGAGGAAGAAGTAAAAAAAGCAACCAGTGTAAAACGCAAGCGTGATACTAATGATATCCCAAGTATGCCTTTATTAAAAACTGGCTCAAATACACGAAAGGGAATTCATCGTCCTCTTGACAGAAAAAAACTAAAAGCCAATATGTGTACAGCTAAAAAGGTAATCAGCGTTACTGGGCAGCGTAGTAAATTGGATCCCTATTCATACATACCGTTGAAACGAATTACGCTCAACAAACGGTAAGTCTACTTAAGCTTCAAATTTATTTAAATTATATAATTTAAATATTTACAGCAAGCAACCCATTAGTGTACGCAAATTAAAAAACGAGCGTGGTTCAGGTGCAAATATAACAACCGCAGGGGTAACACCCCGTGGCCGAAGTGGACGTCTTGTAAAACATACAACTTAAACTGAACCTACAACATTAAAATTGGACCACAGTGTGTTTTTTTTTTTTTTTCAAGAATCACTTTAAAGTTAAGATATAAATATAGTATACCCCTCTGGAAATGTTTTTTTGTTTGTTTAATAAATACATATTTTATCCGAGGAAAAATCAACGTAAAATATTTTGATGATCTTTGCACATCCTTATTCAATGATATCAACGAACCCGAACGATTTGTTAGACTCCGTACTATAAAAAAGAGTTGAGGGGTCTGTTAGGTTTGTTTGAAGCGAAATGTGCGTAACAGGCAGAAGGTGGCGTGGCCGACCTCATAAAATATATATATTCTTGATCAGCATCACAAGCCGAGTCGATATAGCCATGTCCGTCTGTCTGTCCGTATGAACAAACAGATTTCAGAGATGGTAAGAGCTACAAGTTTGAATTTGGTCAGTATCGACTCGATATTTAGTCAGTCAATACAAGAATCTTTTTTTTTCTATGCCACGCCCCATTCGCCCACAATGAGCAAAAAACTGGACACACCTCAGAAAAAATTGGTGTTTTAGGTGAATATCTCAGTAACTATGCCACTTGGGAATACCAATTTTGGTACGCAGGTTCCTAGAGACGGCATAAATGCATTGCCATAAAAAATTGTGTACTGCCACGCCCCCTTATAAGTCATATGTGCTTATCGTACAGTATTGTAATTTCAAATTCGTTTGGAGATAAAATATATCAAACTATCCGGAAAGTTGCATATAAATAGGAAAATAAACAAAAGAGCTAGACACGTAAAAAAGTTTAGAATTTAACGCCATGTCACTGCATGTGTGCAAGCGAGACAGAAACATACAGACATGTGAGCAGACGTTTTCGCTGTTTGTGTAGCGGCAGCGCTGCCCGCGGACGCTGCTCGTGCCGACTAATTGTATATGTATTACATATACAAACATACATATGTATGTATGTGCATACATAGAATGTCAAATGTATTTGTATGTGCATACATACAAGCAGATGTTTTCGTTTCAACGTGTTTTATTGCAAGTACAATTAATTGATATACTTGGATACCGACTTTATTAAAATGATCGGGAATAAAATGCAGAGAGTATTCTACGGTTGGGCGTGCTCGACTGTACTCATCTTTCTTGTTTTTATATTGGTACCAAATTTTAATATGTTTAAGACAAATTTCTGAACAAATTTACTTAATGTTGATGCCAACATTTTTGGTTATATTATTTTGAGGTTATTTTTCTTTACTTTTTATTGTCATTTTTCTTTAAAACATACATTTGCATTTATTGTAACACTTAATAGACTTAATTTTTTTGGAACTGTAACTATTCTATTCGAAGTCCTTTTAAAATAGGTGGATCTGATGATGCTGCTTGCTTGTAAACAAAGTCTACTTTCTTTCAATGTAAATCGTAAATTTTTGCAGGAATTAAACTCTTAAATTTAAGATATTGAGGAGAATATATACACTTTATTAAGTAAGCAATTCTCTTAATTGGATTTACTTATCTGTCTTCCCGGTTATGCCCAATCAAAAAAGAGCCATAAAACAATTGATACCTCACCCCTTAAAAGCGGGGAATGGAAAAAGAAAATCACAGTCAAGTTAGGAATTTCTTTAATGCATTTTTGCTAACATTGCGAAATGCTTTTTTTTTAAATAACCATCAAATCAACATAAGCATATCTAATAGTGCTAACTTATCAGAGCTGCAACTATTTTCTCATGGGATCGCAAGTGTATAATCGATACAATGGACGAGATGCATTTTCGTTCCAAGAGAAATCTCCTGGAATCGAATAGGATAATTTCAAAATAAACTCTGTGTACTTCATTTTACAATGCAGCTGAGAAATCCCATACTCATAGCGGTGTTTCTACCTCATGGAATCATCCAAATTGAAATTCTATTTTTGTTTGTTGCAAAATGACTAAGGATGGGTAAAATACATACAAAATAACCTTTGTTAAGAGTTACTATGTCTGGCATAATTTACAAAATGATTTTACGCAACTTTTTTAGTCAAACACACATGACGGAAATTACCTTATTTGCTTGCGCTCTTCTTCTTCCATACCTTAGCCACGCATTTTTATCGCGAGATTGCAAAGAAAACTATATAGACATATTAGAGGAAGGTGCCATCTATCATATGTACATAGTTTCACTTTGACCTTGAATGAACTTTAGAAGTGAAGTCCAACTTAAGTTAAAAAAATGGCACAAAATAAGTCAATTTTGAATCTTTTTGGAATAAACAGTTATTTAGCGAAATTTGAAATTCATACTAAATTTTATTAAAAATTAATATACTTTTAATATAAAAATAGGAACATTAAGATTGATCGATTAGTTCGCCCAAAATTCAATTTTAAAGTTGATACTTAGCGACAAAAAAATTTGCATTTTGGCACATTTCAGAAAATATGTCAACTTTTGAGGGGCTCTAGCACCCACAATTTTCAAACGATTTCAAAAATAATTTGGATCTATCGCCTATGATCCTTTCTTAACCAAACCCAAGTTTTCTTTTTGTCGAACGATACCATCACAAAAATGATTTTTGCCACGCTTTTCGGCCCGCTGACCCAGTGTGCGCCGCTTACCGCCCCCGCAAATTGAAAAAAACTACGGTCACCTCGGGAAAAAATTGATGTTTTTAGCGAATATTTCAGTAACTATAGCATTTAGAAATACCAATTGGTACGCAGGTTCCTAGAGACAGCGTAAATGCAATGTCATCAAAAGTTTTAGGCTGCCACGCCCCCTTTTCCACAAGAAATAAGATAATTTTCAAAACTCAATGCCGTTTTTAAGTTATTTGACTTTACCGTACGGTATTGTATTTTTAAATTCGTTTGGAGACAGATTACATCAAACTATCCTGAAAGTTGCATAAAACTATAAGCAAGAGAGAGAGACACGTAACAAAGTTTGTAATTGAACGCAATGTCACTGCATGTGTGCAAGCGAGACAGAAACATATAAACATGTTAACGAACGTTCACATTACATGTGTAGCGGCAGCGCTGTCCGCGGACGCTAGCCGTGTTAAACAATGGTACATATATATGCATATTATATAAAAATAAAAACATATAATGTCAAATGTAAATGTATGTGCATACATACAAACAGATGTTTTTGTTTCAACGTGTTTTACTACAAGTACTATCGATTGCACTATGGGCGATTTGTCGATTTAGGCGCATAATGTTTAAAAGTAAAGTTAGAGACCTCATTTTTTTTTAATGTTCGTTATTAATATTTTACTTTTTTCGGATTTTTTTTCGATAGTTTTGCCGCTTCTTTATTTTCCGCTTATGTGTAGTTCGCCACTGATAAGTACATTTATTTTAGAACAAATTATAAGTGTTCAACTAAAATAGAAACAAAACAAGAAAGAAAAGTACAGTCGAGCACGCCCGACCGTAGAATACTCTCTGCATCATATTCTCGATTATTTTAATAAAATCGGCATCCGAGTATATCAATTAATAGTACTTGCAGTAAAACACGTGGAAATAAATACATATGTTTGTATGTATGCACATACATATACGTTTGACATTCTATGTATGCACATACATACATATGTATGTTTGTATATGTAATACATATACAATTGGTCGGCACGAGCAGCGTCCGCGGGCAGCGCTCCCGATGCACAAGCAGCGAAAACGTTTGCTCACATGTTTGTATGTTTCTGTCTCGCTTGCACACATGCATTGAGATTGCGTTCAATTATAAACCTTTTCACGCGTCTAGCTCTTTTGTTTATAGTCCGATTTATATGCAACTTTCAGGATAGTTTGATATATTTTCTTTCTAAACGAATTTCAAATCACAATAGTGTACGATAAGAACATATGCCTTAAAAGTAGCATTGAAGTTTGAAAATTATTTAATTTCCTTTGAAGAAAGGAGGCGTGGCAGCCCAAAAACTTTAACGACATTGCATTTCTACAGTCTTTAGGAACCTGCCCACCAAAATTGGTATTCCTAAGTGCCATAGTTACTGAGATATTCGCCTAAAACAACCATTTTTTACGAGGTGTGTCCAGTTTTTTGCTCATTGTGGGCGAATGGGGCGTGGAATCAAAAAAAAAAAAAGGTTATTGTATGGACTGACTAAATATCGAGTCGATACTGACTAAATTAAAACTTGTAGCTCTTACCATCTCTGAAATCTGTTTGTTCATACGGACAGTCGGACGGACATGGCTATATCGACTCGGCTTGTGACGCTGATCAAGAATATATATACTTTATGGGGTCTGCCCAGCCTCCTTCTGCCTGCTACATACTTTTCACAAACCCAATATACTCTTTCTTGCAGAGAGTATAAAAATACAAATTTTTATTTAAATAGGTTCAATATTGCAAAATTTACAAATCAACAACTAAGAACCTTCCTCATTTAAACCGAGCAACGAGTACATTTTTTGTATAAACCGGGGGAAAACGGGAAAATTAGATTGTTACCACATGGAACGAGACATTTAAATTAGTAGCTTGCCGTTTTTAGTTGCTTGCTCTGGCCTGCTCTTCCTAAAGAAATCCTTCAGGGAACACGATTATGCTTGCTAGAATTTGAGTACAAATACAGCCAACAACAACACTGGGCAATAACAACAACACAAATATTTATGTATTTGAACCATAAAATACAGATTAAAAATACCTTGATCTATGTTTTCTATACTAAATATATTTAACTGCATAAAAACATACGCACACTGATCGATTGCAAAAGAAGTAAAGTTTTCGCTGTGATTTTTACAATTAATAGCTGCGTGCCATCAGCTGACTTTAAAAGATTGCCACATAGAAAGAGTTACCCCCCAGAGAAAAACAAAATTTTTTTTAAGCTTGCTGAAGTGTTTACTATTAATAAATAAAAAGGTTTTCTTAATATTTTACCATACATTTTTTGACTTTATGCCACTTTTTTGGAAAATCGCACAATGTGCATTGTATAATAATATAATCGGGAATAAAATGCAGAGTATTATACTGTCGGGCGCGCTCGACTCTGTGTTTCTTTCTTGTCTTATTTTCAGTTTAAATAAAAAAAAAATACATTTCTTATTATGATACGAGGTTTATTTCAACGAAAAGCATAATTTTTAAACAAGGCATATATATAAGAAAATCTAATATTGTATACATTTACATAAACACATGTAGGAATCAATCTGGTTCTTTTTCTTTGTAGTATGAAAAAATTCGGACTACTGTGAGTACGGGACATTTTTTAGTCGTCTCGCTCTTACTTGTTTATATTGTCAATATTGTCAACTTTACCTTGCTACAGACTGTTAAAATGAGAGCATTTTGCTCGTCTGTGTAAACTCTAATTGAAGACCATTTTTCTTTTAGCAGTTTTTTTCTTATTAGACCCCGTACTCAAAAAAGAGTACAGTGGTCTATTAGGTTTGTTAGAGGCGAAACGTGCGTAACAGGCAGAAGAAGGCGTTTCCGATCCCATAAAGTATATATATTCTTGATCAGTATTAACAACCGAGTCGATATAGCCATCTCCGTCTGTCGAAGTATTAATTGAGAATTTTTAATGGTTTAGTCTAATTTTTTTAAGCTTCCGATGCTGCAAAATCTAATATGTAATTGAATTTTTTAATTTAGTCAATACTTTCTATTATTACATATACATACAACATAATTTCAATTGTCAAATGCATTTAACAATCGAGTACCTCGACAATAGCCCCCTTACATGCTTGTAACCCTTATATTTTTTCTCTTTTTTAGCTTATTGGCTGTTTATCAGTTTTGCTTCGCGCACAGGACTACTTAACTTGGACTTACAGCTCTACATTACAATACTTTGAAACTCTGCTATCCTTTAGCATTCACTTCCGACCTAAGATTTGAAAAGTAGCACAACATGCAGTGGTATCAATAATGTGTAGCAGCGGGTTTTTGTTGACACCAAATACGGTTGAAATCGATATGCAGAACAACCAACAACAAGTTTCAAAAGTTAATCATCATCAAGCATCCGCACGTGTAACTAAATTTTGTTTGTCTCAATTTAAGCCTGAAATGTTGACTAATGCACAAACTACTGTGTTACATACCTTAACATTGCTAAAAACACGCTGGCCGTATTTCGAATTGACGATATACGTACCGTTTGTGAGCATTTGTTATCGATAATGACTGCTACAAATACGTTGGTGCGCACTAGTTGCTTTCAGACGTTGCATGCTCTTTTTCTCACACGCAGCGTAAACCTTAATGCTACGCTGTGCGGTAAGCTCCTTGCTGCCATACATGAGTACCGGCCGGATCGCAGCGATATACATCAAACGATTGCTTGGATTACTGTACTCAAGGAGGGTTATATTCATTTAGCTACGCTAGATTTAGACTTATGTATGCAAGCTCTGCCAGGATTCTTTGATGTCTTAACCGTAGACCTTTGGTTGTCATAACGCAGCGAGCTTATCCTAAGTGTTTCCAACTGCATTAAAGAGTAATTGCAAGACTGTGTAGTAAATGCATGTACCACACAAGAACTGGCCCATAATTACCGCCAATATGTAGCCAAAATTATCGCCAACCTACAGAATGTGCTTAATACGCCCAATTGTGAAATCTCTAAATATGTTATACTTACATTCTCCATCGTCTTTGAGACGTGCGGCAAACACTTTGGGTATGTAACATTCCCTTTTAGGAGTAACCTGTTTATAGTTTTCATTCTGTTAATATTTTTACAGTAACGAGCTAATGGCTCCGTTAACAGCGATTGGTAATAGCTTTGGGACCCAGAGCACTTTGCGATTACAAATTGAACATATGTTGATATTGATATGTGCCATCAAGGCTCTTGGTCCAGAACTGATATTGAAAGCCTTACCACTGAACAATAAAAATGGAGATGTTTGCCTAGAACGATCATGGTTGTTGCCATTAATTCGTGAGGGCGCCAATGGAGCCAGCTTGCAGTTCTTTAAAGAATACATTGTTCCACTTGCATTAAATTGTCAGAAAAATTGGAGCAAATTTTCAGTCGGTGCCAACAGCTTTGCAAAAAGCCCATATTTATAAGTTGTTAAGTTGCCAATTGTGGGGACTTTTCCCGGGATTTTGCCGAAATCCGAGCGATCCGGACTATTTTCGAAAACTGGCACCCACATTGGGCGAAGTTTTGGAGAACAATGCAGAGTTTCGTGGCGCTATTTACGACGGTCTGATGGAGCTGTTGGACAACAAGCAATGCCCTGAGTGTCATGCGGCGGTTGGGCAGTATGCGCGCAATTTTCTGCCTCGTTTATTTAACATATACACACAAAAACCGACAAGCACCTTTGAAGCAAGTCAGCGCATACGTGCTTTAGATGTCATTCGGTCCTATTTCGAACGTGCACCCGAGGATGTTCAAACTCAGTTATTTGTGACAGCTCAGGGACTAATGTCTGCCAGTGTAGTAGCGAGTTTTGAATACGATGCTTACTTTGATATTAATGCAGCAATTGTACGCTCGCAAAAGTGTAACGTCATTACTCTTTATTTCGAAAAGTACATGGCACCTATCTTATGTAACGACAAGTCTAACCTAATGACTCAAGATGAACAAAAATTGAAGAAGCAACAGAGCAAAACATACAGGTAAAAAATGTTTTTAGCCTTAAATCTGTATATTATTTTCCTTTTATTAGGTTACTATGTGAACTGATGACCTCTGACAAGGCTTCATGCCAAAAGTTTACACGCAAAAACTGTATTATGCTTCAACAAATTCTTCTGAAGACCTCTGACAGAACCTACAGCGTTTGTCAGGCCTCTCGTTTGCAGTAAGCGATTTACATAATCTTAATGATTAAATGCATTATGTGTTTATTATTGAAATCTTGTTTTTAAAACCTAACGTTTTATGTCGTGCAGTTGTCTTAAATCATTGCTGGATTGCCGGGCTAACTTGACGTACAACGATCAGTTGGTAACTAAAATTATTCCGGAGGCAGTGCTTCACTATAAGCAGTTCTCAACGCGCAAAAAGGACGTGGCTGAGCAGTTGATCAAACTTATTGTTGATTTGTATCAAAAAGCTGGCAAGATTAATGAGTTTGTCGACATTTTAACAGCGGGTTTTACTGGCGACGAATCACTTATTACCAATACCATTTTTGCATTTCGTACTGTTCTGCAACAGCAGGGCCATAATCTAACTGTGAGCTCTTTAGAGTTTTTGCTCCAACAGGTTTCAGTCTTTATAGTTCAGCAATCACGGCAGCATGCGGAGGCAGCCATTGCTTTTTTTATTACGTTTATCAAGGTGTTGCCTATACCTCTGGTAGCCAACCATCTCCAAACAATTGTAAGTACATATGTATCAATAAAATTAACATATAGTATATGCCTTAAACACTTTGATTATATTCTAGATGCGTGCTTTATCGGCCATGACAAAAGACACCAAACGCTATTGTCGCATACAGATTGGTTATTTTCTAAGAAAGCTCTGCAAACGCTTTACCATAGAAGAGCTCGCACGCTTTGTGCCAGGAGATGACGCGATAACCCACTGCCGACTCAAAAAGATACGTAAGCAGATGAGACGTGATATGCGTGAAGATCAAAACGTAAAGGCACAAGGCCAAATGTCAGACGATGAGCTCATAGAAGACTTGCAGTAAAAGAGCTACACGTAATATAGTAAGGGATAAGCCTTTAACAAAAGATATAAGACTATCTCCCTTACAGCATCGATGACATATTGGCCGATTCGGACTCCGACCTTGATGAGTATATGGAAACAGAATTAACCGATATTACTTCAAAATTTGGATCGTCCAAGTCCAAGCAATTACGAAGCCCTTTCCTTCGTGAGGACAACGATGAAATTACCGATTTTGCTGATTTAACGTCCATAGGAAAAATTCTCAGTAAATTATTCTATATTCGATTTATAAAGTTTTACTAAGATTATTAATTACAGCAGACGGGGCCACAGCAGCAACCTCAGTCAAGCAAATCAAATTAAAACCAGCTCTGACTACTGGCAGCTTTCACACAGAAGACGATGGTCGCCTCATAATTAGTGAGAAAGCACTTAGGGCTGAATACAATGATCACGATGATTGCTCAGACAGCGAGAAATATCACAACACGAATTCAAAAGTTGGTATGGAACAGGACTCTAGTGACGAGGAAGAAGTAAAAAAAGCAACCAGTGTAAAAACGCAAGCGTGATACTAATGATATCCCAAGAATGCCTTTATTAAAAACTGGCTCAAATACACGAAAGGGAATTCATCGTCCTCTTGACAGAAAAAACTAAAAGCCAATATGTGTAGAGCTAAAAAGGTAATCAGCGTTACTGGGCAGCGTAGTAAATTGGATCCCTATTCATACATACCGTTGAAACGAATTACGCTCAACAAACGGTAAGTCTACTTAAGCTTCAAATTTATTTAAATTATATAATTTAAATATTTACAGCAAGCAACCCATTAATGTACGCAAATTAAAAAACGAGCGTGGTTCAGGTGCAAATATAACAACCGCAGGGGTAACACCCCGTGGCCGAAGTGGACGTCTTGAAAACATAAAACTTAAACTGAACCTACAACATTAAAATTGGACCACAGTGTTTTATACCCGTTACTCGTAGAGTAAAAGGGTATATTGTATTCGTTGCAATGTATGTAACAGGGAGAAGGAGACATGGCAGACCCCATAAAGTATATATATTCTTGATCAGCATGACAAGCCGAGTCGATATAGCCATGTCCGTCTGTCCGTCTGTCCGTCCGTCCGTCTGTCCGTCTGTGTGAACAAAAGGATCTCAGAGACTATAAGAGCTAGAAAGGCCCGAGTGGTCGCAAACGAAAGATAAAATGCCCAAGCAGTACAAGTTTGCTTTTGTTTTTTGACACGCCCACTTTAGGGCGTTCTATGTGCATACAAAGGTAAAAACAGGTAAAAAATAGCATGTTTTAGTATAGAAAACTTTTTGTTAGTAATGCTATCTAAACCAAATTGACACAGAAAGTACACGTCTAGGGATTACGTATACTGACCAAGTTTGATCCAAATCGGACAACTATATCATATAGCTCCCATAGGGACAATCGATCAAAAAATACGCTCCAAATATGAATTTATATGAATAACTTTTGCGTTGGCCAACCAATCGAAGTGAAACTTACACAGAATATATCTGTCAATAATATAAACATATTGACTAAGTTTCATCCAAATCGGACGACTATATCGTATAGATCCCATAGGGACGATCGGTCAAAAATACGCTGTAAATATGATTTTGTATGAAAATTTTCTGCGTTTCTCAAGTCATCTGAATTAAAATCAATAGGGTCGATTACCTAACCGATTGTAATATTATTAATATTATTAATAATATATTATATTGTTAATAATATAATTAAACTGAGTAACGGGTATCCTAAAGTCGCGAGGCGACTATAGCATTCTTTCTTGTTTTTTTTCAAGAATCACTTTAAAGTTAAGATATAAATATAGTATACCCCTCTGGAAATGTTTTTTTGTTTGTTTAATAAATACATATTTTATCCGAGGAAAAATCAACGTAAAATATTTTGATGATCTTTGCACATCCTTATTCAATGATATCAACGAACCCGAACGATTTGTTAGACTCCGTACTATAAAAAAGAGTTGAGGGGTCTGTTAGGTTTGTTTGAAGCGAAATGTGCGTAACAGGCAGAAGGTGGCGTGGCCGACCTCATAAAATATATATATTCTTGATCAGCATCACAAGCCGAGTCGATATAGCCATGTCCGTCTGTCTGTCCGTATGAACAAACAGATTTCAGAGATGGTAAGAGCTACAAGTTTGAATTTGGTCAGTATCGACTCGATATTTAGTCAGTCAATACAAGAATCTTTTTTTTTCTATGCCACGCCCCATTCGCCCACAATGAGCAAAAAACTGGACACACCTCAGAAAAAATTGGTGTTTTAGGTGAATATCTCAGTAACTATGCCACTTGGGAATACCAATTTTGGTACGCAGGTTCCTAGAGACGGCATAAATGCATTGCCATAAAAAATTGTGTACTGCCACGCCCCCTTTTAAGTCATATGTGCTTATCGTACAGTATTGTAATTTCAAATTCGTTTGGAGATAAAATATATCAAACTATCCGGAAAGTTGCATATAAATAGGAAAATAAACAAAAGAGCTAGACACGTAAAAAAGTTTAGAATTTAACGCCATGTCACTGCATGTGTGCAAGCGAGACAGAAACATACAGACATGTGAGCAGACGTTTTCGCTGTTTGTGTAGCGGCAGCGCTGCCCGCGGACGCTGCTCGTGCCGACTAATTGTATATGTATTACATATACAAACATACATATGTATGTATGTGCATACATAGAATGTCAAATGTATTTGTATGTGCATACATACAAGCAGATGTTTTCGTTTCAACGTGTTTTATTGCAAGTACAATTAATTGATATACTTGGATACCGACTTTATTAAAATGATCGGGAATAAAATGCAGAGAGTATTCTACGGTCGGGCGTGCTCGACTGTACTCATCTTTCTTGTTTTTATATTGGTACCAAATTTTAATATGTTTAAGACAAATTTCTGAACAAATTTACTTAATGTTGATGCCAACATTTTTGGTTATATTATTTTGAGGTTATTTTTCTTTACTTTTTACTGTCATTTTTCTTTAAAACATATATTTGCATTTATTGTAACACTTAATAGACTTAATTTTTTTGGAACTGTAACTATTCTATTCGAAGTCCTTTTAAAATAGGTGGATCTGATGATGCTGCTTGCTTGTAAACAAAGTCTACTTTCTTTCAATGTAAATCGTAAATTTTTGCAGGAATTAAACTCTTAAATTTAACATAAGATATTGAGGAGAATATATACACTTTATTGAGTAAGCAATTCTCTTAATTGGATTTACTTATCTGTCTTCCCGGTTATGCCCAATCAAAAAAGAGCCATAAAACAATTGATACCTCACCCCTTAAAAGCGGGGAATGGAAAAAGAAAATCACAGTCAAGTTAGGAATTTCTTTAATGCATTTTTGCTAATAACATTGCGAAATGGCTTTTTTTTTTAAATAACCATCAAATCAACATAAGCATATCTAATAGTGCTAACTTATCAGAGCTGCAACTATTTTCTCATGGGATCGCAAGTGTATAATCGATACAATGGACGAGATGCATTTTCGTTCCAAGAGAAATTTCCTGGAATCGAATAAAATAATTTCAAAATAAACTCTGTGTACTTCATTTTACAATGCAGCTGAGAAATCCCATACTCATAGCGGTGTTTCTACCTCATGGAATCATCCAAATTGAATTTCTATTTTTGTTTGTTGCAAAATGACTAAGGATGGGTAAAATACATACAAAATAACCTTTGTTAAGAGTTACTATGTCTGGCATAATTTACAAAATGATTTTACGCAACTTTTTTAGTCAAACACACATGACGGAAATTACCTTATTTGCTTGCGCTCTTCTTCTTCCATACCTTAGCCACGCATTTTTATCGCGAGATTGCAAAGAAAACTATATAGACATATTAGAGGAAGGTGCCATCTATCATATGTACATAGTTTCACTTTGACCTTGAATGAACTTTAGAAGTGAAGTCCAACTTAAGTTAAAAAAATGGCACAAAATAAGTCAATTTTGAATCTTTTTGGAATAAACAGTTATTTAGCGAAATTTGAAATTCATACTAAATTTTATTAAAAATTAATATACTTTTAATATAAAAATAGGAACATTAAGATTGATCGATTAGTTCGCCCAAAATTCAATTTTAAAGTTGATACTTAGCGACAAAAAAATTTGCATTTTGGCACATTTCAGAAAATATGTCAACTTTTGAGGGGCTCTAGCACCCACAATTTTCAAACGATTTCAAAAATAATTTGGATCTATCGCCTATGATCCTTTCTTAACCAAACCCAAGTTTTCTTTTTGTCGAACGATACCATCACAAAAATGATTTTTGCCACGCTTTTCGGCCCGCTGACCCAGTGTGCGCCGCTTACCGCCCCCGCAAATTGAAAAAAACTACGGTCACCTCGGGAAAAAATTGATGTTTTTAGCGAATATTTCAGTAACTATAGCATTTAGAAATACCAATTGGTACGCAGGTTCCTAGAGACAGCGTAAATGCAATGTCATCAAAAGTTTTAGGCTGCCACGCCCCCTTTTTCCACAAGAAATAAGATAATTTTCAAAACTCAATGCCGTTTTTAAGTTATTTGACTTTACCGTACGGTATTGTATTTTTAATTTCGTTTGGAGACAGATTACATCAAACTATCCTGAAAGTTGCATAAAACTATAAGCAAGAGAGAGAGACACGTAACAAACTTGGTAATTGAACGCAATGTCACTGCATGTGTGCAAGCGAGCCAGAAACATATAAACATGTTAACGAACGTTCACATTACATGTGTAGCGGCAGCGCTGTCCGCGGACGCTAGCCGTGTTAAACAATGGTACATATAAGTTATTATTTAGATGTAGTCACTCGTTTCGAATTGATTAATACCACGAGTACCGGTGAGATTTGCAAAGTATATTTATTAAAGGCGTCCGCCGTTCAATATGAATGATTACAAACTAAATCTACAAAGCATAAATTCTTAATAACTAAGCTATGGTCATTGGCGACGCCGCCGCTGCCGTCGGCAGCGCTGTCGCTGTCGTTAGCCACATTGTCGCTGGCCGCGGTGCCGCTGCCGCCGCTGTTGTTGGCAGCCGCACCGGCAAAGTGCAGCGTTAGCGCCTCGTGCAGAGTGTTATGTTACTCGGCGGATGTTATGCAAGAATGTTGCGGGGCACTGACTTTACTCCGCTGATCGCTGGCGTAGCCGCACTTGACACCCGAGTTTTGGACATTCTTGCTGACTGGCGTAACTGCTGATTCAGTCGCTGCGACCCCAACATCGTGAGAATACTCTTTCCATTTTGGGGTCGCTGGGCGCTCACAGTTAACTACTCCCCCCTCCAAAGACTGACCGTCCCTGGTCACGTTGTAAGCCTTCTGCACCTGCTCGATCATTTGTCCAAAGCGTCGCTCGCCTTTTCTTGACGTACTGATAGAGGGCAATGCTCCCGCAAATCATAGAGCAGGTTATGACGCCCATGCCAAACACCAACATGGACCTAGTGCCGGACATAGCATCGTCTCTCATCTCTCTGATGTAGCCTAGATTTTCCTCATTTAGACGGTGGAGGTATGGAAGGCTTAGTATGTCACTATGACCTGTGATATTCAATAAGGGTGACGCTGCAACTCCCGGGAATCTTTCTTGGACGTTGTTGCGGTTCACGTATCGGGTTCCGTTGATCAGCGCGTAGGTGTCGAATGTAACAAGTTGAGTTCCAGATGAGATGATCTCGGTTTTATCATCGAACGCCACAATAGCTGGACGGTCGTTTATGATGATGACTCCATCGTCGACCACGGTGATGGGGTCCAGATGGCTGGGCTGAGTCACACAATGCGCCGTGCCTCCAGAGTGCAAACCTTGGGCGCAAGTTTCGCTGAGTGCCCGCTCGCAGAATACTGTCGTGGTCGTTGGCTTGCAGTTTGTGAGTGCCAGAATCTGCTTTCCGCATTCCGCTACTACGTTATCTGACAGCTGAAGGATCGTGTTATTGTGTGCGACGGGGAATATAGTGATTTTTTTGCATAGCTGACTTATTCTGGGGTATTTTATAATAATCTTAACTACATTCGTTGATTGTAAAACCTTAATACTAGATACTTCTAACAAATCAGTTATGGTCGTCCCTGTGAGTTCATTCATAAGAATAGACTTAAGATCAGCGTGGTCTAAAATGTTCGGATTAATGATATTGGATTTTGCTAGGGTAATCGTTAACATGAGATTACCGATTTCATTAATGAGAATTCTGTTTCTTGTGAGCAAAGTCTCGTATAAATGCGAGGTGTCTGTTTGCTTATTTTTAGCAATCTTTAGAATTTTATTTACTGTGTCGGTTAGCATGTTTATTTGTATCTGCGTTTTAGAATTAATTTCTATCTGCCTATTGTTGGAACTAACCAGCTGTGCCTCCGTCATTCTAATGTTCTCTAGGTCATTTGCGTCGGGGGTGCCCGCAACGACTTTAAGCGCCGTCCCCAGGAAGTCAAGGCTTCTAGCATGGCGGTGATGCACCTCAAGAGCGGACAACAAGTCTCGTACGTGTTCGGTGTCTACCTCCAAAAGCTTCCGCATGTGGGATTGCGGAAACATGTCCGTTAATTTAGTGGTCTCGTCAATCATTCGCGTGAATTCGGAAAGGTTAGTCGTATGTCTTAAAAAGTCGTTACCGTCCCAAACTAGTACAGTTCCGTCCGAGATAGGAATGTAGTCAGAGTGTGAGTAGTTTGTCATTCGTGCCGTCACAGTCACTAGTAATGTTAATATCGTCCCGTACAACCTGAAACGTAAAGCAAATCGTTAGTTCTTACTTGTCAAATATTCCTTAATCCTACAAGCTAAACCTATTAACTCAGCGAAGGTTGTCCTTGTGGACTACCCTCCCCTTAATGAGGACTGTGGTCCCCAAGTCCGCTTCAATCTTTTCTTCGATACATAAGGGCGTGAGTTTGTTGCCTAGTCTCCGGTTTGTTTTGACCAGAACCTCTTCGCCCACGTCAAATACCCTATTCTGCCTGTCTTGGTTAAGTCTGGCATTCCGTACTTGCTGTGCTCCCTCTATCCTCTTCGTAACCTTATGTTGGGTCTCTTTCGAGGCATCGTACAAGGCGTCTATTGGTCTCTTCTGAGTAACGGAATGTATTGACCTGTTATACTCAATTGCGGCCTGTAGTATGAGTTCGACTGTACTGTTTATCCCTCTTTGTAGCTTCAGACATCTGGCTATCTCTATAAGTGTACTGTGAAAACGCTCGACTTGCCCGTTCGACGTGCTGTGTAGGGGCGGGGCATTTGCTAAGTTCACGCCAAAGTTGTTTAGCAGCAGGGACGTAATCGTTTCCGACTTAAGCGATGGCTCATTGTCACAGTATATCTGTTTGGTCTGGGGAAAAACGTTCAATATCGATAGTAACGGGGGTATCAAGTCCTCTATAGTACGTGACACTATATGGTAAACTATAGCAAACTTAGAGTATTTGTCGATGCAAGTCAGAAACAGTTTGCGGTCTGTGGAGAATATGTCGACGTGAAGCATTTCTCCAGCTCGTGAAGGGATCGGCGTTCGTCCGAGCTCCTGCTTCTTCGGGTGTCTGTCATATTTTGCTTTTGAGCACACCTTGCAGTTTAGGACTATTTCTTTTGCTAACTTTGTCATTTTGGGAAAATAATAGTCGGTCATGACCTGTTTTATGTTTTCTTGTGCAGCCCTGTGGGCACGATTGTGTTCGGCGGTGAGGATTTCCCTTCTCTCTTCGCTATCCAGAACATCTGTGACAAGGTGCTTGCAATGGCAAAATTTTGTGGTTGGGAAGCTTCTAACAAGTTCGTCTTGCAATCTTGCTAGGATTGGAAGCTCGCAATGGATTGCGTTCACTACATTTGGGTTAACTATCGGTTTAACTACATCAATCAAGGTGGTCCTATCAGTGAAATTTATCACATGGCGTGTTTTTTCGCTAAACATGATGTAATTTCTGTTCAGAGGGAACTGAGACTCTTCCAATATGATCTGGTTTCTGAAGCAATTCACCGGCTTTTCAGTAGTCTCGATGGTGTAGGTCAGTGATGTCTCGCTATGCATTGTAGCGGCATCTGACTCTGGTTCAGCACTCTCGAGTGCGTTCACGTTTTGCCGCGATAAGGCGTCAGCTACGTGATTCTCCTTACCGGGTTTGTAGAACATGTTCGCCCCTGTCTCATCAATGCGTGCAACGTTTGATTTTTGCGTTTGGGTTTCCCTCAGACACCGCGAACGTAAGTGGCTGGTGATCTGTGAAAATGTTTATGTCTTTGACCCCATAAAGATAGTGCCGAAACTTGGCCAAGGCCCACACGATAGCTAGTAACTCACGCTCGTTGGTAGCGTAATTCGCCTCACTATCTTTCAGCGTTCGAGAAATCATGGAAATTGGTCTCCCGTTCTGAGATAAAACTGCCCCGATTCCATATGCCGATGCGTCTGTAGTCAGATCAAAAGGCTTTTTGTAGTCTGGATACATTAGCATGACGTTTTCTGATGCTAAAATGTTCCTCAACCTCTCGAATGCATGCCTCTGATTTTCATTCAGTTTGACTTGCATTCTTTTTTGACCTGTACTTGCTCACCGAACCATTCTCCCCTTTCAGGATGTCGGAGAGAGGTTTCGCTATTGCGGCGAAATCTTTGATGAAGCAGCGGTAGTAGCTGGCTAAACCCAGAAACGACCTTACTGCAAACAATGACTCTGGCTCGACGTAGTTCTGAATGGCTTTCACCTTTTCAGGGTCAGTCCTTGCGCCGTTGCTAGTCACAATAAACCCCAGATACTCTACGCTGTGTTTAAAAAACTGGGACTTTTCTTTGGCCACTTTCATGTTTGCGTCGCGCAGACTCTTGAGGACCCACTCAACGTGTTTGACGTGGTCCTTTTCGCTTACGGAGAATATGATGACGTCGTCCACATAAACATAGCAAGTTTTGCCAATCTGTTCACGGAGGACATCATCAATGGTTCTTTGAAAAATGCTGCCCGCATTCTTCAGGCCAAAGGGGAGTCGACAGAACTCGTATTTTCCCCCGTTCACCGAAAACGCCGTCTTCTCCCTGTCCTCCTCCGCCAAAGTTATTTGGTGGTATCCAGAAATAAGGTCGAGCGTTGTGAAAAACTTTGCTTTACCCAGATTTGCCAGAATCATTGTTATGCTTGGCATCGGATATTTGTCAGCAATAGTTTTCTGGTTTAGTTTCCTAAAATCGATCACTAAACGTTTTTTCTGGTTGCCATTACTGTCGGTGCCCTTTTTGTCCACCACCCAAATCGGGTTATTGTATGGGGACCGCGACTTTCTTATGATACCGTTTTTAAACAGTTCATTTATTTCTGTGGCAACAAAATCTTCTACACCTCGCGGGTATGGGTATAGCTTTCAATAGATTTCCTTCTCGTCAGTTGTTCGTATTTTAGCAACGACGGAAGTATTGTACAGCAGTGACTCGTTAGGGTCAGCAAATGCCGTATCGTTCCTTTTGAGCATTTGAAGGAACTCGGTCCTCACTGCAAAGGGTACATCAAGGTCGATAACCTTGGTGTGGTTTACATTCAAGCATTCCTGGTAATGTATCGTTTCCGATCCACCCTGGATTAAAAGCTTGTTTTCCTTCAGGCTTATGGCGGCGTTGACCTGCTTTAATAGGTCAAGGCCTATTATCCCGTCAAATGTAGAAAGGTTGTCTAGTATAAAAAAGGTCGCTGTCTGTCCAAACATTGGCAACGCGCACTTTTTGGAAATGTTGTTGGAGCCGTGAATAGACTGCACGACAAACTGCGTCTCGACCGGGACTACACCATCCAGCTGCGTTAGCGGCTTGATGTAATTTTTTGATGCACCCGTGTCAATTAACAACCTAACGTTTCTCCCTGCTATTCGTCGCCGTAAGTACGGCAGCAGGGACTTCGCCCTAAAAAATTCAGGCCGCTATCTAGAAAGTTGAGGCTGTCGCCCTCACACTCGCTGTCAGTATCTATTTCCTCGACTTCTTTGCTAGCCACCACGTTATATGACCCTTCCTTGTCTGCACCATTGGTAGAGATGTGATCTATCCTCTGGCGTCTCTGGCCCGTCATACGATCGGACGTATTCGATCGCTTGTTCGTCTGTCCCTGTTGTGGGTTAACTCTTGCGGACTCCTGAGATTTCTGATAGGCGGTCTGCTGCCTATATTTTGACATTGATGGATCAACGTCCATTGGTTCTGATCTGTTATTATTGGTAGTGGCCGCAACCTGAGCAGCCTCAGCATTTCTCTGACCCCTTTGCTTCTTAAAGGCGGGGCTCTTCCCTTGTCCAGCTTGAGCGTTAGGTCTCTGCTCTTGCTGGTTGAGATTCTGACGACTTTGATTCCACATTTCGCCTCTATTAGACCTTTCTTCTAATCCTCTGGCGAAGTTTGTGGCAAAGTTGTACTGATCGTGGTTTGCCTCCACCTCCTGAGCCAAAGCCAAAGCGGATGGCAAATCAGGCGGGTGCGCTGCAAACAACACGTCCGTCAAGTTGCGTCTTAGTCCGGAGATAAAGACTCTTAAGGCATCGCCTCTAAACTTCTCGCACATCCCCCTGGCCAGATTATGGTCGTACGGCATGTTCGTTTTGTTAGTTAGTAAGGTGAGTTTTTTCTCTACCTCATCGTAGTACTCTAGAGTGGACATGCTGCCCTGTCTAAGGGTACCCATTTCCTGCTCTATAATGTGAATGGGTTTCTTATCAGCGTAGGTAAAATCAAGTCGTGCGATGATAGCCTCGAAATTAAGTGTTGTATTGAATGACGCGAGAACGGCATCGGCCGAGCCCCTTATCTTATTCCTTAGAATGACCATGGCTTGGTAGTGTCGTGAGCTCCCGTCATAGTTTTTGAATATCTTGTATGAATTGTGCGCTGCTTGTCGCCAAGCGACATAGGCGTCTAGAGAGCCGGTGAATTCCGGCAAACTTTTCATCGCGTCTAAAGGCTCATCACAGCGAATACCCGGAATGATTTGTGCGTCCTCGTACACCTTTATCACTGTGACAGAAATAGTTGCTCTACTTATACGCCCTGACAGTTCGTCAATTTGCCGTTTGAATTCGGTTTTAAGGTCCGCCTCTCTCCTAACATATTCTGCTGCCTGAACTGACAAAGCAGTCTGGATAAGTGCTCGTAACTGGTCCTCGTCCATTTCTGTACTAATAGCCTGCGCTCGACCGAATTTTTGGAGCAGAGCGGAAAGTACACTGTCGTCACTGTCGTTACTATTTCTTCTATAACTCATAGGTTGACACACTGTTAGTCGCCACGGGGCATAACGCGAGTAGAGACACAATTAAACATGCAACGCGAGCGGAGACAATAAAACAAACTTTACACTTTCCTTGGGATCCTCCTTATGTTTTTCGTCACCGCTGCCCAGAGAGCTCCTGCGGATCTGGTGAACTTGGATTTGTTATTTTTTGTTAGTTTTGGACAGCCAGCCGCTGTTTCTTTGCACTTCACTTGCAATTTCTTTTAGTTTTGTTCTGTGTGTTCTTTTATTTTTATTTGTTTTATTTTTTATAACTCCCGGTTTCGCGACGCGAGAACCGTTTGCCACTTGGGTGATCGGAGATCCGTAGTTGGGCGCCAGTTATTATTTAGATGTAGTCACTCGTTTCGAATTGATTAATACCACGAGTACCGGTGAGATTTGCAAAGTATATTTATTAAAGGCGTCCGCCGTTCAATATGAATGATTACAAACTAAATCTACAAAGCATAAATTCTTAATAACTAAGCTATGGTCATTGGCGACGCCGCCGCTGCCGTCGGCAGCGCTGTCGCTGTCGTTAACCACATTGTCGCTGGCCGCGGTGCCGCTGCCGCCGCTGTTGTTGGCAGCCGCACCGGCAAAGTGCAGCGTTAGCGCCTCGTGCAGAGTGTTATGTTACTCGGCGGATGTTATGCAAGAATGTTGCGGGGCACTGACTTTACTCCGCTGATCGCTGGCGTAGCCGCACTTGACACCCGAGTTTTGGACATTCTTGCTGACTGGCGTAACTGCTGATTCAGTCGCTGCGACCCCAACATCGTGAGAATACTCTTTCCATTTTGGGGTCGCTGGGCGCTCACAGTTAACTTATATATGCATATTATATATACATAAAAACATATAATGTCAAATGTAAATGTATGTGCATACATACAAACGGATGTTTTTGTTTCAACGTGTTTTACTACAAGTACAATCGATTGCACTATGGGCGATTTGTCGATTTAGACGCATAATGTTTAAAAGTAAAGTTAGAGACCTCATTTTTTTTAATGTTCGTTATTAATATTTTACTTTTTTCGGATTTTTTTTCGATAGTTTTGCCGCTTCTTTATTTTCCGCTTATGTGTAGTTCGCCACTGATAAGTACATTTATTTTAGAACAAATTATAAGTGTTCAACTAAAATAGAAACAAAACAAGAAAGAAAAGTACAGTCGAGCACGCCCGACCGTAGAATACTCTCTGCATCATATTCTCGATTATTTTAATAAAATCGGCATCCGAGTATATCAATTAATAGTACTTGCAGTAAAACACGTGGAAATAAATACATATGTTTGTATGTATGCACATACATATACGTTTGACATTCTATGTATGCACATACATACATATGTATGTTTGTATATGTAATACATATACAATTGGTCGGCACGAGCAGCGTCCGCGGGCAGCGCTCCCGATGCACAAGCAGCGAAAACGTTTGCTCACATGTTTGTATGTTTCTGTCTCGCTTGCACACATGCATTGAGATTGCGTTCAATTATAAACCTTTTCACGCGTCTAGCTCTTTTGTTTATAGTCCGATTTATATGCAACTTTCAGGATAGTTTGATATATTTTCTTCCTAAACGAATTTCAAATCACAATAGTGTACGATAAGAACATATGCCTTAAAAGTAGCATTGAAGTTTGAAAATTATTTAATTTCTTTTGAAGAAAGGAGGCGTGACAGCCCAAAAACTTTAACGACATTGCATTTGTACAGTCTTTAGGAACCTGAGATAGTTACTGAGATATTCGCCTAAAACAACCATTTTTTACGAGGTGTGTCCAGTTTTTTGCTCATTGTGGGCGAATGGGGCGTGGAATCAAAAAAAACAAGTAAGAAAGGCTACAGTCGAGCTAGCCGACTGTAAAAGACCCCGTACTCATAGTATTTGCAATAAAACACTTTGAAACAAAACAATCAGTTTGTAATAGGGATGCAAATCGCCAAGAAAATGCCGATATCGATATTAATTAAAATATCACATCAAATCAAATATCGATATTATCAACAACTGAATTCAAATACGCTATAGATATGGACATAATGACCAAATATCGCATTCGAGATCATATTGCAATTATAATTACTATTGTATTGAATATCGATATATGATTTATCGTATCGTATGCATACATGTGCGTGCATCGTCCGCAAGCAGCGCTGTCGCAACACAAGCAGCGAAAACGTTTGCTCACATGTTTGTATGTTTCTGTCTCGCTTGCACACATGCATTGACATTGCGTGCAATTGTTAACTTTGTAACGTGTCTAGCTCTTTTGTTTATTGTCCGATTTGTATGCAACTTTCAGGTTAGTTTGTGATACTTTGTCTCCAAACGAATTTGAAATTACAATACCGTACGATAAGTGCAAATGCCTTAAAAATGGCATTGAAGTTTGAAAATTATTTCATTCGTGTGGGAAAACGGGGCGTGGCAGTCCAAAAATTTTAATGACAATGCATTTATGCTGTCTCTAGCAACCTGTACACCAAAAATGGTACTCCTAAGTACTAAAGTTACTGAGATATTCGCTTAAAACATCAATTTATTCCTAGGTGACCATAGTTTTTTACAATTTGCGGGGGCGGTAAGGGGCGCGGCAAAGATTTGAAATAAACTTGATCTGCTCGCGAAGCAGACGGACTTTCATTCCAAATTTGGTGGCTCTAGCTTTTGTAGTTTAAAAGATCCCGGTGTTCATACGGACGGACGGACAGACGGACATTGCTATATCATCTCGGGTGTTGATGCTGATCAAGAAAATATATACTTTATGGGGTCGGCCACGCCATCTTCTGCCTGTTACGCACATTTCGCTTCAGACAAACCTAATAGACCCCTCTACTCTTTTTTAGAGTACGGGGTCTAAAAAAGGTTATTGTATGGACTGACTAAATATCGAGTCGATACTGACTAAATTAAAACTTGAAGCTCTTACCATCTCTGAAATCTGTTTGTTCATACGGACAGTCGGACGGACATGGCTATATCGACTCGGCTTGTGACGCTGATCAAGAATATATATACTTTATGGGGTCTGCCCAGCCCCCTTCCGCCTGTTACATACTTTTCACAAACCCAATATACTCTTTCTTGCAGAGAGTATAAAAATACAAATTTTTATTTAAATAGGTTCAATATTGCAAAATTTACAAATCAACAACTAAGAACCTTCCTCATTTAAACCGAGCAACGAGTACATTTTTTGTATAAACCGGGGAAAACGGGGAAATTAGATTGTTACCACATGGAACGAGACATTTAAATTAGTAGCTTGCCGTTTTTAGTTGCTTGCTCTGGCCTGCTCTTCCTAAAGAAATCCTTCAGGGAACACGATTATGCTTGCTAGAATTTGAGTACAAATACAGCCAACAACAACACTGGGCAATAACAACAACACAAATATTTATGTATTTGAACCATAAAATACAGATTAAAAATACCTTGATCTATGTTTTCTATACTAAATATATTTAACTGCATAAAAACATACGCACACTGATCGATTGCAAAAGAAGTAAAGTTTTCGCTGTGATTTTTACAATTAATAGCTGCGTGCCATCAGCTGACTTTAAAAGATTGCCACATAGAAAGAGTTACCCCCCAGAGAAAAAAAAAATTTTTTTTAAGCTTGCTGAAGTGTTTACTATTAATAAATAAAAAGGTTTTCTTAATATTTTACCATACATTTTTTGACTTTATGCCACTTTTTTGGAAAATCGCACAATGTGCATTGTATAATAATATAATCGGGAATAAAATGCAGAGTATTATACTGTCGGGCGCGCTCGACTCTGTGTTTCTTTCTTGTCTTATTTTCAGTTTAAATAAAAAAAAAATACATTTCTTATTATGATACGAGGTTTATTTCAACGAAAAGCATAATTTTTAAACAAGGCATATATATAAGAAAATCTAATATTGTATACATTTACATAAACACATGTAGGAATCAATCTGGTTCTTTTTCTTTGTAGTATGAAAAAATTCGGACTACTGTGAGTACGGGACATTTTTTAGTCGTCTCGCTCTACTGTAGCCTTTCTTACTTGTTTATATTGTCAATATTGTCAACTTTACCTTGCTACAGACTGTTAAAATGAGAGCATTTTGCTCGTCTGTGTAAACTCTAATTGAAGACCATTTTTCTTTTAGCAGTTTTTTTCTTATTAGACCCCGTACTCAAAAAGAGTACAGTGGTCTATTAGGTTTGTTAGAGGCGAAACGTGCGTAACAGGCAGAAGAAGGCGTTTCCGATCCCATAAAGTATATATATTCTTGATCAGTATTAACAACCGAGTCGATATAGCCATCTCCGTCTGTCGAAGTATTAATTGAGAATTTTTAATGGTTTAGTCTAATTTTTTTAAGCTTCCGATGCTGCAAAATCTAATATGTAATTGAATTTTTTAATTTAGTCAATACTTTCTATTATTACATATACATACAACATAATTTCAATTGTCAAATGCATTTAACAATCGAGTACCTCGACAATAGCCCCCTTACATGCTTGTAACCCTTATATTTTTTCTTTTTTAGCTTATTGGCTGTTTATCAGTTTTGCTTCGCGCACAGGACTACTTAACTTGGACTTACAGCTCTACATTACAATACTTTGAAACTCTGCTATCCTTTAGCATTCACTTCCGACCTAAGATTTGAAAAGTAGCACAACATGCAGTGGTATCAATAATGTGTAGCAGCGGGTTTTTGTTGACACCAAATACGGTTGAAATCGATATGCAGAACAACCAACAACAAGTTTCAAAAGTTAATCATCATCAAGCATCCGCACGTGTAACTAAATTTTGTTTGTCTCAATTTAAGCCTGAAATGTTGACTAATGCACAAACTACTGTGTTACATACCTTAACATTGCTAAAAACACGCTGGCCGTATTTCGAATTGACGATATACGTACCGTTTGTGAGCATTTGTTATCGATAATGACTGCTACAAATACGTTGGTGCGCACTAGTTGCTTTCAGACGTTGCATGCTCTTTTTCTCACACGCAGCGTAAACCTTAATGCTACGCTGTGCGGTAAGCTCCTTGCTGCCATACATGAGTACCGGCCGGATCGCAGCGATATACATCAAACGATTGCTTGGATTACTGTACTCAAGGAGGGTTATATTCATTTAGCTACGCTAGATTTAGACTTATGTATGCAAGCTCTGCCAGGATTCTTTGATGTCTTAACCGTAGACCTTTGGTTGTCATAACGCAGCGAGCTTATCCTAAGTGTTTCCAACTGCATTAAAGAGTAATTGCAAGACTGTGTAGTAAATGCATGTACCACACAAGAACTGGCCCATAATTACCGCCAATATGTAGCCAAAATTATCGCCAACCTACAGAATGTGCTTAATACGCCCAATTGTGAAATCTCTAAATATGTTATACTTACATTCTCCATCGTCTTTGAGACGTGCGGCAAACACTTTGGGTATGTAACATTCCCTTTTTAGGAGTAACCTGTTTATAGTTTTCATTCTGTTAATATTTTTACAGTAACGAGCTAATGGCTCCGTTAACAGCGATTGGTAATAGCTTTGAGACCCAGAGCACTTTGCGATTACAAATTGAACATATGTTGATATTGATATGTGCCATCAAGGCTCTTGGTCCAGAACTGATATTGAAAGCCTTACCACTGAACAATAAAAATGGAGATGTTTGCCTAGAACGATCATGGTTGTTGCCATTAATTCGTGAGGGCGCCAATGGAGCCAGCTTGCAGTTCTTTAAAGAATACATTGTTCCACTTGCATTAAATTGTCAGAAAAATTGGAGCAAATTTTCAGTCGGTGCCAACAGCTTTGTAAAAGCCCATATTTATGAGTTGTTAAGTTGCCAATTGTGGGGACTTTTCCCGGGATTTTGCCGAAATCCGAGCGATCCGGACTATTTTCGAAAACTGGCACCCACATTGGGCGAAGTTTTGGAGAACAATGCAGAGTTTCGTGGCGCTATTTACGACGGTCTGATGGAGCTGTTGGACAACAAGCAATGCCCTGAGTGTCATGCGGCGGTTGGGCAGTATGCGCGCAATTTTCTGCCTCGTTTATTTAACATATACACACAAAAACCGACAAGCACCTTTGAAGCAAGTCAGCGCATACGTGCTTTAGATGTCATTCGGTCCTATGTCGAACGTGCACCCGAGGATGTTCAAACTCAGTTATTTGTGACAGCTCAGGGACTAATGTCTGCCAGTGTAGTAGCGAGTTTTGAATACGATGCTTACTTTGGTATTAATGCAGCAATTGTACGCTCGCAAAAGTGTAACGTCATTACTCTTTATTTCGAAAAGTACATGGCACCTATCTTATGTAACGACAAGTCTAACCTAATGACTCAAGATGAACAAAAATTGAAGAAGCAACAGAGCAAAACATACAGGTAAAAAATGTTTTTAGCCTTAAATCTGTATATTATTTTTCTTTTATTAGGTTACTATGTGAACTGATGACCTCTGACAAGGCTTCATGCCAAAAGTTTACACCCAAAAACTGTATTATGCTTCAACAAATTCTTCTGAAGACCTCTGACAGAACCTACAGCGTTTGTCAGGCCTCTCGTTTGCAGTAAGCGATTTACATAATCTTAATGATTAAATGCATTATGTGTTTATTATTGAAATCTTGTTTTTAAAACCTAACGTTTTATGTCGTGCAGTTGTCTTAAATCATTGCTGGATTGCCGGGCTAACTTGACGTACAACGATCAGTTGGTAACTAAAATTATTCCGGAGGCAGTGCTTCACTATAAGCAGTTCTCAACGCGCAAAAAGGACGTGGCTGAGCAGTTGATCAAACTTATTGTTGATTTGTATCAAAAAGCTGGCAAGATTAATGAGTTTGTCGACATTTTAACAGCGGGTACTGTTCTGCAACAGCAGGGCCATAATCTAACTGTGAGCTCTTTAGAGTTTTTGCTCCAACAGGTTTCAGTCTTTATAGTTCAGCAATCACGGCAGCAGGCGGAGGCAGCCATTGCTTTTTTTATTACGTTTATCAAGGTGTTGCCTATACCTCTGGTAGCCAACCATCTCCAAACAGTTGTAAGTACATATGTATCAATAAAATTCACATATAGTATATGCCTTAAACACTTTGATTATATTCTAGATGCGTGCTTTATCGGCCATGACAAAAGACACCAAACGCTATTGTCGCATACAGATTGGTTATTTTCTAAGAAAGCTCTGCAAACGCTTTACCATAGAAGAGCTCGCACGCTTTGTGCCAGGAGATGACGCGATAACCCACTGCCGACTCAAAAAGATACGTAAGCAGATGAGACGTGATATGCGTGAAGATCAAAACGTAAAGGCACAAGGCCAAATGTCAGACGATGAGCTCATAGAAGACTTGCAGTAAAAGAGCTACACGTAATATAGTAAGGGATAAGCCTTTAACAAAAGATATAAGACTATCTCCCTTACAGCATCGATGACATATTGGCCGATTCGGACTCCGACCTTGATGAGTATATGGAAACAGAATTAACCGATATTACTTCAAAATTTGGATCGTCCAAGTCCAAGCAATTACGAAGCCCTTTCCTTCGTGAGGACAACGATGAAATTACCGATTTTGCTGATTTAACGTCCATAGGAAAAATTCTCAGTAAATTATTCTATATTCGATTTATAAAGTTTTACTAAGATTATTAATTACAGCAGACGGGGCCACAGCAGCAACCTCAGTCAAGCAAATCAAATTAAAACCAGCTCTGACTACTGGCAGCTTTCACACAGCAGACGATGGTCGCCTCATAATTAGTGAGAAAGCACTTAGGGCTGAATACAATGATCACGATGATTGCTCAGACAGCGAGAAATATCACAACACGAATTCAAAAGTTGGTATGGAACAGGACTCTAGTGACGAGGAAGAAGTAAAAAAAGCAACCAGTGTAAAACGCAAGCGTGATACTAATGATATCCCAAGTATGCCTTTATTAAAAACTGGCTCAAATACACGAAAGGGAATTCATCGTCCTCTTGACAGAAAAAAACTAAAAGCCAATATGTGTAGAGCTAAAAAGGTAATCAGCGTTACTGGGCAGCGTAGTAAATTGGATCCCTATTCATACATACCGTTGAAACGAATTACGCTCAACAAACGGTAAGTCTACTTAAGCTTCAAATTTATTTAAATTATATAATTTAAATATTTACAGCAAGCAACCCATTAATGTACGCAAATTAAAAAACGAGCGTGGTTCAGGTGCAAATATAACAACCGCAGGGGTAACACCCCGTGGCCGAAGTGGACGTCTTGAAAACATAAAACTTAAAGTGAACCTACAACATTAAAATTGGACCAGTGTTTTTTTTTTCAAGAATCACTTTAAAGTTAAGATATAAATATAGTATACCCCTCTGGAAATGTTTTTTTGTTTGTTTAATAAATACATATTTTATCCGAGGAAAAATCAACGTAAAATATTTTGATGATCTTTGCACATCCTTATTCAATGATATCAACGAACCCGAACGATTTGTTAGACTCCGTACTATAAAAAAGAGTTGAGGGGTCTGTTAGGTTTGTTTGAAGCGAAATGTGCGTAACAGGCAGAAGGTGGCGTGGCCGACCTCATAAAAATATATATATTCTTGATCAGCATCACAAGCCGAGTCGATATAGCCATGTCCGTCTGTCTGTCCGTATGAACAAACAGATTTCAGAGATGGTAAGAGCTACAAGCTTGAATTTGGTCAGTATCGACTCGATATTTAGTCAGTCAATACAAGAATCTTTTTTTTCGATGCCACGCCCCATTCGCCCACAATGAGCAAAAAGCTGGACACACCTCAGAAAAAATTGGTGTTTTAGGTGAATATCTCAGTAACTATGCCACTTGGGAATACCAATTTTGGTACGCAGGTTCCTAGAGACGGCATAAATGCATTGCCATAAAAAATTGTGTACTGCCACGCCCCCTTTTAAGTCATATGTGCTTATCGTACAGTATTGTAATTTCAAATTCGTTTGGAGATAAAATATATCAAACTATCCGGAAAGTTGCATATAAATAGGAAAATAAACAAAAGAGCTAGACACGTAACAAAGTTTAGAATTTAACGCCATGTCACTGCATGTGTGCAAGCGAGACAGAAACATACAGACATGTGAGCAGACGTTTTCGCTGTTTGTGTAGCGGCAGCGCTGCCCGCGGACGCTGCTCGTGCCGACCAATTGTATATGTATTACATATACAAACATACATATGTATGTATGTGCATACATAGAATGTCAAAATGAAATGCAAGTACAATTAATTGATATACTTGGATACCGACTTTATTAAAATGATCGGGAATAAAATGCAGAGAGTATTCTACGGTTGGGCGTGCTCGACTGTACTCATCTTTCTTGTTTTTATATTGGTACCAAATTTTAATATGTTTAAGACAAATTTCTGAACAAATTTACTTAATGTTGATGCCAACATTTTTGGTTATATTATTTTGAGGTTATTTTTCTTTACTTTTTATTGTCATTTTTCTTTAAAACATACATTTGCATTTATTGTAACACTTAATAGACTTAATTTTTTTGGAACTGTAACTATTCTATTCGAAGTCCTTTTAAAATAGGTGGATCTGATGATGCTGCTTGCTTGTAAACAAAGTCTACTTTCTTTCAATGTAAATCGTAAATTTTTGCAGGAATTAAACTCTTAAATTTAAGATATTGAGGAGAATATATACACTTTATTAAATAAGCAATTCTCTTAATTGGATTTACTTATCTGTCTTCCCGGTTATGCCCAATCAAAAAAGAGCCATAAAACAATTGATACCTCACCTCTTAAAAGCGGGGAATGGAAAAAGAAAATCACAGTCAAGTTAGGAATTTCTTTAATGCATTTTTGCTAATAACATTGCGAAATGGCTTTTTTTTTAAATAACCATCAAATCAACATAAGCATATCTAATAGTGCTAACTTATCAGAGCTGCAACTATTTTCTCATGGGATCGCAAGTGTATAATCGATACAATGGACGAGATGCATTTTCGTTCCAAGAGAAATTTCCTGGAATCGAATAAAATAATTTCAAAATAAACTCTGTGTACTTCATTTTACAATGCAGCTGAGAAATCCCATACTCATAGCGGTGTTTCTACCTCATGGAATCATCCAAATTGAATTTCTATTTTTGTTTGTTGCAAAATGACTAAGGATGGGTAAAATACATACAAAATAACCTTTGTTAAGAGTTACTATGTCTGGCATAATTTACAAAATGATTTTACGCAACTTTTTTAGTCAAACACACATGACGGAAATTACCTTATTTGCTTGCGCTCTTCTTCTTCCATACCTTAGCCACGCATTTTTATCGCGAGATTGCAAAGAAAACTATATAGACATATTAGAGGAAGGTGCCATCTATCATATGTACATAGTTTCACTTTTGACCTTGAATGAACTTTAGAAGTGAAGTCCAACTTAAGTTAAAAAAATGGCACAAAATAAGTCAATTTTGAATCTTTTTTGGAATAAACAGTTATTTAGCGAAATTTGAAATTCATACTAAATTTTATTAAAAATTAATATACTTTTAATATAAAAATAGGAACATTAAGATTGATCGATTAGTTCGCCCAAAATTCAATTTTAAAGTTGATACTTAGCGACAAAAAAATTTGCATTTTGGCACATTTCAGAAAATATGTCAACTTTTGAGGGGCTCTAGCACCCACAATTTTCAAACGATTTTAAAAATAATTTGGATCTATCGCCTATGATCCTTTCTTAACCAAACCCAAGTTTTCTTTTTGTCGAACGATACCATCACAAAAATGATTTTTGCCACGCTTTTCGGCCCGCTGACCCAGTGTGCGCCGCTTACCGCCCCCGCAAATTGAAAAAAACTACGGTCACCTCGGGAAAAAATTGATGTTTTTAGCGAATATTTCAGTAACTATAGCATTTAGAAATACCAATTGGTACGAAATTGATAGAGACAGCGTAAATGCAATGTCATCAAAAGTTTTAGGCTGCCACGCCCCCTTTTTCCACAAGAAATAAGATAATTTTCAAAACTCAATGCCGTTTTTAAGTTATTTGACTTTACCGTACGGTATTGTATTTTTAAATTCGTTTGGAGACAGATTACATCAAACTATCCTGAAAGTTGCATAAAACTATAAGCAAGAGAGCTAGACACGTAACAAAGTTTGTAATTGAACGCAATGTCACTGCATGTGTGCAAGCGAGACAGAAACATATAAACATGTTAACGAACGTTCACATTACATGTGTAGCGGCAGCGCTGTCCGCGGACGCTAGCCGTGTTAAACAATGGTACATATATATGCATATTATATATACATAAAAACATATAATGTCAAATGTAAATGTATGTGCATACATACAAACAGATGTTTTTGTTTCAACGTGTTTTACTACAAGTACTATCGATTGCACTATGGGCGATTTGTCGATTTAGGCGCATAATGTTTAAAAGTAAAGTTAGAGACCTCATTTTTAGACCCCGTACTCTAAAAAAGAGTATAGGGGTCTATTAGGTTTGTCTGAAGCGAAATGTGCGTAACAGGCAGAAGGAGGCGTGGCCGACCCCATAAAGTATATATATTCTTGATCAGCATCAACAGCCGAGACGATATAGCAATGTCCGTCTGTCCGTCTGTCCGTCCGTCCGTCCGTCTGTATGAACACCTAGATCTTCTAAACTACAAGAGCTAGAGCAGCCAAATTTGGAATGAAAGTCCGTCTATATGTCAGGCAGGTTAAGTTTATTTAAAATTTCTGCCACGCCCCCTACCGCCCCCGTAAATTGTAAAAAACTATTTTTACATGACCATTACTTGAAAACGACTAGAGCACGAGAGACCAAATTTACACCGTTTGTGCATGGTGCCACTATAACTATCCTTACCAAGTTTGATCCGGATCGGACAACTATAGCCTATAGCTCCCATAGGACACATCGGTCAAAAATAAAAAATTTGTATGAAGACATGTAAGACATTAGTTGAGCGATCGTACCCAAACTCACATAGGATGTGTGTATAATTATTAAAAGTATCCTCTCCAAATTTGGTCCAAATCGGACACCAACCACATATAAAACAAATTGATCAAAAATGCTGAATTTTATGAACAAATTGTTCGCTTACACTTTTTTGTAATAAAGAGTTTACTCTACGTTTAACTACATCAACTCTATTAAGGAGTGTGGTCTAAGTAGTAGAGACGCAAGCTAACCTGGGAACTGCGGTTCGAACGCCGTCAGGGTCGTTTTATTAAATTTTGTTATATAACACAAAAATGTTACATCTATATGCAGATAATCGAGATCATTCCAAAATTAGGGCATAATGCAACTGTTAGGGTTGTGGCGTGTGTGTGTGAGACCGCGGGTTCGAATCGCATCAGTGAATTATTTTGTTTATTTTTTTATTTTTTTATTTCAATTTAAATTTAAATTTAAAATATTAATTTCGAATTGTAATACAGGGTTTTTTTTCTAAGCAAAATATGTTTTTAAAATAAGCCAAGTAAGGAAATTGTGTATATAATTCTGCATACATCAACATACATATGTATGTATGTTCTTCTTTTCGCATGGAAAATGCACACTTCTGTGAGTACGGGGTCTTTTACAGTCGGCTCGCTCGACTGTAGCCGAATCAAATTAATAAGAAGAAAATGTTAGTAACGCGGCGAGCAACGCTTAAGCACGCGGAAAATGAAATGCTCTCGAACGATACGGGATAGAAAGGCACACAAAAAGTTAGAATACTAAGTATTTTTCTATACCTTCAACAGGAACAGAATATTATGTGGATAGGATATATAGATAAGAGAGGAGTGTAATTCTAAGTTACGACAAAGAAGTGGCTGCATACACTACACGAGAAAGATTTTTGTTATTAGTACACAAGATAGTTTCTACTAGGTTTGATCGAAAAATCTAACTAATAAGATAAGAGGAATATATTTCTTTATTAACAAGTTTGTGTAAGAAAATCACATCAAGCATGATTCTGCGATCTGAAAGAAAAGGAAGGTTTATTAGCAAAAGTCTACTACGATACAATGGTCATCGAATATTGGCATTCCAGTTAAAGCCCCTAAGGGCCTAAGAAATTGTTTTTGTTCAGCTTCTGTTCTGTACTGATGTATCATGTATTGGGTGGTCATACACACGATCCCTAGTCAAGAATATGGCGTACTAATGATGTATAGAGAGTTTTTGTTATGTAGGGGTCAAATTTCTTTGACCAACGCTTATGAAACCCAGGAAATCAATAGCAAAATTAGCAGCAAATTAGATGTGCTTATCAAACTTTAGATTTGTATCGAAAAGGATACCCAAATCATTGACCGACTCTATTATCTAAAGAGGTTCGTCGTTAAGAGAGTAGTTATTATGGATAAGCATTTGCCAACTAAAGGACATTGCGTTACATTTATTGAAGTAGAGATGCAGTATGTTAACTTTACAACATGATTGAAAGCTGTCGAGATCACTTTTTAGCCCGTGATTCAGCCAGGAATCATTTTTTGGCAAATTGCTGAAGGCAAATCATTGATGTATAACGAAATAAGTAAGAGCACAAGATGGCTTCCTTAAGGAACACCAAAGGTAACTCGCACAGGCTTACATAACGTGCCATTAAAAATAACTTCTTGAGTTCTAGAACATAAATAGTTCGCAATTTAAAGAATTAAGTTATGTGGTAGTCCTAGCAAACTAAGTTTTATGTAGGAAAAGAGAATGATTAACACTATCAAAAGCCTTGCTAAAGTCAGTGTAAATGACATATGTTTAAAGCCCTTGTATGACAAATTAAGTGAATTTTAGTAAGTTAGTTGTAGTAGATCTACAAAAATATTCTAATTGAGAAGTTATTAGTTTTTCAAAAGTTTTAGGAATCGCAGACAACTTAAAGATAATTGCTAAAGTTACAAGTGTTGGACTTATTACCTTTCTTATGAAGGGGAATAATAAAGATGCTTTGCAAAAGTCAGGAAAGCAGCACGGCTGATTTAAACAAGGTATACAAAGGTTTCAAGAAGCCGTCGGAGCAATTTCTGAGCACGCACCCAGAAACTCCATCTGGACCCGTGGAAAGGACATCACTCAAAAGTGATTTTTCAATAATCGATAGGCTAAAATTACAATTAGAAGCACCTTCCCGATTGATATACGGCGGATCAAAATTATTTTTCTGTTTAGAATAAGTTGTTTGAAAAGAATCGGCAAATAAATCGGCTATAACCTGGAGTTATCTGTCTTATATTCAAAGACCATTGATGATGAAATTGTTGAAGAATTGCGCTTCGCATTAACGAAGTTATAAAAGAGTTTAGGATTACTCTTAAACTGCTGACCAAAGCTTCTGAAGTAATTTCTAAAGCATATGCTGCTCAATGCATCGAAATCAGGTCGAGCAAATTCATTGTAAGATAGTAATTTAAGCCCCGGGGTACAGATTTCAGACTGTCCAGGGTTCAAATCTTACCAGAAATTTGTAAGTTCTGCGGAAACGCTGCAGACAGAGAGAAGTCAGCCAGAATGGGGTTAGAGACGAACGGAACGTTGAAAATACGCCTCAAGATTAAGACGTGGATCCGGAAATGCCGCGGATACCGCCGTTTTCTCGATAGGATTAGGGGAAATGTTTCGTGAGATCGTGGCGTGACTCTAGGAATGCCGTGAATGTCAGCGCTGTCCTCGAGCGAGTAAAGAGGGAAGTTTCGCGAGATCGTGGCGTGACTCCAGGAATGACGTGGATGTCAGCGCTGTCCTCGAGCGAAAAGGAATGTGAAGCAACTTGGGGGAATGGAGAGAAGTTCGGGCAGGATTCCAAACTACAACTACCGTTTAAAATAAAAGCGGCCAAATTGATTTATTCACTCAACAAAAGAATCTCGGAGACTATAAAAACTAGAACGACCCGAAAGGTCGCAAATAACAGATAAAATGCCCAAACAGTACAAGTTTGTTTTGTATTTTTGACACGCCCATTTTAGGGCGTTCTATATATGATTTAGTATACACAACTTTTTTTGTTAGCATTGCTATCTAAACCAAAATTTATACAGGTAGTAAATATCTAGGACGAACATATACTGACCAGGTTTGATCCAAACCAGACAACCATATCTATAGGATCCATTCTTTAGAATCGGTCAAAAATATGCTCCAAATATGAATTAATAAGAAAAACTATAGCGTTTACCAATCATAAAATAAATCTTAATGAAGCTCACACAGAGTATATTTGTCAATATTATAATAATACTGACCAAAATTCATCTAAATCGGGCGACTATATAGTATAGCTTCCACAGGGACGATCGGTCAAAAATACGCTCCAAATGTGACCTAATCAAACTCCCACAGAATACATTATTTAATAATATGTATAAACATACTGACCAAGCTTCATCCAAATCGGACGACTTTATCTTAACTCTCCAATAGGAATGATCGGCCTGAATTATGCTCTAAATATGAAAATTTTATGTGTTTGCCAAGCCATCTTAATCAAATTCACTAGGGTTCATCTCCTAAACGATTATACTATTTTTATTATCATACCCCACTGTTTATAACATATGTTACGACTCGGCTTGCCTTTCCAGGGGCGACCGCGGCTAGCTCATTCGCCTCGGCGGGGTTGTTAACCAATGCCCACCGAGCGTACAATCCACAATCATCGATTGGGGAACCTCGACATTATCACTACTACATTACACAAATACTAACAACACTAAACAACTATCGGCCATCTCTATCGGCTGCATCGATATTATTACCGCAACGTATCCACCCTACCTGTGGCGGCAACATTCAAATTACTAGTTGCGCCACCCATTACAAATGTTCACGTCAGCTCTTCTACTCCATGCTATGCAATCTCCCTCCCATTAAAATCTATTCAATGGTCTTCATGTTGCACAAAATTCATACACATATATGTCTTAGTTCATTATACATATTCAGTCCTTAATTGTATTATTTTCCTTACTCGCTAATCCATCTAACCTTTTTCTTTATTTTTCTATCTTTTTCTTCTGATTTATAATTTTAATTCATTTGTTTCATTTGTTTAAATTTATATATCCATACTTTCTCGTCTCTCTCCTTTCTCCGTTATCCCTTTCGATTCCTTTCCTTTTATTTATACGTATAAGTTTTTTATATATGTATACATTCTTATTTATGTTTTTCTATTTTGTGCGGGGGGGTCTCGGGGGTACCTAATACGACCTATAAGCTCAAAATTGCCAATTAATTTTGGCGTGCATCCTATCAAAAGGTATAATTGGGACGCACTGAGTTTAGGAAATTATGGACGCAGTAAATTAATCAAAAGAAAGAACAAAAGGATGGGAAACGAGTCAAGAGATCGCACACAGCAATTTATATAAATATAAAGCGAAAATTAATAGTCTTACAATAATAATAAATAGGCCAATATATATATGTATATATTAATAAATGAGCAAATAGGAGATGATTAAATTTGTCTTTCTTAACAAAACTACAAAAAAAATCTAAATTCTACTAATTTATTTTTATATCAAAACAAAAAAATCTGCCGTCGGGAGCGACACAGCTCACCACGTTCGTCCCACTGTGCCAGAGTGCACAGCTGTTGCGGCGTGACGTCACCGTCCCGGCTGCTGTCCGGCGTTACTGCGGCTGTCGCTTGTTGTTGTTGTCGGGCCGTATAATTTTTGGTTGTTGTATTTTGTTGTCGTTGCTGCAGTATCGTGGCTGCTGCAGTAATGTTTCGTTGTTGTTGTTGGTTTTGGCTGTTAGCTTTGGTTTATATTGTTCTTTCGGTGTCGTCCGACACTGTGATTGTTGTTGTTGCGTTTCGTTTTACGTTTTATTTAACAAATTTTAATTATGTTGTTGTTGTGTGCGTAACTGCGTGTGCGTTCGATGATATTATTCTTTATTTAAGTTAATTTTATTTCGTTTATACGTCATTAGTATGTGTCTCGCGCATTTTATATATATGTACATGTATATATATGTAGATTTTTGTGCCTTCGATTTTTTTTATGTTTTAATTAATTGTATTCTATTTAATTTGTTATACACTGGATACCATACGGAACGCCACTTAACAACACAACACAAAAGACTTAATAAATTCTTTTACGCACAACATAAATGTCACCGCGCACCAAGTTTTTCTTTTAATCCGGCCGCGCAACCGCCTCGTGCCGATTTCCAAAACCAACTCCCTTCTTGAAACTCAAGCCACCTGTTGCCATGCCATTCTAATTTTTTGGATCCTTTTCGCCCTCTTCGCAACGGTGTCTTCGAGTCAACGGCCGTCTGCCCTTGGCCGATATTCTCTCCCTCTCTCTTTCTCTTAATCTACTCTTCTACTCTAACTCTTATACATTACCTCTTCTATTTTAACTACCCCCCTCCCCGCCGAGTATGGCCACCACCAGCTAAACCGAGCAGTGTGCGATGAATTCGCAACACTTATCGATATTTCGATTGCGCTCAGCCCCAGATGCAACATCACTCGAAGATTTGCACCCGGCTCGCGGGTGTTTACGCCTGCGAGGGAAGTGGTGCCAATATTCGAGCGCATGGGGCTGTCCGCTCTGGGTATGCCGCGCCCGACGTAGGCCATCGCCCAAACCCTGACCTTAAGACCACAATTCCAACAACCGGGCCTCTGCTGCCTTCGTGCCCCCTCTCGTGCCTCCTCTACCTCGATATCGGGTCCTTCCGGCTCGTCTTCGGCTACATTCACCTCATTTACTTGGTGCCCTTCCCTCGAACCATACCTCGGCATTGGTCGGCCCTCAAACGGCTTAACCATGCTCCTCCTACCGTACGCCTGCTCCACCTCGCTGCACTCATCCCTAAGCTGGTCTAATGTGTACACCTCGAGGGCATACACATAACGTGCCAGATCATCCCGGAGTCCCTTCTTGATAATCCTGATGAGACGAGCCTCAGGCAGGGGTTCCCGCAACCTTGATGCCAGCTTCCGCATAGCGTACACGAAGTCATCGGCGCTCTCACCGCCTCTCTGCCTCCGCTGCATCAACTCATGCATCTTATCGTGCTCGGTCTGGGTTCCCCTGAATCCAGCCATCAAAGCACGCTTCAGCTCGTCCCATCGCTCCACTCGAAACTGCCGCACGTGTAGCCAGTACCAGTCCCTGGCTCTTCCTTTGAGGAGGAGGTGGAAACATCGTAGTACCTCATCCCAAGGGCACCTATACTGGCGCTGGAGAAACTCCACACGGAAAATAAAATCTTCCACGGAAGATTTGTTCGGGTCTCCGTCGAAAGACACGTCCCATCTCTCGATCTTCGCCCACATCTGCCTGCCTACACCACTTTCGTCTGCTCGGCAAGCCCTCTCGTCTCCCGTGTACTCATTGGCCCGTCTGTCTTCAACCCTCCACTGGGACGTCGTTGGATTCCGCCAAGTCCGCGTTTGCGGATCGGCTGGCCTAAAACGAACAGGCTCATCCGGCGTCACCAGGCGTGGTGGCTTCGCAAACTGATTTGGTGGGCCCTCTGCCGAACCTCCGCTTCTTCTTATACCTAAATCTGCCCCTAGCTCTGGCCCTACATCATCGTCGAACGCCATCAGCTCGTCCTCTTTGGTGCCGGCATGGAAGCGAGGCAAGCCCTCGGCTCTTGCCGTTCACGAGACAGATGGTCTGCGATCGGCCGGAGAACATCGTTGATCGCCTTCATCACCTCCATGAAGCCTAGCCGCATCTCTTGCTGGATGGTCTGGCATATTCCCTCAGCTTGGGACTTCATGAAGGTGAGATGTGCCTGTGCAAGCATTGCATTCACTGCTGATGCCTCCTCCGATCGCAGTTCTGGCTATGGCTCCTCCCCTTTCGCCCTTGTCGTCTCCGGAGGCGGTGTTCGTGCCAGTGCACTATACCCCCCTTGCGGAAGATCGCTCTCCCATGAGCTCTCCCTCTGGACGGCTTTCTGTCGGGTATTATACCCATGCGCACCTTCTCCTTCAGCCATTGTGGTAGTATTAAACTATCTTTCAAGAAAAACCTATATAAATCCCTACTGATTAACCCCCCTATACGAACTAACGAAAAATAATAACAAAATAATAAATGAATAAATAATAAAGAGCGAATTTAAATCAATAAATCCTAATAATACAACAAAACAAGAATTAATAAATAAATAATAAATAAATAAATAACAAAAATAAATACATAAATACTTTGCAACAAATATCCACCAACCGAACAATTTACCTCGTTTCAACATATAATATAAGATGGGGATTGCATTCTGCCCGTTCGAGCTGACTAAACCTACGTCAACCATATGGTTCGACAGAAATGGCCAAACATTTAATGCACAAAAAAAAAAACAAAACACGAGAGGTCTGTCGACATGTCAGATCGTCAGCTGAGCTGACGATCGACAGTCAAGAGGCCTCCGTGGGCTAGACTTACTCTTTGTTCTGTTTTCTTTTGGTTCTGGCTGCCCACGGTGGGATAGTGTCCAATGATGCAGCGCGTACTAGAGTTAGTCCCTGTACGGGTCACCATAGGCCACTATACACCACCTAGCCACCCATCGTCGTCACGATGCATCGCGTGCTGGAGTTTCACACCCCGCACGGGCCACCATGATCAGCCGATAGTTTTGGCCGGACAACCAGTACCAGAAAACACAAAAAGACGCTTTACTTTACATTATATGTAACATTTAAAACAAAACTACAGAGATGTTTGATTTGCAGGTCGGATCCTTCGTGTGCAATTGAAGGCGAGCGTATACGCTCCCGACAAGACTCCATTCAGGACCGATCTGCAAACCAAGACATACTAACACGTGAGATCCGGCAATCTTATGTGTTATTTATTTTCGTCTGGGTCGTATGCTACGACGAGGCACACCTCGTCGAGCTCCATTTCCAGTTTGGGCGCCATATTGTTACGTCTCGGCTTGCCTTTCCAGGGGCGACCGCGGCTAGCTCATTCGCCTCAGGGCGGGGTTGCTAACCAATGCCCACCGAGCGTACAATCCACAATCATCGATTGGAGAACCTCGACATTACCACCACTATATTACACAAACACGAACAACACTAAACAACTATCGGCCATCTCTATCGGCGGCATCGATATTGTTACCGCAACGTACCCACCCTACCTGTGGCGGCAACATTCAAATTACTAGTTACGCCACCCATAATTTAAATGTTCACGTCAGCTCTTCTACTCCTGGCTATGCAATCCCCCTCCCATTAACAACTTACTCACACATATTCATTTCAACAAATTTACACATATTTATTTACACTAATCTTCAACATGTTCTGTGCTTATTAATATATATTTGCCTCTCTTTATTTAATTTACTTTTGCTTCATTCATTTTCTTCTATTATTTAGTCTTAATATTTATTTTTATATCTGTCTATTTTATCCTATGTCTCTCCTTTTATTTATAATTTTTATTCAATTTTCTTCTTTCTTCGTCATCCCTTTTCGATTTCTTTCCTTTTATATATGTGTATTAGTCTTTTATATATGTACACATTCTTTTATTTATGTTTTCTATTTTGTGCGGGGGGGTCTCGGGGGTACCTAATACGACCTATGAGCTCAAAGGGGCATAGGGGGCCGGACATTGCCAATCCATTTTGGCGTGCATCAAAAAAAAGGTAATATAATTATAACGCACTGATTTTAATGAAATTGTGGACGCAGCAAATTAATCAAAAGAAAGAACAAAAGGATGGACACGAATCAAGAGAATCACACACAACGATTTATATAAATATAAAAGCAAAAATTAATTCTCTCACAATAGTAATAAATAGGCCAATATATATATATAATAATATATGAGCAAACAATAAGGAAAATACTAAATTTGTTTTTCTTAACAAAACTACAAAAAAACAAGAAAGAAAAGTACAGTCGAGCACGCCCGACCGTAGAATACTCTCTGCATTTTATTCCCGATCATTTTAATAAAATCGGCATTCGGGTATATCAATTGAAAGTACTTGCAACAAAACACGTTGAAACAAAAACATATGTTTGTATGTATACACACACATATACATTTGACATTATATGTATGAACGCACATATGTATGTGTGTATTTGTTATACATACACAATTGCTCGGCACAGCCAGCATTCGCAAGCAGCGCTGTCGCTAAGCTGCGCAAGCAGCGAAAACGTTCGCTCACATGTTTGTATGTTTCTATCTCGCTCGCACACATGCATTGGCATTGCGTTCAATTATCAACTTTCTTATATGTCTAGCTCTTTTGTTTATTGTCCGATTTAGATGCAACTTTCAGGATAGTTTAATATAATTTGTCTTCAAACGAATGTGAAATAATAATACTGTACGATAAGAACATATGCCTTAAAATCGGCATTGAAGTTTGCAAATTATTTTATTTCTTGTGGGAAAAGGGGGCGTGGCAGTCCAAAATTTTTGATGACAATACAATTATGCCGTCTCTAGGAACCTGCGTACCAGAATGGGTGTTCCTAAGTGCCATAGTTACTGAGATATTCGCCTAAAACATCAATTTTTTACGAGGTGTTTTCAGTTTTTTGCACATTGTGGGCGAACGGGGCGTGGCATCGAAAAATAAAAAAGATTCTTGTATTGACTGACTTAATATCGAGTCGATAGAGACCAAATTTAAACTTGTAGCTCTTACCATCTCTGAAATCTGTTTGTTCATACGGACAGACAGACAGACAGACGGACAGACAGACGGACATGGCTATAACGACTCGGCTTGTGATGCTGATCAAGAATATATATACTTTATGGGGTCTGCCACGCCTCCTTCTGCCTGTTACATACTTTTTTTTTTGCACAAACCCAATATACTCTCTCTTGCAGAGAGTATAAACAAGAAAGAAAAGTACAGTCGAGCACGCCCGACCGTAGAATACTCTCTGCATTTTATTCCCGATCATTTTAATCAAATCGGCATTCGGGTATATCAATTGAAAGTACTTGCAACAAAACACGTTGAAACAAAAACATCTGTTTGTATGTATACACACACATATACATTTGACATTATATGTATGCACGCACATATGTATGTGTGTATATGTAATACATACACAATTGGTTGGCACGGCCAGCATTCGCGGGCAGCGCTGCCGCTAGCAAGCAGCGAAAACGTTCGCTCACATGTTTGTATGTTTCTATCACGCTCGCACACATGCATTGGCATTGCGTTCAATTATCAACTTTCTTACATGTCTAGCTCTTTTGTTTATTGTCCGATTTAGATGCAACTTTCAGGATAGTTTAATATAATTTGTCTTCAAACGAATGTGAAATAACAATACTGTACGATAAGAACATATGCCTTAAAATCGGCATTGAAGTTTGCAAATTATTTTATTTCTTGTGGGAAAAGGGGGCGTGGCAGTCCAAAATTTTTGATGACAATACAATTATGACGTCTCTAGGAACCTGCGTACCAGAATGGGTGTTCCTAAGTGCCATAGTTACTGAGATATTCGCCTAAAACATCAATTTTTTACGAGGTGTTTTCAGTTTTTTGCACATTGTGGGCGAACGGGGCGTGGCATCGAACAAAAAAAAAGATTCTTGTATTGACTGACTTAATATCGAGTCGATAGAGACGAAATTCAAACTTGTAGCTCTTACCATCTCTGAAATCTGTTTGTTCATACGGACAGACAGACGGACAGACAGACAGACGAACAGACGGACATGGCTATATCGACTCGGCTTGTGATGCTGATCAAGAATATATATACTTTGTGGGGTCTGCCACGCCTCCTTCTGCCTGTTACATACTTTTCACAAACCCAATATACTCTCTCTTGCAGAGAGTATAACTAGATTCTAATAATTCTATAATACAAAAAAAAATCTGCTGTCGGGAGCGACACAGCTCACCACGGTCGTCCCACTGTGCCTGAGAGCACAGCTGTTGCGGCGTGACGTCACCGTCCCGGCTGCTGTCCGGCGTTACTGCGGCTGTCGCTTGTTGTTGTTGTCGTCGCGGCAGTATATTTGCTGCTGCAGTGGTGTTTTGTTGTTGCTGTTGTTGTCGCTGCAGTATCGTGGCTGCTGTAGTAATGTTTTTGTTGTTGTTGTTGGTTTTGGCTGTTAGTTTCGGGTTATATTGTTCGTTAAGTGTCGTCCGACACTGTGGTTGTTGTTGTTGCGTTTCGTTTCACGTTTTTATTTAACAAATTTTTATTTTGTTGTTGTTGTGTCTCGTTTTACGTATTTATTTAACAAATTTTAATTTTGTCGTTGTTGTGTGCGTAACTGCGTGTGCGTTCGATGTAATTATTCTTTATTTAAGTTTCGTTTATATGTCACTAGTATGTGTCTCGCGCGTTTCATGTATATGTACATATATATATATGTAGATTTTTGTGCCTTTGATTTTATGTTTAAATTAATTGTCTTCTCTTTAATTTGTTATGCACTGGCACAGGACACAATACGGAACGCCACTAAAAAACACAACACAAAAGACTTCATAAATTTAACGCACAACAAAAATGTCACTATTAAATCTTCTATTAATCCGGCCGCGCCAAGTTTTCTTATTTTAATCCCGCCGCGCCAAGGTTTCTTATTTCAATCCGGCCGCGCAACCGCCTCGTGCAGATTTCCAAAACCAACTCCCTACTTGAAACTCAAGCCACCTGTTGCTATGCAATTTTTGATTTTTTCATCCTTTTTGCCCTCTTCGCAACGGTGTCTTCGAGTCAACGGCCGTCTGCCCTTGGCCGATATTCTCTCCCTCTCTCTTTCTTCTAATCTAACTCTCCTTCCTTATTCCTACTCTTCTACTTTACTCTTCTATTTTAAACTACTATTCTTCCCCGCCGAGTATGGCCACCACCAGCTGAGCCGAACAGTGTGCGATGAATTCGCAACACTTATCGATATTTCGATTCTGCTCAGCCCCAGATGCAACAAGACTGTTAAAATGAGAGCATTTTGCTCGTCTGTGTAAACTCTAATTGAAGACCATTTTTCTTTTAGCAGTTTTTTCCTTATTAGACCCCGTACTCAAAAAGAGTACAGTGGTCTATTAGGTTTGTTAGAGGCGAAACGTGCGTAACAGGCAGAAGAAGGCGTTTCCGATCCCATAAAGTATATATATATTCTTGATCAGTATTAACAACCGAGTCGATATAGCCATCTCCGTCTGTCGAAGTATTAATTGAGAATTTTTAATGGTTTAGTCTAATTCTTTTAATCTTCCGATGCTGCAAAATCTAATATGTAATTGAATTTTTTAATTTAGTCAATACTTTCTATTATTACATATACATACAACATAATTTCAATTGTCAAATGCATTTAACAATCGAGTACCTCGACAATAGCCCCCCTTACATGCTTGTAACCCTTATATTTTTTCTCTTTTTTAGCTTATTGGCTGTTTATCAGTTTTGCTTCGCGCACAGGACTACTTAACTTGGACTTACAGCTCTACATTACAATACTTTGAAACTCTGCTATCCTTTAGCATTCACTTCCGACCTAAGATTTGAAAAGTAGCACAACATGCAGTGGTATCAATAATGTGTAGCAGCGGGTTTTTGTTGACACCAAATACGGTTGAAATCGATATGCAGAACAACCAACAACAAGTTTCAAAAGTTAATCATCATCAAGCATCCGCACGTGTAACTAAATTTTGTTTGTCTCAATTTAAGCCTGAAATGTTGACTAATGCACAAACTACTGTGTTACATACCTTAACATTGCTAAAAACACGCTGGCCGTATTTCGAATTGACGATATACGTACCGTTTGTGAGCATTTGTTATCGATAATGACTGCTACAAATACGTTGGTGCGCACTAGTTGCTTTCAGACGTTGCATGCTCTTTTTCTCACACGCAGCGTAAACCTTAATGCTACGCTGTGCGGTAAGCTCCTTGCTGCCATACATGAGTACCGGCCGGATCGAAGCGATATACATCAAACGATTGCTTGGATTACTGTACTCAAGGAGGGTTATATTCATTTAGCTACGCTAGATTTAGATTTATGTATGCAAGCTCTGCCAGGATTCTTTGATGTCTTAACCGTAGACCTTTGGTTGTCATAACGCAGCGAGCTTATCCTAAGTGTTTCCAACTGCATTAAAGAGTTATTGCAAGACTGTGTAGTAAATGCATGTACCACACAAGAACTGGCCCATAATTACCGCCAATATGTAGCCAAAATTATCGCCAACCTACAGAATGTGCTTAATACGCCCAATTGTGAAATCTCTAAATATGTTATACTTACATTCTCCATCGTCTTTGAGACGTGCGGCAAACACTTTGGGTATGTAACATTCCCTTTTTAGGAGTAACCTGTTTATAGTTTTCATTCTGTCAATATTTTTACAGTAACGAGCTAATGGCTCCGTTAACAGCGATTGGTAATAGCTTTGAGACCCAGAGCACTTTGCGATTACAAATTGAACATACATTGATATGTGCCATCAAGGCTCTTGGTCCAGAACTGATATTGAAAGCCTTACCACTGAACAATAAAAATGGAGATGTTTGCCTAGAACGATCATGGTTGTTGCCATTAATTCGTGAGGGCGCCAATGGAGCCAGCTTGCAGTTCTTTAAAGAATACATTGTTCCACTTGCATTAAATTGTCAGAAAAATTGGAGCAAATTTTCAGTCGGTGCCAACAGCTTTGCAAAGCCCATATTTATGAGTTGTTAAGTTGCCTATTGTGGGGACTTTTCCCGGGATTTTGCCGAAATCCGAGCGATCCGGACTATTTTCGAAAACTGGCACCCACATTGGGCGAAGTTTTGGAGAACAATGCAGAGTTTCGTGGCGCTATTTACGACGGTCTGATGGAGCTGTTGGACAACAAGCAATGCCCTGAGTGTCATGCGGCGGTTGGGCAGTATGCGCGCAATTTTCTGCCTCGTTCTGCCTCGACAAGCACCTTTGAAGCAAGTCAGCGCATACGTGCTTTAGATGTCATTCGGTCCTATGTCGAACGTGCACCCGAGGATGTTCAAATTCAGTTATTTGTGACAGCTCAGGGATTTATGTCTGCCAGTGTAGTAGCGAGTTTTGAATACGATGCTTATTTTAATATTAATGCAGCAATTGTACGCTCGCAAAAGTGTAACGTCATTACTCTTTATTTCGAAAAGTACATGGCACCTATCTTATGCAACGACAAGTCTAACCTAATGACTCAAGATGAACAAAAGTTGAAGAAGCAACAGAGCAAAACATACAGGTAAAAAATGTTTTTAGCCTTAAATCTGTATATTATTTTCCTTTTATTAGGTTACTATGTGAACTGATGACCTCTGACAAGGCTTCATGCCAAAAGTTTACACGCAAAAACTGTATTATGCTTCAACAAATTCTTCTGAAGACCTCTGACAGAACCTACAGCGTTTGTCAGGCCTCTCGTTTGCAGTAAGCGATTTACATAATCTTAATGATTAAATGCATTATGTGTTTATTATTGAAATCTTGTTTTTTAAAACCTAACGTTTTATGTCGTGCAGTTGTCTTAAATCATTGCTGGATTGCCGGGCTAACTTGACGTACAACGATCAGTTGGTAACTAAAATTATTCCGGAGGCAGTGCTTCACTATAAGCAGTTCTCAACGCGCAAAAAGGACGTGGCTGAGCAGTTGATCAAACTTATTGTTGATTTGTATCAAAAAGCTGGCAAGATTAATGAGTTTGTCGACATTTTAACAGCGGGTTTTACTGGCGACGAATCACTTATTACCAATACCATTTTTGCATTTCGTACTGTTCTGCAACAGCAGGGCCATAATCTAACTGTGAGCTCTTTAGAGTTTTTGCTCCAACAGGTTTCAGTCTTTATAGTTCAGCAATCACGGCAGCAGGCGGAGGCAGCCATTGCTTTTTTTATTACGTTTATCAAGGTGTTGCCTAAACCTCTGGTAGCCAACCATCTTCAAACAATTGTAAGTACATATGTATCAATAAAATCAACATATAGTATATGCCTTAAACACTTTGATTATATTCTAGATGCGTGCTTTATCGGCCATGACAAAAGGCACCAAACGCTATTGTCGCATACAGATTGGGCATTTTCTAAGAAAGCTATGCGTGAAGATCAAAACGTAAAGCACAAGGCGAAATGTCAGACGATGAGTTCATAGAAGACTTGCAGCAAAAGAGCTACACGTAATATAGTAAGGGATAAGCCTTTAACAAAAGATATAAGACTATCTCCCTTACAGCATCGATGACATATTGGCCGATTCGGACTCCGACCTTGATTAGTATATGGAAACAGAATTAACCGATATTACTTCAAAATTTGGGTCTTCCAAGTCCAAGCAATTACGAAGCCCTTTCCTTCGTGAGGACAACGATGAAATTACCGATTTTGCTGATTTAACGTCCATGGGAAAAATTCTCAGTAAATTATTCTATATTCGATTTATGAAGTTTTACTAAGATTATTAATTACAGCAGGTGGGGCCACAACAGCAACCTCAGTCAAGCAAATCAAATTAAAACCAGCTTTGACTACTGGCAGCTTTCACACAGCAGACGATGGTCGCCTCATAATTAGTGAGAAAGCACTGAGGGTTGAATATAATGATCACGATGATTGCTCAGACAGCGAGAAATATCACAACACGAATTCAAAAGTTGGTATGGAACAGGACTCTAGTGACGAGGAAGAAGTAAAAAAAGCAACCAGTGTAAAACGCAAGCTTGAGACTAATGATATCCCAAGTATGCCTTTATTAAAAACTGGCTCAAATACACGAAAGGGAATTCATCGTCCTCTTGACAGAAAAAAACTAAAAGCCAATATGTGTACAGCTAAAAGGGTAATCAGCGTTACTGGGTAGCGTAGTAAATTGGATCCCTATTCATACATACCGTTGAAACGAATTACGCTCAACAAACGGTAAGTCTACTTAAGCCTCAAATTTATTTACATTATATAATTTAAATATTTACAGCAAGCAACCCATTAATGTCCGCAAATTAAACAAGTTACAAAGGCTACAGTCGAGCTAGCCGACTGTTAAAGACCCCGGTCTCATAGTATTTGCAATAAAACACTTTGAAACAAAACCATCAGTCTGTAAAAGGGATGCAAATCGCCAAGAAAATGCCGATATCGATATTTATTAAAATATTACATCAAATCAAATATCGATATTTTCAACTTCTGAATTCAAATACGATATATCGCTATAGATATAGACATAATGACCAAATATCGCATTCGATATCATATCGCAATTATAATTACTATCGTATTGAATATCGATATATGATTTATCGTATCGTATGCATACATGTGCGTGCATCGTTCGCGAGCAGCACTGTCGCTACACAAGCAGCGAAAACGTTCGCTCACATGTTTATGTTTCTGTCTCGCTTGCACACATGCATTGACATTGCGTGCAATTGTAAACTTTGTTAAGTGTCTAGCTCTTTTGTTTGTAGTCTGATTTGTATGCAACTTTCAGGATAGTATGTGATACTTTGCCTTCAAACAAATTTCAAATTACAATACCGTACGATAAGTGCAAATGCCTTAAAAATGCCATTGAAGTTTGAAAATTATTTCATTCTTGTGGGAAAACGGGGCGTGGCAGTCCAAAAATTTTAATGACAATGCAATTATGCCGTCTCCAGGAACCTGCATACCAAAATTGGTATTCCTAAGTGCCATAGTTACTGAGATATTCGCCTAAAGCATCAATTTTTTTCGAGGTGTTTCTAGTTTTTTGCTCATTGTGGGCGAATGGGGCGTAGCATCGAAAAAAAAAGATTCTTGTATGGACTGACTAAATATCGAGTCGATACTGACTAAATTGAAACTTGTAGCTCTTACCATCTCTGAAATCTGTTTGTTCATACGGACAGTCGGACGGCCATGGCTATATCGACTCGGCTTGTGACGCTGATCAAGAATATATATACTTTATGGGGTCTGCCCAGCCTCCTTCTGCCTGTTTCATACTTTTCACAAACCCAATATACTCTTTCTTGCAGAGAGTATAAAAATACAAATTTTTATTTAAATAGGTTCAATATTGCAAAATTTACAAATCAACAACTAAGAACCTTCCTCATCTAAACCGAGCAACAAGTGCATTTTTTGTATAAACCGGGGAAAATTACATTGTTACCATATGAAACGAGACATTTAAATTAGTAACCTGCCGTTTTTAGTTGCTTGCTCTGGCCTGCTCTTTTTAAAGAAATCCTTCAGGGAACACGATTATGCTTGCTAGAATTTGAGTACAAATACAGCCAACAACAACACTGGGCAATAACAACAACACAAATATTTATGTATTTGAACCATAAAATACAGATTAAAAATACCTTGAACTATGTTTTCCACACTAAATATATTTAACTGCATAAAAACATACGCACACTGTGATTTTTACAATTAATAGCTGCGTGCCATCAGCTGACTTTAAAAGATTGCCACATAGAAAGAGTTACCCCCCAGAGAAAAAAAAATTTTTTTTAAGCTTGCTGAAGTGTTTACAATTAATAAATTTTTTGACTTTATGCCATTTTTTTGGAAAATCGCACAATTTGCATTGTATAAAGAGAGAGAGATATTACCAGCCGTGCCGGTCGTGTTTTTTCATTGCTCTGTTTATTTTATTATTTCTGTTTAAATTTGTGAACTTTAATTGAATAATATTCATCTGGAAATTTTTACTAAGTGTTACCCCAAATCTGGTTTTTGCAAAGTTGGTTTTAGTGTGCATTTTAGCAATATATCAATTATTTTATTAATACAGCGTCTCAGCTGTGTTTAAGTTTGTGCCCGTTTTTGCTATGACCTTTGCTCCCTTCACGTTGCTCAGCTGAGCAATAATAAGTTTGGGTGTCGCTCGCTTGCACTTAATTCTCTTTTGCGCTTGCGTCCACGCATTGCCTTTGTTGTTCTTACTGTTTTGATTCTGCACTTTTTGCGAATTCTGTTTTCGAGCATATTTGTTTACATCAAAGCAAACTTTTTACTCATATTCGTTTCGTTTTAACTTCAAATTTTTTGAAAGTATTTTGAGTGAAATGGCCTGCTGTAAGAAAAATGGCTCATAAGGCCCATCTCGGGACAGTGACCAACCTAATTATGTGTACTTTTGGCTGTGCGATAATATTATGCACATTAAATGTGCAGGTCTTACTGGGCGTGAATTTGAAAAATTCATTTCCTCTGCCAAATTAGGTAGTGGTGGATTGAAATGGTCATGCCCAGTTTGTATTGAGTTGCAATGCGATTTTTCACGAATGTACAATACTGAGAAAAAACAATTCCTTAAACTGTGCTCACTCGCTAAGCAGCTTAGCACTGATTTTGATATTAGTGCTGACTTGCTTGGTGACTATAAATTCGAGACTCCGCCTGACAAGATGTTGAGCTCTATTCAACATCTTTCATTACCTCTTCCGCCTGGTTCTCTCAGTAAATCACCGTTGCATCCCCTTTTGTTTTTTTCTCCTACTCCCTTTAACTCCTTACCTCCCAATTTACCCATTCCTCCCGCTACTTCTCCAGTACCTGACCGGCCCTCATGCAACTGTACTTCCCCGGCTCTTCCTGCCCCTCCCGTAGTCACCACATCACCAGTGATTAAATCTGTGGCTGTTAATGGTGCAGTGGCTACGAGTAATAGCTTGAAGGGTTCCCCTATTCGGCGTAACAGTCGCTCTGTTGCCGCCCCCGCAGCTTCCCCTTCACCCTTTAATAATTCGGTATTACCTGTAAACAACTCAAATGTTACAAGTAAAAACACCAAAAGCCCTCCAAGTCGACGTAATAGTCACCCCATTGCTACTCCCATAGCAGTTCAGCCTCCCCTGCTTACGGTCGTGGCTCCACGTAAGCAGATATTTATATCTAGACTATCTGCAGATACGACTATTGAGTCTATTGCAGCTTTCATCGCTACCAAAACTCCTGGTAGCGTTTTAATTTCTAAATTCAATTTCTCTGAGCCAAGAGAAATTTCATCATTTAGTGTGTCCCCTGATATATTTCCTATCATATGTGATCCAAAGTTTTGGCCTCCTCATATGATTGTTCACGAGTTCAAACAGAAAAATAGAACTCGTTTAACACCTGTCATCCTTCCGACTGGCGGTTCGACTCAAGCGGCCCCAGTCATAACCTCAAAAAACTAGGCTCTGACTAACTAATCTTTCTGTATCAGAATGTTAGGGGTCTTGGGTCAAAGCTAAAACAGTTACATGATAAAAGTTTTTCATTAGATTCTGACATTGCTGCATTTTGAGAGACTTGGCTTAATTCTAACATATCTGATAATGAAATAATGACATCTCATTATAACATTTTCAGGCGCGTACGTCTTAATCAGTAAAATCCTCCCTTAATGCTGAAGTAATAGATGTTTCACCACTGGACGAAATTGAAATTGGTGCCGTTAAGGTTACTTTTTCGTCATTTGCCCTTTATGTAACTTGTTCCTATATTCCTCCGTCGTCAGAATGTCGGTTTATTTACAGCATTTCAATTTCATCAAAGAAATATTTTGTCACATTCGTGATTGTGATTTCTTTGTGATACTAGGAGATTTTAACTTGCCAAACGTTTCCTGGTCGTTTTTCGACAAGTTTGATTACATACCCACACCCAATAACGACTTTTTAGATAGTTTGATTGATCTTCCTTTCTTTCAAATCAATCATGTATCTAATCGTCTGAACCGGATGCTGAATCTTATCTTCATTAATGATTCATCCAGTGCCATTATCACTAGTTGTAGGTGCTCCTGAAGTAGCTCCTGAAGATTCTTTTCATCCTACTCTTGAACTTTCCCTGTCTATCCCTAACTTAATCCGTTCACCTCCTTCATCCTCTTCCAAGTCGCGCCGTTGCTTTCGCAACGGAAATTTTTCTTTGCTAAATCAACTGATTTTTGCTCCTGACTGGTCTATACTATACAGCACGAATGATATTAACATAGCTGTCGAGTATTTTTACAACATATTAAATTCAATCTTTGATGTCTGTATTCCATATAGTGTTGTAAAGTCCGTTTCACATAAATCTCCTTGGTTCTCCCCAAGACTATCTAACTTGAAAAATAAAAAATCAAAATATTTTAAAAAAATTATGCAGACAGGTTCTAGCTTAGACTTTTTAAATTATTCTAAGATATTCTTCAAGATGATTTAAATTCAATGCACAACTGGTGTTTAACTAATCACTTGAACCTAAATTTTTCTAAATGCCTGTTTATGACGTTTAATAGGGTGACTCCTTACTTAGCCAACTATCATTGACAATATACCTTTAAAACGTATATTGTCAGTCGTTGACCTCGGTGTTCTTTTTGATAATAAATTAAGTTTCACACATCATATTTCCACTGTAGTTAATAAAGCTAAGGGAACTCTTGGATTTATTAAACGCTGGTCTAAGGAATTTAATGATCCATTCGTCACCAAACTTCTTTACACATCCCTAGTCCGTCCCATTCTTGAGTATTGTTCATGTGTCTGGTCTCCTCAACATGCTCATAGTCAAGCTTTAATTGAGTCAGTGCAGAAGCAGTTTTTACTCTTCGCGCTTCGTGGACTTAATTGGGACCCTAATCTTCGCCTTCCGTCTTATACTAATAGACTCTTGCTTCTGAATCTGCCATCCCTTACTAATCGGAGAAGAGTTCTTGGAGTAATCTTCCTCCATAAATTAATAATCGGTGATATCTGCTCGCCATCTCTTTTAGAACGCCTTAAATTTAATATTCCCTCCAAGACCACTAAGCACTACATCCCTTTATCTCTTCCTACATGCACTACTGACTATGCTTTGCACAATCGTTTTCGGGTATTATGCGCTAAGTCTCAGATTAATGGTCTAATTACTATCCTTTTTAATTTCAGTTTAATTTAAATGTAAAATTTTTTATAATTACTTTTAATATTATCTAAATTTAAATTATATATCTATACACTACGTGATCATATAATTAAATTAAATACTCGCGACTGCTTTTAGTCTGCGTTAGTAAATAAATAAATAAATAATGATATAATCGGGAATAAAATGCAGAGAGTATTATACTTTCGGGCGCGCTCGACTCTGTTTTTCTTTCTTGTCTTATTTTCAGTTTAAATAAAAAATATACATTTCTTATTATGATACGAGGTTTATTTCAACGAAAAGCATAATTTTTAAACAAGGCATATAAGGAAATCTAATAATGTATACATTTACACATATGTATGTAGGTATATAAAATAGGAACCAATCTGGTTCTTCTTCTTTTTCTTTGTAGTATGGAAAAATTCGGACTACTGTGAGTACGGGACCTTTTTTAGTCGTCTCGCTCCACTGTAGCATTTCTTACTTGTTTATATTGTCGATATTGTCTACTTTACCTAGCTACAGACTGTTAAAATGAGAGCATTTTGCTCGCCTGTGTAAACTCTAATTGACGACCATTTTTCTTTTAGCAGTTTTTTTTCCTTATTAGACCCCGTACTCAAAAAGAGTACAGTGGTCTATTAGGTTTGCCAGAAGCGAAACGAGCGTAACAGGCAGAAGAAGGCGTTTCCAATCCCATAAAGTATATATATTCTTGATGAGTATCAACAACCGAGTCGATATAGCAATGTCCGTCTGTCGTAGATCAAGTGTACAATCCACAAGCAATAATTGGGAGCCTCTACAACGTTACACGAAAGCCACGATACTAAACAACAAAGATCAATAAATGAATAAAACTCGCATATGGGTGGAATACATAGATGTACTTATTGGTAGATACCGAATTTCTTGGAAAATATTGAAGTACACAAATCGATTATTTACACATTTGCTTGAGTTTGCGATTTCGGATCATTATATATTGTTTCATAGAATAAACAAGGATATGAAACATCAATTGCCAAATGTTGCACGAATGGTTGTATATCAAAACCTAAGTTCAGAGCTCCTGGACGTGCTTTTGCCGACTCTAAAAAAAAAGGTTTCGGAAAATAGACTTATTTACCGCCAGTGGAAACTCGCTTTGATGGATTTGAACATTTTCCACAATTTCTGCCACAAAATAACGCCAAAATATCATGTAAGAACCCAGGATGTACTTCGGAAACTCGGGTTATATGCCAAAAATGTAACCTAAATCTTTGCTTCTCCATGCAAAAAAATGTTTTTTTGACTTTCAACACAAATGAACTAAATGTACTTCTCATTATTTTTATATTTCATTCGTGAATATAAGTGCTACCATTTTGTTTGAACCAATTTTGATAATGTTCCTATGTAATGAACAAACGCCCAAATAGATATGCAGTAAATATTTTTTTTGTTAAGGTTCCCAGGACCGCCTGCAGGCGGGATCACTATTTGACCCTATGAGCTATAGCTCAATCTCCACGAACCAAAAATTTTTCCGGAACAAACATTTTTTTTAAGCCCTTACCAATGCAAAAATCATTTTTTTTTTTTTTCAAAAAAGCACTTTGGAAAGTAGAGAGTTAATATTAACTTAGTTAATTTCAGAATCTTTCTTTTATTTTTGATGCTAGAAATTCCGTATAGAAGTGTAAGTAAATCTCTTATATTTAAGCTAGCGGGTAAGTTCTTATATTCGGCAGTGCAGCTGTCGTGAGCGGCAGGCGAGTTGGTTTTTCGATATCGTCGTAAGCACACGCTGCCGAGCTTTTCCGCGATTGCGAAGTCCCAAATAAATGGTAACGATTCTGAACTTGCAATTTGTTTTATTAAAATTATTTATTTTTGTTTCAATTTTTTATTGCCGCCCGCGCAGGGGCTTTCAATCGCGTTCGTTGGTCTATTAGACATTTTCAAGGCTTTGGTTTGCTGTGCGTGTCGGCTTTCGAGTAAATATGTTATTGGATCTTCCCTGGAGCTGGTAGCCTTAGTGGAAGTTTGGATTTGAACTGCCTGGAGCTGAAAATAACAGTGCCCAAATGGGTCAATGCATAGGAGAATATAGAAAGTGCAAGCGTAGACGCGGCACATAATACATATGAATGTACATAGACAAGAACTGCTCCATTTGTTGCACATTAAAGACATTGCGTTTCGGCACTGATATATATGTGATTTATTGAAAAGCAATTTAAAGCAAACGTACTTGATCAATTAATAAATATACACAAACAAAATAAAACAAAAGAAAAATTAAATATTTATTTAAATTGTGCCACTTCATGTACTCATATACACATACATATATATGTTTGCCGTTCCACTTAATTCCGCTATTCGTTAAGATCTGCATATGTTCGGTGGTGGGTTTTTACCTTTGATTCTTATTTGTTTGTTCAATTCTTTCACACAAGTAAAGCGCATCTCGCATTTAGACACATACAGCTGGTGGAGTTTAGCTTGCGTTAGTTTACTTTTACTTGTTCGTACTTAGTTTCTGCTTGTGTCAACGCTGCTTATACTTACATATAAGAGCTAGAAGCCATACGTACGCTGAGCAGCTGCAATTCGTATAGTTGTTGTTGGTAAATTGTTTGCCTACATACGCATGTTGAGTTGTTGTTTTGCATAGAGCGCAGTCCACTCCTGTTTAACTAGAAACAGCCGAATATCGCTAATTTGGTGATCATCGTTGAACAGTCGCTTGTGCGTCTGAGTGGTTTATTGATTTTGTTACTGCCTGCGCTTATCTGCGTACGCTGCGCTATTTTAGCTGCCCTTATCTCTGTCATTCGAGAAGTCCACTTAGTTAGCTGATTATCTTCATTCAGCTATTATCTTTATTCAGCTGATTATCTTTGTTTAGCAAACGGTGTTGATCGGCTAACTATCTTTAATCTGATTATTTTTAATCATTTGATTATCTTCACTCAGTCTATCGCTCAACTATCTTTAATCAGCTGATAACCTTTTATCATCTGATCATCTTCGCTCATTCAATCGGCCAACTATTGTTAATTAGCAGATTATTTCTTGTGATAGTACTCTTACGTTCACTCGAATAAATCCAAATTTATAGACAATTAATATGGCGCACAAATGGGATCCAAATGAAACCGATATGGCTGACGCGGAAACTTGTGCTAGTGCTCGTTAAAGGCAGTTATTTGTTAAATTAGAAAAAGTAGAGAGCGACATCGAGCGACAAAGGAGTTCACTCGTTAATAAAATGGTAATAAAATGGTAAATCTTAATTCATACATATAAAAAGCTATGGATCTTCAGTCAGAGATCGAAGTTAAGATCCTGACAATACTATCCGCGCAATGCTTGAGGAAACGTGTATTCTGGCCCGATCATCATACATGTCTGGCATTAGTGCGTACCACGCATCTAAAATCGTACCTTTAGTATCTTACCAGCCCAAACATAAGTTGCCTAAGTGCCAGTTGCCAGTGGTAAACCCTCGGAGTGTAGACAATTTATCGGTCTGTTTAATAGTTTGGTAGATTCTGATCGTCCGCTGTTAAACATTGAAAAGTTCAACCACTTGATATCGTGCTTATCAGACGAGGCTTTAGGCACCATCAGAGCTTTCCAGGTGTCTGATGCAAATTACCCAAAGGCATTAGAGAGCCTAAGTCGAGTATACGACAACAAATGCCTGATATTTTTTGACACTCTCGCCCAGTTCTTTGACATTGAGCCGATGTAAAAGCCATCGGCATTTGGAACTCGCACAATGGTAGACTCGATATCGGCAATTTTTGATTCGTTAATGTCGGTTGGGAATGAGCAAGACTTGGCTAACGCAATTTTGATACATATAGTCATGTCGAAGGTTGATCCTCATACAAAGTCGAAGTATGCGAAGCAGCTTGATTATAATACGTTACCGAAATGAGACGATTGTGTTGTCGCTTTGAACAGGCGATGTTAGCATTTATCTGCTAAAAAAAGTTCAAAATCCAGGATGAAGCAAAAATCCGACTTGAAACCTGCCAAAAAGTCGTCGTTTGCATTTACGAAAGGAAGAAGTTGAACCTTCATGCAACTTGTGCAGTGCCAACCATATGATTGGAAACTGCAAAGGGTTCGCAGCATTGCCAGTTGACGAAACATTTAATTTCGGAAAATCTAGTCAACTTTGTATTAATTACTAGCATTCAGGGCACAGGGTATCTAGCTGCACTGCGTCGAAGAGTAGAGTTGTTCTCGTCCTCATAACACTCTCCTTCACAAACACGCATTAGAACCATTACAAGCATCCATTCATTCTACCGATGTAAATCATGTTGCTAGCGAAGTCGACCAAGTAATCCTTGCAATTGCAGTTGTTACAGCTCGAGACAGATTTGGTCAGAAACGAACTGCTAGAGCCTTATTGGATTCAGGTTCTGAGGTGACTAAAGGGTAGAAGATTCCAGAAAATGTCGAACTGGCTGACCCTGAATTTCAAATAGATATGCTTCTGGTAGCAGACTCTTCTTTGCCTTGCTACGTACTGGACAAATTAGATTGGCGAAGAATAGTCCGGTGCTACAAAGGGCGTTGCTTAGTTGGGTGGCATCAGGGCGGTGCAGGAAAATGCATACCAAAAGCCCAGAATGCTGCTCAGTGATGCAACATAGACAAGATGTTCGAATTGAGGCCTGTGCAGATCGATTTTGTGAGGTTGAAGCTGTCCCAGAGAGAAGTTTTTCGGCAAATTATTTGGCGGAGCACTTTGTTCGCGAAAAAAGCTATCGGGACAGCGTTTGCAAATTGCCGACAGGACATTTTGGAGTCAGTGTGTCTTTGAAGACTGATCCCAAAGTGATGTGATCGTCATTAGAAATAGCCAAAATACAGGTTCCCTCGGTAGAGCGTAGAGTTTTCATAAATTTGGAAATTTGAGTTTCATGATGGAGTATCTTGTACTTGGTCGCTTGTCTGTCTTAGATGCTAAAGTTCCACCAGGACCACATTAGGCCTTTTCAAACCAGTGCATCCTGAGACCTGATAGCAGTTCCACCAAGCCTCGAGTGGTGTTTTACGCCTCGTGTCATTCAAAATCGTCACACTCCTTTAACGAGTTACTGATGGTGGAACCTACTACTCAGAGGGATCCAATTTGTTCATTTCGTAAGTTCCGTCTGAAGTGCAATGACCTCCCGGCAGATATCAAACCAATACATAAGCAGGTTCCCGAAGTGTGCGAATACCAATTGGCAAAATGCTTTTCAAACCATTCTAACGTATTTAAAGAAGGCAGAAATAAGAAACGTTTGATTTTTAATGATGCCGATTCGACAAAAATGCTTGACACCAAGGTGGACACCGAGGTAAGGTACTTTTTAGTATCACATGGAAGGTAGCTTCGCCAAATGAAGTCCTACCAAACGAAAAAGATTGTAAGATGATTTTGCGTGTGTGTTAACCCAAATATGCGCGTTGGACCGATGTTGAATTGTGAGTGCGAGTTTCTGTTATGATTTAAAAATCGCACTACATTTTATTTTATTTTTATTTACGCAGACTAAAAGCAGTCACGAGTATTTAACTATATGATTATGTCATTTATAGATATATAATTAAAATTAATGATTATAATAAAAGAAATTATTAAAAAATTTAAATTTAAATTAAACTGAAATTAAAAAGAAAGTAATTAGATTATAAATTATTATCTAATTAATTAATCTGGGAATTAAAAGCAAAGAAAATGATCCAACATTTGTTGCAAGGGTTGGAAAAAACCCAGAAAAAACCCAACCAGATCAATAAAAATTATGCCAAAATTAACTCGAAAGATCTCTGATATAATTGGGAAGTATGAATGGCAGACTCCATACATACTGCCCTTGGAAATCAGAGATATAACGGAGTTGGCTGTAAAGAGAACCTTTAAGATGGGAAAGAGAGAGAGATGTGTCAATCAGTCTATAACGTTCATTGTAATTAGCACATAAAACCTGAAAACGATTGTGCAAAGGGTAGTCATTAGTGTATGTAGGAAGAAATAAAGGGATGTAGTACATAGTGGTCCTGGTGGGAATAGTTAATTTAAGGCGTTCTAAAAGAGATGGGGAGCAGATATCACTGATTATTAATTTATGGAGGAAAATTACTTCAAGAACTCTTCTAAGGTTAGTAAGGGACGGAAGATTCAGAAGCAAGCGTCTGTTGGTATAAGATGGCAGGCGAAGATTGGAGTCCCAATTAAATCCTCGAAGCGCGAAGAGTAAAAACTGCTCCTGCACTGACTCAATTAAAGCTTGACTATGAGCATGTTAAATAGACCAGACACATGAACAAAACTCAAGAATGGGTTCGACTAGGGATGTGTAAAGAAGTTTGGTGACGAATGGATCATTCAGTTCCTTAGACCAGCGTTTAATAAATCCAAGAGTTCCCTTAGCTTTATTAACTATAGTGGAAATATGATGTGTGAAACTTAATTTATTATCAAACAAGAAAGAAAAGTACAGTCGATCACGCCCGGCCGTAGAATACTCTTTGAATTTTATTCCCGATCATTTTAATAATATCAGTATACTCGGATAGCAGTTGATAATACTTGCAATAAAACACGTTGAAACCAAAACATCTGTTTGTATGTATGCACACTCATATACATACGACGTTACATGCATACATATGTACATGCATATATACACATGTACGTACATATACCATTGGTCGGCACAGCCAGCGTCCACAGGCAGCGCTGCTGCTACACAAGCAACGAAAACGTTCGTTTAAAGTTTTTTATGTTTCTATTTCGCTCGCGCACATGCAGTGATATGGCGTTTAATTACAAACTTTGTTACGTGTCTAGCTCTTTTGTTTATTGTCCGATTTATATACAACTATCAGGATAGTTTGATATAATTTGTCTCCAAACGAATTTGAAATTACAACACTGTACGATAAGAACATATGTCCTTAAATCGGTATTGAAGTTTGCAAATTATTTTATTTCTTGTGGGAAAGGGGGGCGTGGCAGCCAAAAATTTTGAATGACATTGCATTTGCGCTATCTCTAGGAACCTGCGTACCAAAAATGGTATTCCTAAGTGCTACAGTTACTGAGATATTCGCCTAAAATACCAATTTTTTCAGAGGTGTGTCTAGTTTTTTGCTCATTGTCGGCGAACGGGGCATGGCATCGAAAAATAAAACAAGATTCTTGTATTGACTGACTAAATATCGAGTCGATAGTGACCAAATTCAAACTTGTAGCTCTTACCATCTCTGAAATCTGTTTGTTCATACGGACAGACGGACAGACGGACATGGCTATATCGACTCGGCTTGTGATGCTGATCAAGAATACATATACTTTATGGGGTCTGCCACGCCTCCTTCTGCCTGTTACAAACCCAATATACTCTCTCTTGCAGAGAGTATAAAAAGATGTTTTTGTTTCAATGTCTTTAACTGCAAGTACTATTAATTAATATACCCGAATACCGATTTTATTAAAATATAAGGAAATAAAATGCAGAGAGTATTATACGGTCGGGCGTGCTCGACTGTACTTTTCTTTCTTGTTTGATTTTTTGGTGTTGCTCTTAAAAAATCATGCGAATATTTATACGTTCGCTTATTTCTTAAAGATTTTAGTAAATATCGATCTCCATCCAATATTTCAACTATTTCAAATGGACTTATAAATTTTGGATCCAGTTTTGTTTGGTGACGTTCTTCATTTTTAAGTAGTACATGATCACCTACATTATGTTTAATAATTTTTGATTTATTTTTATCGATTCTACATTTTTCATACTGTGCACTTTCATCCATATTTCTCTTAGCTTGCTTTCTTAAGCTATCTCTATCTTTTTCATTATCATCTTTTTCAATTATTGGCAGCAAACTAAAAGATCTTACATCTTTGCCAATCAACAATTCTAAAGGACTATACTTTGTAACTCGATTTGTTCATGTTCTGATTTTTTTTGACGGCTTTAATATCTCTAAAAATTTGGGGACAAATTGCCAGAAATAGGAAGATTACCCAATATATTGCCTTAATAGTGTCACAGATTGTGGCCGTGGTAACCCTATTAAAGCTTGAATTTTACGTGCATTTGGCCTAATTTCTCCGTCACTAATTTCAAACCCAAGAAACTCAATAATAGTTCTGAGAAAGGAACATTTGTTTATATTAAACGAAAATTCAGCTCCACTTAAAGCTTCTAACACGATCTGCAAGCTATCTAGTGCTTCTTCTTCGGTTTCTGCTGCAATCAAAACATCATCATGGTGCATTCTTGAGGCCAAAAGGCATTGTCAAAAATTCTTAATGTCCTTCAGGCATTACAAATGCAGTTCGCTCTATCCAATCCACATGTACTGTGATTTGACAAAACCCGCTTGCCATATCTACACAAGAGACATATCTTGCACAGCGAAGTCTAGCAATTTGATCGGAAATAAGAGGCAATAGATATTTTTCTGCCACTATTATTATCATTTAACATACGATAGTCCACACATCGGTACCATTTTTCTTTTTAACTAACATCATCGGACTGGCAAAATTAGAGCAACTTGGCTGTATTATATTTGATTTTAATAATTCGACAATTTTCTCACAAAAAAACAAATAATTTATTTAAGTTAAATTAAACAAATTGCAATTCCATAAAATAACAATTTATTGAGACTGGCAAACGCCGAGGCTGGCGGCGTGCGTGTGTAATGCGAAACGTACAAATCAACTGTCAGCCGCTCGCGACAGCTGCACTGCCGAAAACAAGAACTTACTCGCTAGCTTAAATATAAGAGATTTGCTTACACATCTAGACAATTCAATACCTCCATTCTGATTTCTTATACAAACAATTCATCATGATTTCTTATACCAATACTTCAATGCTTTCTTAAACTACCTAACTATGCTTATGAACTAACACCGGCCACCTTGAAGGGATCGCCTTCAATCTAATGGCTAGCTTCGCAATTGGGCGCTTGAACAAGCCAATGCCTGTATTAACGTCGGCGACCCTGATTCGCCCGTCGTCTCCTGTGGTTACGTCCACGACGCGGCCCATTGTCCACCGTTGAGGTGGCGTGTTGTCCTCGTGGACCACAACGAGATCCCCAATCTTGACGCGGTCGACCGCCTCCTTCCATTTCCCTCGCTGCTGAAGATTGTGGACATAAACATTCGACCACGCTTGCCAGAAGCGCTGTCTGGGCATGGACAGCAGCTGCCACCTGCGAGAGCACGAAATTTCGTTGCTTTGCGAGGCCTGCTCGAACCCTTGCGGCAGCGAACGAAGCGCCTGTGCGATGAGGAAGTGGCCAGGGGTGAGCGCCTCTCCGTCGCTGGGATCGCTTCCCAGCGGTGTCAGCGGCCGTGAGTTTACCATCGCCTCCACATCGGCCAGGTGACTTCGGACCTTGGCGTAGGTGAGCGAAGCGCTGCCGATCTGTCACATTAGCAGATGCTTGGCCGACTTCACTGCTGCTTCCCACAGTTCTCCGATGTGCGGCGCTCTCTGAGTGATAAACCTCCACTCCATCCCTCGCTCAGCTGCAAATAGCTGCAGCCTGCCCTGCTGCCGGTCGAATGCGTCCTAAAGCTCCTTTGGGAGGTTGCTTGTCCTCACGAAATTGGTCGCATTGTCCAAGTATGGCTGGCCGGGAATGCCTTGTCGCTGTAGTGGATAAGTCTGCTACAAGTTCCAGGTGAACAGCTTTCGAAGCAAAACAAACAAACACTGCAATATACATCTTAAGCGGAACTCGTCCTCTTATATTTGGCAACACATTTGGGGGACCAAACAAATCTACTCCTTAATGAGTCAAAGTAATTCGTCTTCCTAATCCGCCTGACTTGTGAATTAATGTGGTCAGCGATTGCAAGCTTGGATGCACGGTATCATCCTTTTTTGGCCTATCAAATGCCACTGTGCGCTCTGCGCGTTGAGCTGGTTTCAGCAGTATCAGTAAAGCGAATGTATGTATTTTCTTCTCGAGCTTGACAGTTTGTAGTTCTATATTGTACTTTGATCTTAATCGATCCATTGTTACCAGTTTTCGACATAATTTGAGTTTCGGAACGCCACACCCTCTTGAAAGTGTCGGTCCGTGTGTCCAAGATACATCATTGGCCATCTCTTTGATGCCTGCAACTCGATTGGCTACAAATGTTGCTAATAATGAAAGGGAACTTTTTATACAATGAAGTGCGATGTCTAAATCATTCCAGACACTCGCATTATGGATTCGACATAGGTCCAACGCGTAAATTTGGGCTAATATATACGCAAACCCATCAAACAATGTTTTCCGCTTGGTAGGACTTAATTTGGCGAAGCTACCTTCCAAGTGATACTGAAAAGTATCTGACCTTGGTGTCCTCCTCATGGCAAGCGTATTTGTCGAATTGGCATCATTGGAAATCAAACGTTTCTTATTTCCGCCTTCTTTTAATACATATAAATGGTTTGAAAACCATTTTGCCAATTGATATTCGCCCACTATGAGAATTTCGGGCACCTGCTTTTTTCTCTGTTTAATATTTGCCGTTAAGGCATATCGGTTCAGACGGAACTTACGACAAAAACGAATTAGATCCCTCTGAGGAGCATGTGCCACCATCAGTAACTCGTTAGCAGAGTGTGACGATGTTGACTTACACGAGGCGTCAAACATCACTCGAAGCGTGGCGGAACTGCTATCATGCCTCAGGACGCACTGGTGTGGAAAGGTGTAATGTGGTCCTAGTGGAACTTCTGCATCTGAGACGGACAAGCGACCAAGTACAAGATACTCGTTCATGAAACTCAAATACCTTTAATTGATTTCAGCATCAAAACCTCTGCGTTCTACCGAGAGAACCTGTCTTTTAACTATTTCTGGGGGACATTGGAGCTGTTTGGGATCAGTCTTGAATGACACACTGATTCCAAAATGTCCTGTCGGCAATTTCCAAATACTGTCCCGAAAGCTTTGTTCGCAAACAAAGTGCTCTGCAGAATAATTTTCCGAAACACTTGTCTCTGGGACAGCTTCTTATCTCACTGCAGCATACTGGGCTTTTGGTACGAATTTTCCTGCACCGCCCTGATGCCACCCAACCAAGCAAAGCCCTTTGTAGCACTGGACCATTATTCGCCAATCTTATTTGTCCACTACGTAGCAAGTCGAAGAAGGAGTCTGCTCCCAGAAGCATATCTATTTGCTGGGGTCTATGAAATTCAGGGTCAGCCAGTTCGACATTTGATGGAATCTTCCACCGATTGATGGGAAGATCACAGTCTGGCTGTCTGCTACAAATTGATTTTAGCACCCAAAACTCGGCGCTAAACTGGTGTCTCGTTACCCAAGATGAAACTATTGTCGATACTTCGCTTTTTGCTGTCAATCCAACTGACTTTACGGTCAAACACTTATTTTTGCGTTGAAGGCGCAAAGCTTGAGCGAGCTCTTCCGTCATGAAATTCACCTGCGAGCCTGAATCCAACAAGGCTCTAGCCTTTCGTTTCTGACCAAATCTGTCTCGAACAACTTCAGTTGCAAGGATTACTTGGTCGACTTCGCTAGCAACATGATTAACATGGGTAGGATGATCAGATGCTTGTTGTGGTTCTAATGCTTATTTGTGAAGGAGAGTGTTATGAGGATGAGAACAAACTCTACACTTCGACGCAGTACAGTCTGACACTCTGTGCCCTGAATGCAAGTAATTAATACAAAGTTGACGAGATTTTACGAAATTAAATCTTTCGTCAACTGGCAATGCTGCGAACCCTTGGCAATTTCCAATCATATGATTGGCACTGCAAAAGTTGCATGAGGGTTCAACTACTTTCTCGACATTCGTGCACTCAAATGACGATTTTTTTTCATGTTTCATGTTGGATTTCTGTTTCATCCTGGACTTTGAACTCTCTTCGGCAGATAAATGCTGATATCGCCTGTTCAAAGCCGCGACACAATCGGCCCATTTTGGCAATATGTTATAGTCAAGCTGCTCCTCGTACTTCGATTTCGTATGAGGATATACCTTTGACATAACTATGTGGATTAGAATTGCGTTAGCGAAATCCTGCCCATTCTCAACGGACCTTAGCGAATCAAAAATTGCCGATACAGAGTCTACCATCGTGCGAATTGCAATTGCAGATGGCTTATACATTGGCTCAATATCGAACAACTGGGCGAGGGTGTCAAAAAATATCAGACATTTGTTGTCGTACACTCTACTTAGGCTCTCTAATGCCTTTGGGTAACTTCCATCAGACACCTAGAAAGCTCTGATGGTACCCAACGCCTCATCTGATAAGCACGATATCAAATGGTTGAACTTTTCAATGTTTGATAGCGAGCGATCAGAATTTACCAAACTATTAAAAAGACCGATAAATTGTCTATATTCTGAATGTTGACCACTGAATTTAGGCAACTTAAGTTTGGGCGGGTGAGAATGGTGAGATACTGGAGGTACGTTTTCGGACGCGTGGTACGCGCTTAGGGCAAACATGTAAGACGATCGAGCCAGAATACACGTTTCCTCCAGCATTGCGCGGCTAGTATTGTCAGGATCTATTGCATCGATCTCTGACTGAAGGTCCATGGCTTTAGAAATATATGAATTAAGAATGTCTAGCCGGCACTGAATCTCAAATTTGCTCGGGTTCACCATTTTATTAACGAGTGAACTCCGTTGTTTCTCGATGTCGCTCTCTACTTTTTCTAATTTCACAAACAATTGGCTTAAACGAGCACTGAGACAAGTTTCCTCGCCAACCATAACGGTTTCATTCGGATCCGATTTGTGCTCCATATTAAATACTTTTTGTTTATAAAATGTGGATCTATTTGAGTGCACGTAAGTGTACTTCCTCAAGAAATAATCAGCTAATAAAAAATAGAATGAGCGAAGATAATCAGATGATTAATGATAATCAACTGATTACAGATAGTTGACCGATAATATGAGCGAAGATAATCAGATGAATAAAGTTAATCAGCTGACTAAGTAGACTGCCTTCTCGAATCACAGAGGTAAGAGAAGCTAAACCAGCAGTGCGTATGCAGATATGCGCTGGGAGTAATAACAAACAATTAAACACTCGAACTCACAAGCGACTGCTCAACGATAATCACCCAATTAGCGATATTCGGCTGATTATAGCTAAAAAGCAGTGGACTGCGCTCTATGCAAAATAACAACAACACACTATTATTTACGAACAATTTGCCAATAACAACTATACGAAAGTGCAGCCGCTCAACGTACATATGTATGTATGTATGTAAGTTAACACCTGGCATTGCCCCTTCCCCCGTCGCTCATCACGAGCACGTAAGCTGACCCCAGACGGTGCAATGACCGTTTACCAGCAGTTCTCTCCTACCCCGCCAGCCCCGTGCTAACTCAGCACTTAACGGTCAAAACTGCAACGCCATATCCGCTGTTGCTCAACACGAGCGGTTTTGGGCTAACGCAGAGCTAGCACTTCTGCACCGCAACAACAACAATTATGCGCGGCGATCGGATTTCGGCGCAACAACAACGAATGCGCGTGTTGGCGAATTGCACATTGAGGGCAAGTGCAATGCCGGCGCCGCTGTCGCTGAGAATACGATAACCTGGTCTTCATGGGAACTCACGCTGGCCGGTAAAAGCAGAACTCTGCGAGTGGGCACTGGAGACGGATCACACTTGAAAAGCTTATTGAATAAATACAAATCGAAACTAAAACTAAATAATCGACTAATTATTCGAGGGTTACAAACGATCACGAGCATGCTGAGGTAAAATCTACATATGTCGGTCGACAGCTTAGTCGCGACTGCCGATACGCGTTCTGCTGAGTGCCTGGACCGAACCTTGTCCAGTCTACTCAGCAGAAACCGACACGAAAAAGTTCGACCTATTAAGGACGAACTTAACTTGTATGTCTGTTAGCGCTGATGTGTAAGCATAAGCAGCCGTGGAACAAGCAAAAGGTAAAGTAAAAGGTAGCGCTTCACAGTGGTTGTGCCAAGTAAGCTTTGAAGGCATCATTTGGACGCAGTTCAAGGATCTGTTTATTGGACGATTTATTGGAGTGCAGCAGTTCTACTGAATGTTTTAAATGGCCGACCAAAACATGGAGAAAGCCCCGCCGAATATGGGACTCGCATCGTTACACTACTAATGTCCAAATGGAAAGCTAAACATTTTGAAGAAATCGCAGTGACAGTAACGTTGGCACACATGGCTCAACTCGATGGTAAATTGTCACGCTGGATTTTTACCAACAATGTTAAATCCCTTAATGAGCTCCAACAACAACTAGAAGCACATGCTTTTACAAAGCGCAGTTCGGTTTTCGAGTCAGATAAAGTGCAACTTTTGTGGAAAGGCTGGACACAAACACGCAGATTGTCGAGCTAGACTGGAGAAGGGTAGGAACACTGGAAAGAAGCACAACGGAGGCGGTAGGTCTAGAACAAAGGAGCGGCCAAACGTTAAATGCTTTAAGTGTGACGAAATTGGACATTTTGCATCATATTGTCCAAAAGGCCGATCTGGTGGAAACGGCAAAGTCTACGAGAAGTGTGTTGACATTTGCACAGTAGCTCCACCATCAGGAGTGATAAATCTGTCCGGTAGGTCCGTTCCGTTTTGTTTTGATTCAGGGGCAGAATGTTCCTTGGTCAAGGAGAGTATCGCTGATAGATTTAAGGGAAGACGAATCAATAATTTTGTAAAATTAAATGGTATTGGGCTTCGGTGTTTCAATAGACGCTGCCCGGTTTCAAATTTATAAAACAAAAGAGGTGAAGGTTGTAAATCAAAAAGGGTACGAAGATATTATAAGTTTCAATAGCCAAATTAATGAACATTATAAGGCGACACTGACGCATATTTTAAAATCATACAGCAATTCCTTTATTGACGGAATTCCAAAGACACGGGTCTCCACTAGACAATTGGAAATAAAACTAATTGACCCACAAAAGACAGTAGTTGTCTTATTTCATAAGCATATTTAGGTAGTTTAAGAAAGCATTGAAGTATTAGTATAAGAAATCATGATGAATTGTTAGTATAAGAAATCAGATGGAGTTATTGAATTGTCTAGATGTGTAAGCAAATCTCTTATATTTAAGCTAGCAAGTAAGTTCTTGTTTTCTGCAGTGCAGCTGTCGCGAGCCAGTGTCAGTTGATTTGTACGGTTCGCATTAACCACACGCATGCCGCCAGCCTCTTCGCGTTTGCCAGTCTCAATAAATTGTTATTTTATGGAATTGCAATTTGTTTAATTTAACTTAGTTAAATTATTTGTTTTTCGATTTTTTATTGGCGCCCGAGCAGGGACTTTCATTCGCGTTCGTTGGTCTATTAGACATTTCGAGGCTTGGTGTGTTTGCGTGTCGGTTCGGTAGTTGGCTTAGTAATTTTCCCTGGAGCTGTTGGCCTGAGGAAACTCTGGAGTTTGATCGCCTGGATTGTGGATTTCTAGTTGGAAATAACTGGAGAAAATGCCCAGAATTAAGCCAATGAGCGACCAGGTAACAGTGCCCAAACGAGTCAGTGCATAGGTGATATAAGAAAGTGCAAGCTTAGAAGCGGCACATATTTCATGTACATAACTAAGACATTGCGTTTCGGCACTAATAAATTTGATTTTTTATTAAATACCTCGAAGCAAAACTTTAAAAAACGAAATTAAATAAAATGAAAAAAAAAAGAACATTAATAAGAGTAATATATTTATTTAAATTGTGTACTTTAATTTATTTATATACGCATATATATATTTGCCGTTTCTCTTAATTCCGCTATTCGCTAAGATCTGGATATTTTCGGTGGTGGGTTTTGACCTTTGCTTCTCACTTTTCGCCTTAGTTCTTGCACATAAGCAAAAGCGCGGTTGGCAGGTATATACATACAGTTGGTGGAATTTAACTTGCGTTGTTTTACTTTACTTATTCGTTCTTAGTTTTGCTTGCGCCAGCGCTGCTTATGCTTACACATCAGCGCTAACAGACATACATACATATGTACGTTGAGCGGCTGCACTTTCGTGTAGTTGTTATTGGCAAATCGTTCGCATACATACACGCGTGTTGTTGTTGTTTGCACAGTGGCGAGGAAACTTGTCTCAGTGCTCGTTTAAGCCAATTATTTGTTAAATTAGAAAAAGTAGAGAGCGACATCGAGAGACAACGGAGTTCACTCGTTAATAAAATGGTGAACCCGAGCAAATTTGAGATTCAGTGCCGGCTAGACATTCTTAATTCATATATTTCTAAAACCATGGACCTTCAGTCAGAGATCGATGCAATAGATCCTGACAATACTAGCCGCGCAATGCTGGAGGAAACGTGTATTCTGGCCCGATCGTCTTACATGTTTGCCCTAAGCGCGTACCACGCGTCCGAAAACGTACCTCCAGTATCTCACCATTCTCACCTGCCCAAACTTAAGTTGCCTAAATTCAGTGGTCAACATTCAGAATATAGACAATTTATCGGTCTTTTTAATAGTTTGGTAAATTCTGATCGCTCGCTATCAAACATTGAAAAGTTCAACCATTTGATATCGTGCTTATCAGATGAGGCGTTGGGTACCATCAGAGCTTTCTAGGTGTCTGATGGAAGTTACCCAAAGGCATTAGAGAGCCTAAGTAGAGTGTACGACAACAAATGTCTGATATTTTTTGACACCCTCGCCCAGTTGTTCGATATTGAGCCAATGTATAAGCCATCTGCAATTGCAATTCGCACGATGGTAGACTCTGTATCGGCAATTTTTGATTCGCTAAGGTCCGTTGAGAATGGGCAGGATTTCGCTAACGCAATTCTAATCCACATAGTTATGTCAAAGGTATATCCTCATACGAAATCGAAGTACGAGGAGCAGCTTGACTATAACATATTGCCAAAATGGGCCGATTGTGTCGCGGCTTTGAACAGGCGATATCAGCATTTATCTGCCGAAGAGAGTTCAAAGTCCAGGATGAAACAGAAATCCAACATGAAACATGAAAAAAAATCGTTATTTGAGTGCACGAATGTCGAGAAAGTAGTTGAACCCTCATGCAACTTTTGCAGTGCCAATCATATGATTGGAAATTGCCAAGGGTTCGCAGCATTGTCAGTTGACGAAAGATTTAATTTCGTAAAATCTCGTCAACTTTGTATTAATTGCTTGCATTCAGGGCACAGAGTGTCAGACTGTACTGCGTCGAAGTGTAGAGTTTGTTCTCATCCTCATAACACTCTCCTTCACAAATAAGCATTAGAACCACAACAAGCATCTGCTCATCCTACCCATGTTAATAATGTTGCTAGCGAAGTCGACCAAGTAATCCTTGCACTGCAGATTTGATCAGAAACGAAAGGCTAGAGCCTTGTTGGATTCAGGCTCGCAGGTGAATTTCATGACGGAAGAGCTCGCTCAAGCTTTGCGCCTTCAACGCAAAAATAAGTGTTTGACCGTAAAGTCAGTTGGATTGACAGCAAAAAGCGAAGTATCGACAATAGTTTCATCTTGGGTAACGAGACACCAGTTTAGCGCCGAGTTTTGGGTGCTAAAATCAATTTGTAGCAGACAGCCAGACTGTGATCTTCCCATCAATCGGTGGAAGATTCCATCAAATGTCGAACTGGCTGACCCTGAATTTCATAGACCCCAGCAAATAGATATGCTTCTGGGAGCAGACTCCTTCTTCGACTTGCTACGTAGTGGACAAATAAGATTGGCGAATAATGGTCCAGTGCTACAAAGGGCTTTGCTTGGTTGGGTGGCATCAGGGCGGTGCAGGAAAATTCGTACCAAAAGCCCAGTATGCTGCAGTGAGATAAGAAGCTGTCCCAGAGACAAGTGTTTCGGAAAATTATTCTACAGAGCACTTTGTTTGCGAACAAAGCTTTCGGGACAGCATTTGGAAATTGCCGACAGGACATTTTGGAATCAGTGTGTCATTCAAGACTAATCCCAAACTGCTCCAATGTCCCCCAGAAATAGTTAAAAAACAAGTTCTCTCGGTAGAACGCAGAGGTTTTGATGCTGAAATCAATGTTAGGTATTTGAGTTTCATGAACGAGTATCTTGTACTTGGTCGCTTGTCCGTCTCAGATGCAGAAGTTCCACTAGGACCACATTACACCTTTCCACACCAGTGCGTCCTGAGGCATGATAGCAGTTCCACCACGCTTCGAGTGATGTTTGACGCCTCGTGTAAGTCAACATCGTCACACTCTGCTAACGAGTTACTGATGGTGGCACATGCTACTCAGAGGGATCTAATTCGTTTTTGTCGTAAGTTCCGTCTGAACCGATATGCCTTAATGGCAAATATTAAACAGAGAAAAAAGCAGGTGCCCAATTTTCTCATAAAGAGCGAATATTAATTGGAAAAATGGTTTTCAAATCACTCGTACGTATTAAAAGAAGGCGGAAATAAGAAACGTTTGATTTCTAATGCTGTTGATTCGACAAATGCTCTTGGCATGAGGAGGACACCAAGGTCAGATACTTTTCAGTATCACTTGGAAGGTAGCTTCTCCAAATTAAGTCCTACTAAGCGAAAATCATTGTTTGATAGCTTTGCGAAAATGTTAGCCCAAATATATATATAAATAGGTCAAACTATGTCGAATCGAGAGTGGAATGATTCAGAAATCGCACTACATTGTATTAATAGTTCCCCTTCCCCTATGATGTATCTTCAAGAAAAGGACCGAAAATATCAGATGCAGACGATTTGCCGTCAAAAGTATGTAACGTTCTGAAACTTAAATTGTAACGTAAAATGGTACAAAAACTTGTTGAAATGTATCGATTAAGATCGATATCTAAAATAAAACCATTCACTGTCGAACTCGATAAGAAAACACTTAGAATCGCTTTGCTGATACTGCTGCAACCAGCGCAGCGCGCAGAGTACAACTTAAAATTCGATAGTACAAAAAAGAATAATATCGTGGATCCAAGTTTAATGTCGCTGACTCCATTGATTCACAAGTCAGACGATTTAGAAAGACGAATCTCTTTAAATTATTTATTAGTAGATGTGTGAGGTCCCACAACTGTATTGCCGAACATAAGAGGACGAGTCCAGCTAAAAGTGTATATTGCGGTGATCGTATGTTTTTCTTCAAAGGCTGTTCGCTTAGAATTCATAGCAGAAAAATCCACTAATGCTTTCATTCGCATCCTGAACAGCTTCAGCGCTACACGTGGCATACCAGTCTGACGGTATTTGGACAAGGCGACACATTTCGTGGGAACGAGGAACCTGGTGATGGATTTCCAGAATGCAGCTGTCGCGAGCAGCAGGCGGTTCGATATTTGATATCGCTGTAACCACACGCACGCTGCCAAGCCTTTCCGCGATTGCTAAGTCCTAAATAAATTGTTAATCATACGACATTGCAATTTGCTTCCATATAATTTATTTTAAATTTTTCTAATAATCCTAACATATCGGAGATGCAACTATTTTCTTCCAAATCATCTTGGGATCGCACGTGTAAAATCGATACAATGGACGAGATGCTTTTTCCATATATCTCCTGGAAGCGAATAAGATAGTTTTAAAATAAACTCTGTGTACTTCATTTTACAAAGCAGCTGAGAAATCCCATACTCATAGTGGTGTTCCTTCCTCATGAAATCGTCCAAATTTGAAATTCTTTTTATACTCTTGCAGAGGGTATACTAATTTTGTCACGAAGTTTGTAATGCATTGAAAAAGGCGTCTCCGACCCCATAAAGTATATATATTCTTGATCAGCATCAACAGCCAAGTCGATATAGCTGTTATAAGCTATCTTGATGAAACTTGGTACAGATTTGTATTCTCTCTGCAGGAAGTTCATATGTTAAAATCGGCCGGATCGGATGACTATATCATATAGCTCCCATAGGAACAATCGGTTGTAAACAAATTTTTTTTGAGCTATTTCAACCAAATTAAGCCTGTATGCATTTAGTACCAAATCCCATGTGCAAACCAAATTTCACCAAGATCGGACCACTATATCATATAGCTGCCATAGGAACAATCGGTTCAAATGCTAAGTATGAAAGTTTGCAGTGTCTATTAAGCGATTTCAGCAAAATTCACGCAACGCACATAAGCTATCGTTCGCTATATGCTGACAAAATTTCAACCAAATCGGACTACTATATCATATAGCTCACATAGGAACAATCGGTTGAAAATGCTGAAAACGGTTGGTATGAAAATTTGTGTCGATCAAGCGATTTCAACCCAATTCATGCCATAAGCATTTGCTATCATTCCCTAGCTGTTGACTAATTTTCATTTGGATCCAACTACTATATCATATAGCTGCCATAGGAACAATCGGTTCAAAGGCTTAGTATGAAAATTTGTAGTGTCTATTGAGCGATTTCGGCCAAATTCACGCAATTCACATAAGCTATCATTCCCAAAATGCTAACTCAATTTACACCTAATCGGACTACTATATCATAACGCTGTCATAGGAACAGTCGGTTCAAAGGCTTAGGATAAACATTTTTAGTGCATATTGATCAATTTCAGCCAAATTCACGCAATACTCACTTGCTATTATTGCTATAACTGAATCCAAATGAACGCATTATGCATGACTGCAAGGGTATTTAATCTTCGGCGAGCCGAAGATAACCTTTCTTTCTTATTTTGTTTACTTTCTTTTCTCAATTTCTTGAGCTATCTGTTGCCAAAATGTATAAAGACGGATAAAACTCTTACAAAATAACATTTGTTAAGGTTACTAACTCAAGTATAGTTTACAAAATGATTTTACGCAACCTTTTTAGTCAAACACACATGACGGAAATGACCATATTTGCTTGAGCTTTTCTTCTTTTCCATCTCAGCTGCGCGAGATTGCGTTAATTTTATGATTTTTTTTTCTAATTGGCCAAGTTTGAGCAGATGAAATTATATAAACATATTAGAGAAGGGTTCCTTTTATCATGTGTATATAGTTTCACTTTGACCTTGGATGAACTGTAGAAGTTATGTCCAACTTAATCTTAAAAAAGCCCAAAAATGGTATATTTTTTACTCTCTTATGAAAAAAACAGTTTATTTATTTATTTACGCAGACTAAAAGCAGTCGCGAGTATTTAACTATATGATTATGCAATGTATAGATATATAATTTAAATTAATTATTATATTAAAAAGTAATTATTAAAAAAATTTTAAATTCAACTGAAATTAAAAAAAGAAAGTAATTAGACCATTAATAAAAAAAGCAAGGAAATTAATCCAATATTTGTCGCAAGGGTTGGGAAAAACCCAACCAGATCAATAGAAAATTATGCCAAAACTCACTCGAAAGATCTCTGATTTAAGGGGGAAGAATGAATGGTAGAGACTCCATTCTTACTGCCCTTGGAAATCAGAGATATAACGGAGTTGGCTGTAAAGAGAAGCTTTAAGATGGGAGAGAGAGATGTGTCAATCAATCTGTAGTGTTCATTGTATTTAGCGAATAATACCCGAAAACGATTGTGCAAAGCGTAGTCAGTAGTGCATGTAGGCAGAGATAAAGGGATGTAGTACCTAGTGGTCCTGGTGGGAATATTGAATTTAAGGTGTTCTAAAAGAGATGGGAAGCAGTTATCACCGATTATTAATTTATGGAGTAAAATGACTCTAAGAACTCTTCTCTGATTAGTGAGGGACGAAAGATTCAGAAGCAAGAGTCTGTTAGTGTAATATGGAAGGCGATGATTAGGGTCCCAATTAAGTCCTCAAAGCGCGAAGAGTAAAAACTGCTTCTGCACTGACTCAATTAGAGCTTGACTATGAGCATGATAAGGAGACCAGACACATGAACAATACTCAAGAATGGGACGGATTAGGGATGTGTAAAGAAGTTTGGTGACAAATGGATCATTAAATTCCTTAGACCAGCGTTTAATAAATCCAAGAGTTCCCTTAGCTTTATTAACTACAGTAGAAATATGATGTGTGAAACTTAATTTATTATCAAAAAAACACCGAGGTCATCGACTGACAATATACGTTTCAAAGGTATATTGCCAATGTAATAGTTGGCTAAGTAAGGAGTCACCCTGTTAAACGTCATAAACAGGCATTAAGAAAAATTTAGGTTCAAGTGATTAGTTATACACCAGTTGTGCATTGAATTTAAATCATCTTGAAGAAGCGTATGATCTGGGGGATCCTTATAAGACAATAATAATTTCACGTCATCGGCATACATAAGTATGCGACAGTGGGTTAGCCAAGAGAGAAGGTCATTTAGAAAAAGACTAAAATATAGGGGGCCTAGGTGACTACCCTGTGGAACGCCAGAAGTAACGAAAACTGACTTAGAGATGGCTGATCTAAGCATAACCCTTTGGGTCCCACCTGTAAGATTGGATGATATCCACAGAAAAGCGAAAAACTAAAATTAATACTGAATTTTATTAAGAATTAATATATTTTTAATATATATATAAAAAAAAAAAAAAAAAAACAACTTTAAGAATGATTGATTAGTTTGCCCAAAATTTAATTTTAAAAATGATACTTTGCGACAAAACTTTGCCAACTTTGAGAGGCTCCCGCACAATTTTTTAACCGATCTCAAAAATATTTTGGATCTATCACCTATGATCATTTCTAAACCCAATTTTTCTTTTTGTCAAACGATATCATGACACAAATGATTTTTGCCATGCTTTTTGGCCTTTTTGTGCTGGAGCGGCGGTGGATGTTCCCTTTTCTAAAGTGCATTCTGGCTGACTTGTTGAGTAATATTTTACCTTTCTTTCCGCTGCTGGTGACTACGATGATCGCAAGCAGGAACAGGGAGCTTAATGCAACTTTGTTGCTATAAGCTCCGATGTTTAAGTTGCGTACCTGACCAATATTGTTGACATGCAGTGCCTAAAAAGATGGTAATGAAAGGACCTTCACCGGTTCGACCTCTTCTTATGTCATTTGTACTATCAGGACTTCTGGTATGAAGATGGTCGGGGTCGTCGAACTGCTGTGCGTTGATGGGTTTGGAGTCATTGTTGAAATGAATAAGGTAAGTCCCTCCAATGAATTTCGTAGTTCTGTTCCAGGTTGGATTACCACTGAAGTCGTTAAGTAAAATGAGCTTGCTGCTCTATTTTATTAAGATTTTCCGCGTTGCTAAAATTACAGTACTGAACTAACTAAGGTATATAACACGTATTGCTCAAATTAACAATTTTTATACCCTTGCAGAGGGTATATTAATTTTGTCACGAAGTTTGTAACGCATTGAAGGATGCATCTCCGACCCCATAATGTATATATATTCTTTATCAGCATCAACAGGCGAGTCGATGTAGCCATGTCCGTCTGTCTGTCCGTCTGTCCGTCTGTTTCTATGCGAACTAGTCTCTCAGTTTTAAAGCTATCTTGATGAAACTTGGTACATATGTGTATTCTCTTTTCTCATTCCCCAGCTGTTGACCAAATTTCATTCGGATCGAACCACTATATCATATAGCTGCCATAGGAACAATCGGTTCAAAGGCTTAGTATGAACATTTTCAATGTCTATTGAGCGATTTCACTTAAATTTACGCACTATTCCTTTGCTTTTATTCCCTATATACTGACCAAATCTCATCTAAATCTAAATCTAATGACTATATCATACAGAATCCATAGGAACCACTGGTTACTGAATCCAATGAACGCAACATGCATGTCTGCAAGGGTATTTAATCTTCGGCGAGCCGAAAATAACCTTTCTTTCTTGTTTTTTTTTTAAGATTACAGTAATATTGGCAAATGTTTTAGAATTGTTTGATACTTCATATATTTGATCTTTTGCAAAAAAGTTCATTTTGGCTTATGTGAAATACTTTGTTGTTCTTTACGACTGGTTTGATTAAAACGTGTTGGAAATTTATTTTATTACATACTGCTATTTTAACCAACTAGACAAGGATTGTGTTGTTATGTAGGATGGCAACAGTGGAGAATTCAAGCATTTCTTCGATGGATAATGGGGTTAAGATTTTTCTTTGAACAAGTCGACTATCACTGTCTACTCGTCTTCACTTAGTATTACAGAATTCTTTATGTTTATCTTTGCCCATTGAATGGCATGTCTCATGTCGTGATTTCCTCTTTTTAGACCCCGTACTCTAAAAAGAGTAGAGGGGTCTATTAAGTTTGTCAGAAGCGAAATTTTCGTAACAGGCAGAAGGAGACGTGGCCGACCCCATAAATTATATATATTCTTTATCAGGATCAACAGCAGAGACGATATAGCGATGTCCGCGTGACTGTCTGTCTGTCGTATAAACATCTGGATCTTCTAAGCCATAAGAGCTAGAGCCATCAAGTTTGAAATGTATGTCAGGCAGATCAAGTATATTTTACATTTTTGCCATACCCCCTACCGCCCCCGCAAATTGTAAAAAACTATTTTCATATCACCAAGAACAAATCGGTCTAAAATTGCTGACTTGTAGGAAGACAAACAGATATAGTTGAGCGATCGCAACCAATCTCGCACATTGTGTGTATATCATGATTACAACTGTCCCTACCAACTTTGGTTCGGTTCAGACAACTATATATTTTAGACAATATTTTAAGACAAATCAGTCAAATAGCTTATTTGTATGGTAAAATGCGCACTTGAGTGAGTACGGGGTTTTTACAGTCGACTCGCTGGACTGTAGCCTTTCTTATTTATTTATGTTACTTTTGTGAACTATTTTTCCCGAGTCAGCTAGTACAATAGTACCCTTATCTTCCTTCACCAGAAATCCAGAAATTCCTTACGGAACGTGGCCCAGGACGCGTTCCCCAGTCCACTCGTCAAGAACCAGCTGGCTGCTTGGTCGACCATCACCTCACTCATGGCGGCGGGCATATAATCCACGTCGATCCTGTACGTCGCGGCACGCTGCTCAAGGATTTCTAAAAACCCTCACGCATCTTCCTGGCCGCCGCACAGTGGGGCAGCGGGCCAAAAAACTTAGCAAAAATCATATCTTTTGAACCAATAAAGATATTTGAAAAATTTAAAAAGCAGTCAATAGAAAACTTATTAAGCTATAAAATGAATGTTTGAACACTGTGTTCGGTCAACAGGGTGCTTCAAAATTTAAGGTCAAAGTTCACTAATGTTTCTGCTCATATTAGACACATAAAATAAAAATTAAAAATACAATTTCTTATCACAAACTATTGTTTTCAATCTTATTTTTATATTGGTACCACATTTTAATAAGTTTAAGACAATTTTCTAAACAAATTTACTTAATGTTGATGCCAACATTTTTGGTTATATTATTTTGAGGTTATTTTTCTTAACTTCTTTTCATTGTCATTATACCCGTTACTCGTAGAGTAAAAGGGTATATTGTATTCGTTGCAATGTATGTAACAGGGAGAAGGAGACATGGCAGACCCCATAAAGTATATATATTCTTGATCAGCATGAGTAGCCGAGTCGATATAGCCATGTCCGTCTGTCCGTCTGTCCGTCCGTCCGTCTGTCCGTCTGTGTGAACAAAAGGATCTCAGAGACTATAAGAGCTAGAAAGGCCCGAGTGGTCGCAAACGAAAGATAAAATGCCCAAGCAGTACAAGTTTGCTTTTGTTTTTTGACACGCCCACTTTAGGGCGTTCTATGTGCATACAAAGGTAAAAACAGGTAAAAAATAGCATGTTTTAGTATAGAAAACTTTTTGTTAGCAATGCTATATAAACCAAATTGACACATAAAGTACACGTCTAGGGAGTACATATACTGACCAAGTTTGATCCAAATCGGACAACTATATCGTATAGCTCCCATAGGGACAATCGGTAAAAAATACGCTCCAAATATGAATTTATATGAATAACTTTTGCGTTGGCCAATCAATCGAAGTGAAACTTACACAGAATATATCTGTCAATAATATAAACATATTGACTAAGTTTCATCCAAATCGGACGACTATATCGTATAGCTCCCATAGGGACAATCGGTCAAAAATACGCTCTAAATATGAATTTATGTGAATTACTTTTGCATTGGCCAAGCAATCGAAGGGAAACTTACACAGATTATATCTGTTAATAATATAAATATGTTGACCAAGTTTCATTCAAATCGGACGACTATATCGTATAGCTCCCATAGGGACGATCGGTCAAAAATACGCTGTAAATATGAATTTGTATGAAAATTTTCTGCGTTTCTCAAGTCATCTGAATTAAAATCAATATTGTCGATTACCTAAACGATTGTACTATTATTAATATTATTAATAATATATTATATTGTTAATAATATAATTAAACTAAGTAACGGGTATCCTAAAGTCGCGAGGCGACTATAGCATTCTTTCTTGTTTTTTTTTATACTCTCTGCAAGAGAGAGTATATTGGGTTTGTGCAAAAAAAAAAGTATGTAACAGGCAGAAGGAGGCGTGGCAGACCCCATAAAGTATATATATTCTTGATCAGCATCACAAGCCGAGTCGATATAGCCATGTCCGTCTGTCTGTCCGTCTGTCTGTCTGTCTGTCCGTATGAACAAACAGATTTCGGAGGTGGTAAGAGCTACAAGTTTGAATTTGGTCTCTATCGCCTCGATATTAAGTCAGTCAATACAAGAATCTTTTTTTTTTTTCGATGCCACGCCCCGTTCGCCCACAATGAGCAAAAAACTAGAAACACCTCGTAAAAAATTTATGTTTTAGGCGAATATCTCAGTAACTGTGGCACTTAGGAACACCCATTTTGGTACGCAGGTTCCTAGAGACGGTATAATTGTATTGTCATCAAAAATTTTGGACTGCCACGCCCCCTTTTCTCACAAGAAATAAAATAATTTGCAAACTTCAATGCCGATTTTAAGGCATATGTTCTTATCGTACAGTATTGTTATTTCACATTCATTTGAAGACAAAATATATCAAACTATCCTAAAAGTTGCATCTAAATCGGACAATAAACAAAAGAGCTAGACATGTCAGAAAGTTGATAATTGAACGCAATGCCAATGCATGTGTGCAAGCGAGATAGAAACATACAAACATATGAGCGAACGTTTTCGCTGCTTGCGTAGCTTAGCGGCAGCGCTGCCCGCGAATGCTGGCCGTTCCAACCAATTGTGTATGTATAACATATACACACATACATATGTGCGCGCATACTTATAATGTCAAATTTATATGTGTGTGTATACATACAAACAGATGTTTTTGTTTCAAAGTGTTTTATTGCAAGTATCAATTGATAAACTTGGATACCAATTTTATTAAATGATCGGAATAAATTGCAGAGAGTATTCTACGGTCGGGCGTGCTCGACTGTACTTTTCTTTCTTGTTTAAACATACATTTCCATTTATTGTAATACTTAATAGACTTAATTTTTTTGGAACTGTAACTATTCTCTTCGAAATCCTTTTAAAATGGGTGGATCTGATGATGCTGCTTGCTTGCAAACAAAGTCTACTTTCTTTCAATGTAAATCTTAAATTTTTGCAGGAATTAAATTTTTAAATTTAACATATGATGTTGAGGAGAATAAATACACTTCATTGAGCAAGCATTAGTCTAAATTGAGTTTACGAATCTGCCTTCCCGATTCTGCCCAATCAAAAAAGAGCCATAAAACAATTGATACCTCACCCCTTAAAAGCGGGGAGTGGAAGAAGAAAATCAAAGTCAAGTTAGGAATTTCTTTAATGCATTTTTACTAAATAACATTGCGTAATGGCTTTTTTTTAAATAACCATCAAATCAACATAAGCATATCTAATAGTGCTAACTTATCAGAGCTGCAACTATTTTCTTCCAAGTTCTTTTGGGATCGCACGTGTATAATCGGTACAATGGAAGAGATGCGTTTTCGTTTCAGGAGAGATCTCTTGGAATTGAATAGGATAGTTTCAAAATAAACTCTGTGTACTTCATTTTACAATGCAGCTGAGAAATCCCATACTCATAGCTGTGTTTCTACCTCATGGAATCATCCAAATTGAAATTCTTTTTTTGTTTATTTAACAGCACAATTTATTTAGCTACCTGTTGCAAAAATGACTAAGGATGGGTAAAATCCTTACAAAATAACCTTTTTTCAGAGTTACTATGTCTGGTATAATTTACAAAATGATTTTACGCAACTTTTTTAGTCAAACACACATGACGAAAATTACCTTATTTGCTTGCGCTCTTCTTATTCCATACCTAAGCCACGCATTTTTACCGCGAGGTTGCGTTAGTTTTTTGACTCTTGTTTCTAAACGGGCAAGTACGGGCAAAGGAGACTATATAGACATATTAGAGGAAGGATCCCTCTATCATAAGTATATAGTTTCATTTTGACCTTGGATGAACTTTAGAATTTAAGTCCAACTTTAGTTAAAAAAATGGCCCAAAAATAGTCTATTTTTTAATCTTTTCTGGAAAAAGCAGTTATTGAGCGAAAATTGAAATTCATACTAAACTTTATTTAGAATTAGTATACTTTTATTATAAAAATAAGAACATTAAGATTGATCGATTAGTTCGCCCAACATTCAATTTTAAAGTTCATATTTTT
>JAEIGM010000265.1:0-47002 GCA_018903735.1 Drosophila cardini
TTTGTCGTTTCTAGATGATTTTCATTTGTATCGACTCTGCATCAAAATAATCATAATTTCGTCAATTTAAAATTTTTTATACATTTTTTGTTTTTTGCCTTTTTTGTCGTTTCTAGATGATTTTCATTTGTATCGACTCTGCATCAAAATAATCATGATTTCGACAATTTAAAGTTTTTTCATAAATTTTTGGTTTTTTGCCTTTTTTTGTCGTTTCTAGATGATTTTTCATTTGTATCGACTCTGCATCAAAATAATCATGATTTCGTCAATTTAAAAGTTTTTTCATAAATTTTTGGTTTTTTGCCTTTTTTGTCGTTTTTAGATGATTTTTATTTGTATCGACTCTGCATCAAAATAATCATAATTTCGTCAATTTAAATTTTTTTATTTATTTTTTGTTTTTAGCTTCTTTTGGCGTTTCTAGATGATTTTCATTTTGTATCGCTACTGCATCAAAATAATCATGTTTTCGACAATTTAAAATTTTTTTCATACATTTTTTGGTTTTTTGCCCTTTTTTGTCGTTTCTAGATGATTTTTCATTTGTATCGACTCTGCATCAAAATAATCATGATTTCGTCAATTTAAAATTTTTTTCATAAATTTTTGTTTTTTGCTTTTTTTGTCGTTTCTAGATGATTTTCATTTATATCGACACTGCATCAAAATAATCATGATTTTCGTCAATTTAAAAATTTTTTCATACATTTTTTGTTTTTTGCCTTTTTTGTCGTTTCTAGATGATTTTCATTTGTATCGACTCTGCATCAAAATAATCATGATTTCGTCAATTTAAAGTTTTTTCATTTATTTTTTGTTTTTTAGCCTTCTTTGGCGTTTCTAGATGATTTTCATTTATATCGACTCTGCATCAAAATAATCATGATTTCGTCAATTTAAAAATTTTTTCATAAATTTTTTGTTTTTTGCCTTTTTTTGTCGTTTCTAGATGATTTTCATTTATATCGACTCTGCATTTAAAATAATATGATTTCGAAAATTTAAAATTTTTGGTTTTTTGCCTTTTTTGTCGTTTCTAGATGATTTTCATTTGTATCGACTCTGCATCAAAATAATCATGATTTCGTCAATTTAAATTTTTTTCATATATTTTTTGTTTTTTGCCTTTTTTGTCGTTTTTAGATGATTTTTATTTATATCGACTCTGCATCAAAATAATCATAATTTCTCAATTAAATTTTTTTATTTATTTTTTTTTTTTGTTCTTTGGTTTCTAGATGATTTTTATATGCAAATCATGTTGTCGACAATTTAAAATTTTTTCATACATTTTTTGTTTATTGCCTTTTTTGTCGTTTTTAGATGATTTTCATTTGTATCGACTCTGCATCAAAATAATCATGATTTCGTCAATTTAAAGTTTTTTCATTTATTTTTTGTTTTTAGCATTCTTTGGCGTTTCTAGATGATTTTCATTTATATCGACTCTGCATTAAAATAATCATGATTTCGAAAATTTAAAATTTTTTGGTTTTTTGCCTTTTTTCGTTTCTAGATGATTTTCATTTGTATCGAATCTGCATCAAAATAATCATGCTTTCGTCAATTTAAAATTTTTTCATTAATTTTTTGTTTTTAGCCTTCTTTGTCGTTTCTAGATGATTTTCATTTATATCGACTCTGCATCAAAATAATCATGATTTCGTCAATTTAAAGTTTTTAAAATTTTTTGTTTTTTGCCTTTTTTGTCGTTTCTAGATGATTTTCATTTGTATCGCATCTGCATCAAAATAATCATGATTTCGTCAATTTAAAGTTTTTTCATAAATTTTTGGTTTTTTGCCTTTTTTGTCGTTTCTAGATGATTTTCATTTGTATCGACTCTGCATCAAAATAATCATGATTTCGTCAATTTAAAGTTTTTTCATAAATTTTTGGTTTTTTGCCTTTTTTGTCGTTTCTAGATGATTTTCATTTATATCGCACTGCATCAAAATAGTCATATTTTCGTCAATTTAAAATTTTTTCATACATTTTTTGTTTTTTGCCTTTTTTGTCGTTTCTAGATGATTTTCATTTGTATCGCACTGCATCAAAATAATCATGATGTCGACAATTTAAAATTTTTTCATAAATTTTTGGTTTTTTGCCTTTTTTGTCGTTTCTAGATGACTTTTATTTGTATCGACTCTGCATCAAAATAATCATAATTTCGTCAATTTAAATTTTTTTTATTTATTTTTTGTTTTTAGCATTCTTTGGCGTTTCTAGATGATTTTCATTAATATCGACTCTGCATTAAAATAATCATGATTTCGAAATTTTAAAATTTTTGGTTTTTTGCCTTTTTTGTCGTTTCTAGATGATTTTCATTTGTATCGAATCTGCATCAAAATAATCATGATTTCGTCAATTTAAAGTTTTTTCATAAATTTTTGGTTTTTTGCCTTTTTTGTCGTTTTTAGATGATTTTTATTTGTATCGACTCTGCATCAAAATAATCATAATTTCGTCAATTTAAATTTTTTTTATTTATTTTTTGTTTTTTAGCATTCTTTGGCGTTTCTAGATGATTTTCATTTATATCGCACTGCATCAAAATAATCATGTTGTCGACAATTTAAAATTTTTCATACATTTTTTGTTTATTGCCTTTTTTGTCGTTTCTAGATGATTTTCATTTGTATCGACTCTGCATCAAAATAATCATGATTTCGTCAATTTAAAGTTTTTTCATTTATTTTTTGTTTTTAGCCTTTTTTGTCGTTTCTAGATGATTTTCATTTATATCGACTCTGCATTTTTTTTTTCAAAAATAATCATGATTTCGTCAATTTAAAGTTTTTTCATAAATAAATTTTGGTTTTCCTTTTTGTCGTGTCTAGATGATTTTCATTTATATCGACTCTGCATCAAAAATATCATGATTTCGTCAATTTAAAGTTTTTTCATAAATTTTTGGTTTTTTGCCTTTTTTGTCGTTTCTAGATGATTTTCATTTATATCGCACTGCATCAAAATAGTCATATTTTCGTCAATTTAAAATTTTTTCATACATTTTTTGTTTTTTGCCTTTTTTGTCGTTTTTAGATGATTTTCATTTGTATCGACTCTGCATCAAAATAATCATGATTTCGTCAATTTAAAGTTTTTTCATTTATTTTTGGTTTTTAGCATTCTTTGGCGTTTCTAGATGATTTTTATTTATATCGCACTGCATCAAAATAATCATGATGTCGACAATTTAAAATTTTTTTATAAATTTTTGGTTTTTTGCCTTTTTTGTCGTTTTTAGATGATTTTTATTTGTATCGACTCTGCATCAAAATAATCATGATTTCGTCAATTTAAAGTTTTTTCATAAATTTTTGGTTTTTTGCCTTTTTTGTCGTTTCTAGATGATTTTCATTTATATCGCACTGCATCAAAATAGTCATATTTTCGTCAATTTAAAATTTTTCACACATTTTTTGTTTTTTTGCCTTTTTGTCGTTTCTAGATGATTTTCATTTGTATCGACTCTGCATCAAAATAATCATGATTTCGTCAATTTAAAGTTTTTTTCATAAATTTTTGGTTTTTTGCCTTTTTTGTCGTTTTTAGATGATTTTTATTTGTATCGACTCTGCATCAAAATAGTCATAATTTCGTCAATTTAAAATTTTTTTATTTATTTTTTGTTTTTAGCATTCTTTGGCGTTTCTAGATGATTTTCATTTATATCGCACTGCATCAAAATAATCATGTTGTCGACAATTTAAAATTTTTTCATACATTTTTTGTTTATTGCCTTTTTTGTCGTTTCTAGATGATTTTCATTTGTATCGACTCTGCATCAAAATAATCATGATTTCGTAAATTTAAAGTTTTTTCATTTATTTTTTGTTTTTAGCATTCTTTGGCGTTTCTAGATGATTTTCATTTATATCGACTCTGCATTAAAATAATCATGATTTCGAAAATTTAAAATTTTTTGTTTTTTGCCTTTTTTGTCGTTTCTAGATGATTTTCATTTGTATCGAATCTGCATCAAAATAATCATGATTTCGTCAATTTAAAGTTTTTTCATAAATTTTTGGTTTTTTGCCTTTTTTGTCGTTTCTAGATGATTTTCATTTATATCGACTCTGCATCAAAATAATCATGATTTCGTCAATTTAAAGTTTTTTCATTTATTTTTTGTTTTTAGCATTCTTTGGCGTTTCTAGATGATTTTCATTTATATCGCACTGCATCAAAATAATCATGATGTCGACAATTTAAAATTTTTTCATACATTTTTGGTTTTTTGCCTTTTTTGTCGTTTTTAGATGATTTTTATTTGTATCGACTCTGCATCAAAATAATCATGATTTCGTCAATTTAAAGTTTTTTCATAAATTTTTGGTTTTTTGCCTTTTTTGTCGTTTTTAGATGATTTTTATTTGTATCGACTCTGCATCAAAATAATCATAATTTCCTCAATTTAATTTTTTTTTATTTATTTTTTGTTTTTAGCATTCTTTGGCGTTTCTAGATGATTTTCATTTATATCGCACTGCATCAAAATAATCATGTTGTCGACAATTTAAAATTTTTTCATACATTTTTTTGTTTATTTTTTTTTAGATGATTTTCATTTGTATCGACTCTGCATCAAAATAATTGTTTCATTTAAAGTTTTTTCATTTATTTTTTGTTTTTAGCATTCTTTGGCGTTTCTAGATGATTTTCATTTATATCGACTCTGCATTAAAATAATCATGATTTCGACAATTTAAAATTTTTTGTTTTTCTTTTTGTCGTTTCTAGATGATTTTCATTTGTATCGAATCTGCATCAAAATAATCAATAATTCGTCAATTTAAAATTTTTTCATTATTTTTGTTTTTGGCGTTTCTAGATGATTTTCATTTATATCGACTCTGCATTAAAATAATCATGATTTCGAAAATTTAAAATTTTTTGTTTTTTGCCTTTTTTTTGTCGTTTCTAGATGATTTTCATTTGTATCGAATCTGCATCAAAATAATCATGATTTCGTCAATTTAAAGTTTTTTCATAAATTTTTGGTTTTTTGCCTTTTTTGTCGTTTCTAGATGATTTTCATTTGTATCGACTCTGCATCAAAATAATCATGATTTCGTCAATTTAAAGTTTTTTCATAAATTTTTGGTTTTTTGCCTTTTTTGTCGTTTTTAGATGATTTTTATTTGTATCGACTCTGCATCAAAATAATCATAATTTCGTCAATTTAAATTTTTTTTTATTTATTTTTTGTTTTTAGCATTCTTTGGCGTTTCTAGATGATTTTCATTTATATCGCACTGCATCAAAATAATCATGTTGTCGACAATTTAAAATTTTTTCATACATTTTTTGTTTATTGCCTTTTTTGTCGTTTCTAGATGATTTTCATTTGTATCGACTCTGCATCAAAATAATCATGATTTCGTCAATTTAAAGTTTTTTCATTTATTTTTTGTTTTTAGCATTCTTTGGCGTTTCTAGATGATTTTCATTTATATCGACTCTGCATTAAAATAATCATGATTTCGAAAATTTAAAATTTTTTGTTTTTTGCCTTTTTTGTCGTTTCTAGATGATTTTCATTTGTATCGAATCTGCATCAAAATAATCATGCTTTCGTCAATTTAAAATTTTTTCATTAATTTTTTGTTTTTAGCATTCTTTGGCGTTTCTAGATGATTTTCATTTATATCGACTCTGCATTAAAATAATCATGATTTCGAAAATTTAAAATTTTTTGTTTTTTGCCTTTTTTGTCGTTTCTAGATGATTTTCATTTGTATCGAATCTGCATCAAAATAATCATGATTTCGTCAATTTAAAGTTTTTTCATTTATTTTTTGTTTTTAGCATTCTTTGGCGTTTCTAGATGATTTTCATTTATATCGCACTGCATCAAAATAATCATGATGTCGACAATTTAAAATTGTTTCATAAATTTTTGGTTTTTGCCTTTTTTGTCGTTTTTAGATGATTTTTATTTGTATCGACTCTGCATCAAAATAATCATGATTTCGTCAATTTAAAGTTTTTTCATAAATTTTTGGTTTTTTGCCTTTTTTGTCGTTTCTAGATGATTTTCATTTATATCGCACTGCATCAAAATAGTCATATTTTCGTCAATTTAAAATTTTTTCACACATTTTTTGTTTTTTGCCTTTTTTGTCGTTTCTAGATGATTTTCATTTGTATCGACTCTGCATCAAAATAATCATGATTTCGTCAATTTAAAGTTTTTTCATAAATTTTTGGTTTTTGCCTTTTTTGTCGTTTTTAGATGATTTTTATTTGTATCGACTCTGCATCAAAATAATCATGATTTCGTCAATTTAAAGTTTTTTCAACAATTTTTGGTTTTTTGCCTTTTTTGTCGTTTCTAGATGATTTTCATTTATATCGCACTGCATCAAAATAATCATGATTTCGTCAATTTAAAGTTTTTTCATAAATTTTTGGTTTTTTGCCTTTTTTGTCGTTTCTAGATGATTTTCATTTATATCGCACTGCATCAAAATAGTCATATTTTCGTCAATTTAAAATTTTTTCACACATTTTTTGTTTTTTGCCTTTTTTGTCGTTTCTAGATGATTTTCATTTGTATCGAATCTGCATCAAAATAATCATGCTTTCGTCAATTTAAAATTTTTTCTTAATTTTTTTGTTTTTAGCATTCTTTGGCGTTTCTAGATGATTTTCATTTATATCGACTCTGCATTAAAATAATCATGATTTCGAAAATTTAAAATTTTTTGTTCTTTTTTGTCGTTTCTAGATGATTTTCATTTGTATCGAATCTGCATCAAAATAATCATGATTTCGTCAATTTAAAGTTTTTTCATTTATTTTTTGTTTTTAGCATTCTTTGGCGTTTCTAGATGATTTTCATTTATATCGCACTGCATCAAAATAATCATGATGTCGACAATTTAAAATTTTTTCATAAATTTTTGTTTTTTTTGCCTTTTTTGTCGTTTTTAGATGATTTTTATTTGTATCGACTCTGCATCAAAATAATCATGATTTCGTCAATTTAAAGTTTTTTCATAAATTTTTGGTTTTTTGCCTTTTTTGTTGTTTCTAGATGATTTTCATTTATATCGCACTGCATCAAAATAGTCATATTTTCGTCAATTTAAAATTTTCTCACACGTTTTTTGCCTTTTTTGTCGTTTCTAGATGATTTTCATTTGTATCGACTCTGCATCAAAATAATCATGATTTCGTCAATTTAAAGTTTTTTCATTTATTTTTTGTTTTTTGCCTTTTTTGTCGTTTTTAGATGATTTTCATTTGTATCGACTCTGCATCAAAATAATCATGATTTCGTCAGTTTAAAGTTTTTTCATTTATTTTTTGTTTTTAGCATTCTTTGGCGTTTCTAGATGATTTTCATTTATATCGCACTGCATCAAAATAATCATGATGTCGACAATTTAAAATTGTTTCATAAATTTTTGGTTTTTTGCCTTTTTTGTCGTTTTTAGATGATTTTTATTTGTATCGACTCTGCATCAAAATAATCATGATTTCGTCAATTTAAAGTTTTTTCATAAATTTTTGGTTTTTTGCCTTTTTTGTCGTTTCTAGATGATTTTCATTTATATCGCACTGCATCAAAATAGTCATATTTTCGTCAATTTAAAATTTTTTCACACATTTTTTGTTTTTTGCCTTTTTTGTCGTTTCTAGATGATTTTCATTTGTATCGACTCTGCATCAAAATAATCATGATTTCGTCAATTTAAAGTTTTTTCATAAATTTTTGGTTTTTTGCCTTTTTTGTCGTTTCTAGATGATTTTCATTTATATCGCACTGCATCAAAATAGTCATATTTTCGTCAATTTAAAATTTTTTCACACATTTTTTGTTTTTTGCCTTTTTTGTCGTTTCTAGATGATTTTCATTTGTATCGACTCTGCATCAAAATAATCATGATTTCGTCAATTTAAAGTTTTTTTCATAAATTTTTGGTTTTTTGCCTTTTTTGTCGTTTCTAGATGATTTTCATTTATATCGCACTGCATCAAAATAGTCATATTTTCGTCAATTTAAAATTTTTTCACACATTTTTTGTTTTTTGCCTTTTTTGTCGTTTTTAGATGATTTTCATTTATATCGCACTGCATCAAAATAATCATGTTTTCGACAATTTAAAATTTTTTCATACATTTTTTGTTTATTGCCTTTTTTGTCGTTTCTAGATGATTTTCATTTATATCGCACTGCATCAAAATAGTCATATTTTCGTCAATTTAAAATTTTTTCATACATTTTTTGTTTTTTGCCTTTTTTGTCGTTTTTAGATGATTTTCATTTATATCGCACTGCATCAAAATAATCATGTTGTCGACAATTTAAAATTTTTTCATACATTTTTTGTTTATTGCCTTTTTTGTCGTTTCTAGATGATTTTCATTTGTATCGCACTGCATCAAAATAATCATGATTTCGTCAATTTAAAGTTTTTTCATTTATTTTTTGTTTTTAGCATTCTTTGGCGTTTCTAGATGATTTTCATTTATATCGACACTGCATCAAAATAACCATGATTTCGAAAATTTAAAATTTTTTGTTTTTTGCCTTTTTTGTCGTTTCTAGATGATTTTCATTTGTATCGAATCTGCATCAAAATAATCATGCTTTCGTCAATTTAAAATTTTTTCATTAATTTTTTGTTTTTAGCATTCTTTGGCGTTTCTAGATGATTTTCATTTATATAGACTCTGCATTAAAATAATCATGATTTCGAAAATTTAAAATTTTTTTGTTTTTTGCCTTTTTTGTCGTTTCTAGATGATTTTCATTTGTATCGAATCTGCATCAAAATAATCATGATTTCGTCAATTTAAAGTTTTTTCATAAATTTTTGGTTTTTGCCTTTTTTGTCGTTTCTAGATGATTTTCATTTATATCGACTCTGCATCAAAATAATCATGATTTCGTCAATTTAAAGTTTTTTCATAAATTTTTGGTTTTTTGCCTTTTTTGTCGTTTCTAGATGATTTTCATTTATATCGCACTGCATCAAAATAGTCATATTTTCGTCAATTTAAAATTTTTTCACACATTTTTTGTTTTTTGCCTTTTTTGTCGTTTCTAGATGATTTTCATTTGTATCGACTCTGCATCAAAATAATCATGATTTCGTCAATTTAAAGTTTTTTCATACATTTTTGGTTTTTTGCCTTTTTTGTCGTTTTTAGATGATTTTTATTTGTATCGACTCTGCATCAAAATAATCATAATTTCGTCAATTTAAATTTTTTTATTTATTTTTTGTTTTTAGCATTCTTTGTCGTTTCTAGATGATTTTCATTTATATCGCACTGCATCAAAATAACCATGATTTCGAAAATTTAAATTTTTATTTTTTGTTTTTTGCCTTTTTTGTCGTTTCTAGATGATTTTCATTTGTATCGAATCTGCATCAAAATAATCATGCTTTCGTCAATTTAAAATTTTTTCATTAATTTTTTGTTTTTAGCATTCTTTGGCGTTTCTAGATGATTTTCATTTATATAGACTCTGCATCAAAATAATCATGATTTCGAAAATTTAAAATTTTTTGTTTTTTGCCTTTTTTGTCGTTTCTAGATGATTTTCATTTGTATCGAATCTGCATCAAAATAATCATGCTTTCGTCAATTTAAAATTTTTTCATTAATTTTTTGTTTTTAGCATTCTTTGGCGTTTCTAGATGATTTTCATTTATATCGCACTGCATCAAAATAATCATGATGTCGACAATTTAAAATTTTTTCATAAATTTTTGGTTTTTTGCCTTTTTTGTCGTTCTTAGGTGATTTTTATTTGTATCGACTCTGCATCAAAATAATCATGATTTCGTCAATTTAAAGTTTTTTCATAAATTTTTGGTTTTTTGCCTTTTTTGTCGTTTCTAGATGATTTTCATTTATATCGCACTGCATCAAAATAGTCATATTTTCGTCAATTTAAAATTTTTTCACACATTTTTTGTTTTTTGCCTTTTTTGTCGTTTTTAGATGATTTTCATTTATATCGCACTGCATCAAAATAATCATGTTGTCGACAATTTAAAATTTTTTCATACATTTTTTGTTTTTTGCCTTTTTTGTCGTTTCTAGATGATTTTCATTTGTATCGACTCTGCATCAAAATAATCATGATTTCGTCAATTTAAAGTTTTTTCATTTATTTTTTGTTTTTAGCATTCTTTGGCGTTTCTAGATGATTTTCATTTATATCGACTCTGCATTAAAATAACCATGATTTCGAAAATTTAAAATTTTTTGTTTTTTGCCTTTTTTGTCGTTTCTAGATGATTTTCATTTGTATCGAATCTGCATCAAAATAATCATGCTTTCGTCAATTTAAAATTTTTTCATTAATTTTTTGTTTTTAGCATTCTTTGGCGTTTCTAGATGATTTTCATTTATATAGACTCTGCATTAAAATAATCATGATTTCGAAAATTTAAAATTTTTTGTTTTTTGCCTTTTTTGTCGTTTCTAGATGATTTTCATTTGTATCGAATCTGCATCAAAATAATCATGATTTCGTCAATTTAAAGTTTTTTCATAAATTTTTGGTTTTTGCCTTTTTTGTCGTTTCTAGATGATTTTCATTTATATCGACTCTGCATCAAAATAATCATGATTTCGTCAATTTAAAGTTTTTTCATAAATTTTTGGTTTTTTGCCTTTTTTGTCGTTTCTAGATGATTTTCATTTATATCGCACTGCATCAAAATAGTCATATTTTCGTCAATTTAAAATTTTTTCACACATTTTTTGTTTTTTGCCTTTTTTGTCGTTTCTAGATGATTTTCATTTGTATCGACTCTGCATCAAAATAATCATGATTTCGTCAATTTAAAGTTTTTTCATAAATTTTTGGTTTTTTGCCTTTTTTGTCGTTTTTAGATGATTTTTATTTGTATCGACTCTGCATCAAAATAATCATGATTTCGACAATTTAAAATTTTTTCATACATTTTTTGTTTTTTGCCTTTTTTGTCGTTTCTAGATGATTTTCATTTGTATCGACTCTGCATCAAAATAATCATGATTTCGTCAATTTAAAGTTTTTTCATACATTTTTGGTTTTTTGCCTTTTTTGTCGTTTTTAGATGATTTTTATTTGTATCGACTCTGCATCAAAATAATCATAATTTCGTCAATTTAAAGTTTTTTTATTTATTTTTTGTTTTTAGCATTCTTTGTCGTTTCTAGATGATTTTCATTTATATCGCACTGCATCAAAATAACCATGATTTCGAAAATTTAAAATTTTTTTTTTTTTTGCCTTTTTTGTCGTTTCTAGATGATTTTCATTTGTATCGAATCTGCATCAAAATAATCATGCTTTCGTCAATTTAAAATTTTTTCATTAATTTTTTGTTTTTAGCATTCTTTGGCGTTTCTAGATGATTTTCATTTATATCGACTCTGCATTAAAATAATCATGATTTCGAAAATTTAAAATTTTTTGTTTTTTGCCTTTTTTGTCGTTTCTAGATGATTTTCATTTGTATCGAATCTGCATCAAAATAATCATGATTTCGTCAATTTAAAGTTTTTTCATAAATTTTTGGTTTTTGCCTTTTTTTCGTTTCTAGATGATTTTCATTTATATCGACTCTGCATCAAAATAATCATGATTTCGTCAATTTAAAGTTTTTTCATAAATTTTTGGTTTTTTGCCTTTTTTGTCGTTTCTAGATGATTTTCATTTATATCGCACTGCATCAAAATAGTCATATTTTCGTCAATTTAAAATTTTTTCACACATTTTTTGTTTTTTGCCTTTTTTGTCGTTTCTAGATGATTTTCATTTGTATCGACTCTGCATCAAAATAATCATGATTTCGTCAATTTAAAGTTTTTTCATAAATTTTTGGTTTTTTGCCTTTTTTGTCGTTTTTAGATGATTTTTATTTGTATCGACTCTGCATCAAAATAATCATAATTTCGTCAATTTAAATTTTTTTTATTTATTTTTTGTTTTTATCATTCTTTGTCGTTTCTAGATGATTTTCATTTATATCGCACTGCATCAAAATAGTCATATTTTCGTCAATTTAAAATTTTTTCGTACATTTTTTGTTTTTTGCCTTTTTTGTCGTTTTTAGATGATTTTCATTTGTATCGACTCTGCATCAAAATAATCATGATTTCGTCAATTTAAAGTTTTTTCATTTATTTTTTGTTTTTAGCATTCTTTGGCGTTTCTAGATGATTTTCATTTATATCGCACTGCATCAAAATAATCATGATGTCGACAATTTAAAATTGTTTCATAAATTTTTGGTTTTTTGCCTTTTTTGTCGTTTTTAGATGATTTTTATTTGTATCGACTCTGCATCAAAATAATCATGATTTCGTCAATTTAAAGTTTTTTCATAAATTTTTGGTTTTTTGCCTTTTTTGTCGTTTCTAGATGATTTTCATTTATATCGCACTGCATCAAAATAGTCATATTTTCGTCAATTTAAAATTTTTTCACACATTTTTTGTTTTTTGCCTTTTTTGTCGTTTCTAGATGATTTTCATTTGTATCGACTCTGCATCAAAATAATCATGATTTCGTCAATTTAAAGTTTTTTCATAAATTTTTGGTTTTTTGCCTTTTTTGTCGTTTCTAGATGATTTTCATTTGTATCGACTCTGCATCAAAATAATCATAATTTCGTCAATTTAAAGTTTTTTTATTTATTTTTTGTTTTTATCATTCTTTGTCGTTTCTAGATGATTTTCATTTATATCGCACTGCATCAAAATAGTCATATTTTCGTCAATTTAAAATTTTTTCATACATTTTTTGTTTTTTGCCTTTTTTGTCGTTTTTAGATGATTTTCATTTGTATCGACTCTGCATCAAAATAATCATGATTTCGTCAATTTAAAGTTTTTTCATTTATTTTTTGTTTTTAGCCTTCTTTGGCGTTTCTAGATGATTTTCATTTATATCGCACTGCATCAAAATAATCATGATGTCGACAATTTAAAATTTTTTCATAAATTTTTGGTTTTTTGCCTTTTTTGTCGTTCTTAGGTAATTTTTATTTGTATCGACTCTGCATCAAAATAATCATGATTTCGTCAATTTAAAGTTTTTTCATAAATTTTTGGTTTTTTGCCTTTTTTGTCGTTTCTAGATGATTTTCATTTATATCGACACTGCATCAAAATAGTCATATTTTCGTCAATTTAAAATTTTTTCACACATTTTTTGTTTTTTGCCTTTTTTGTCGTTTTTAGATGATTTTCATTTATATCGCACTGCATCAAAATAATCATGTTGTCGACAATTTAAAATTTTTTCATACATTTTTTGTTTATTGCCTTTTTTGTCGTTTCTAGATGATTTTCATTTGTATCGACTCTGCATCAAAATAATCATGATTTCGTCAATTTAAAGTTTTTTCATTTATTTTTTGTTTTTAGCATTCTTTGGCGTTTCTAGATGATTTTCATTTATATCGACTCTGCATTAAAATAACCATGATTTCGAAAATTTAAAATTTTTTGTTTTTTGCCTTTTTTGTCGTTTCTAGATGATTTTCATTTGTATCGAATCTGCATCAAAATAATCATGCTTTCGTCAATTTAAAATTTTTTCATTAATTTTTTGTTTTTAGCATTCTTTGGCGTTTCTAGATGATTTTCATTTATATAGACTCTGCATTAAAATAATCATGATTTCGAAAATTTAAAATTTTTTGTTTTTTGCCTTTTTTGTCGTTTCTAGATGATTTTCATTTGTATCGACTCTGCATCAAAATAATCATGATTTCGTCAATTTAAAGTTTTTTCATAAATTTTTGGTTTTTTGCCTTTTTTGTCGTTTCTAGATGATTTTCATTTATATCGCACTGCATCAAAATAGTCATATTTTCGTCAATTTAAAATTTTTTCACACATTTTTTGTTTTTTGCCTTTTTTGTCGTTTCTAGATGATTTTCATTTGTATCGACTCTGCATCAAAATAATCATGATTTCGTCAATTTAAAGTTTTTTCATAAATTTTTGGTTTTTTGCCTTTTTTGTCGTTTTTAGATGATTTTTATTTGTATCGACTCTGCATCAAAATAATCATAATTTCGTCAATTTAAATTTTTTTATTTATTTTTTGTTTTTATCCTTCTTTGTCGTTTCTAGATGATTTTCATTTATATCGCACTGCATCAAAATAGTCATATTTTCGTCAATTTAAAATTTTTTCGTACATTTTTTGTTTTTTGCCTTTTTTGTCGTTTTTAGATGATTTTCATTTGTATCGACTCTGCATCAAAATAATCATGATTTCGTCAATTTAAAGTTTTTTCATTTATTTTTTGTTTTTAGCATTCTTTGGCGTTTCTAGATGATTTTCATTTATATCACACTGCATCAAAATAATCATGATGTCGACAATTTAAAATTTTTTCATAAATTTTTGGTTTTTTGCCGTTTTTGTCGTTCTTAGGTAATTTTTATTTGTATCGACTCTGCATCAAAATAATCATGATTTCGTCAATTTAAAGTTTTTTCATAAATTTTTGGTTTTTTGCCTTTTTTGTCGTTTCTAGATGATTTTCATTTATATCGCACTGCATCAAAATAGTCATATTTTCGTCAATTTAAAATTTTTTCACACATTTTTTGTTTTTTGCCTTTTTTGTCGTTTTTAGATGATTTTCATTTATATCGCACTGCATCAAAATAATCATGTTGTCGACAATTTAAAATTTTTTCATACATTTTTTGTTTATTGCCTTTTTTGTCGTTTCTAGATGATTTTCATTTGTATCGACTCTGCATCAAAATAATCATGATTTCGTCAATTTAAAGTTTTTTCATTTATTTTTTGTTTTTAGCATTCTTTGGCGTTTCTAGATGATTTTCATTTATATCGACTCTGCATTAAAATAACCATGATTTCGAAAATTTAAAATTTTTTGTTTTATGCCTTTTTTGTCGTTTCTAGATGATTTTCATTTGTATCGAATCTGCATCAAAATAATCATGCTTTCGTCAATTTAAAATTTTTTCATTAATTTTTTGTTTTTAGCATTCTTTGGCGTTTCTAGATGATTTTCATTTATATAGACTCTGCATTAAAATAATCATGATTTCGAAAATTTAAAATTTTTTGTTTTATGCCTTTTTTGTCGTTTCTAGATGATTTTCATTTGTATCGAATCTGCATCAAAATAATCATGATTTCGTCAATTTAAAGTTTTTTCATAAATTTTTGGTTTTTGCCTTTTTTGTCGTTTCTAGATGATTTTCATTTATATCGACTCTGCATCAAAATAATCATGATTTCGTCAATTTAAAGTTTTTTCATAAATTTTTGGTTTTTTGCCTTTTTTGTCGTTTCTAGATGATTTTCATTTATATCGCACTGCATCAAAATAGTCATATTTTCGTCAATTTAAAATTTTTTCACACATTTTTTGTTTTTTGCCTTTTTTGTCGTTTCTAGATGATTTTCATTTGTATCGACTCTGCATCAAAATAATCATGATTTCGTCAATTTAAAGTTTTTTCATAAATTTTTGGTTTTTTGCCTTTTTTGTCGTTTTTAGATGATTTTTATTTGTATCGACTCTGCATCAAAATAATCATAATTTCGTCAATTTAATTTTTTTTTATTTATTTTTTGTTTTTAGCATTCTTTGTCGTTTCTAGATGATTTTCATTTATATCGCACTGCATCAAAATAACCATGATTTCGAAAATTTAAAATTTTTTGTTTTTTGCCTTTTTTGTCGTTTCTAGATGATTTTCATTTGTATCGAATCTGCATCAAAATAATCATGCTTTCGTCAATTTAAAATTTTTTCATTAATTTTTTGTTTTTAGCATTCTTTGGCGTTTCTAGATGATTTTCATTTATATAGACTCTGCATTAAAATAATCATGATTTCGAAAATTTAAAATTTTTTGTTTTTTGCCTTTTTTGTCGTTTCTAGATGATTTTCATTTGTATCGAATCTGCATCAAAATAATCATGATTTCGTCAATTTAAAGTTTTTTCATAAATTTTTTGGTTTTTGCCTTTTTTGTCGTTTCTAGATGATTTTCATTTATATCGACTCTGCATCAAAATAATCATGATTTCGTCAATTTAAAGTTTTTTCATAAATTTTTGGTTTTTTGCCTTTTTTGTCGTTTCTAGATGATTTTCATTTATATCGCACTGCATCAAAATAGTCATATTTTCGTCAATTTAAAATTTTTTCACACATTTTTTGTTTTTTGCCTTTTTTGTCGTTTCTAGATGATTTTCATTTGTATCGACTCTGCATCAAAATAATCATGATTTCGTCAATTTAAAGTTTTTTCATAAATTTTTGGTTTTTTGCCTTTTTTGTCGTTTTTAGATGATTTTTATTTGTATCGACTCTGCATCAAAATAATCATAATTTCGTCAATTTAAATTTTTTTATTTATTTTTTGTTTTTATCATTCTTTGTCGTTTCTAGATGATTTTCATTTATATCGCACTGCATCAAAATAGTCATATTTTCGTCAATTTAAAATTTTTTCATACATTTTTTGTTTTTTGCCTTTTTTGTCGTTTTTAGACGATTTTCATTTGTATCGACTCTGCATCAAAATAATCATGATTTCGTCAATTTAAAGTTTTTTCATTTATTTTTTGTTTTTAGCATTCTTTGGCGTTTCTAGATGATTTTCATTTATATCGCACTGCATCAAAATAATCATGATGTCGACAATTTAAAATTGTTTCATAAATTTTTGGTTTTTTGCCTTTTTTGTCGTTCTTAGGTAATTTTTATTTGTATCGACTCTGCATCAAAATAATCATGATTTCGTCAATTTAAAGTTTTTTCATAAATTTTTGGTTTTTTGCCTTTTTTGTCGTTTCTAGATGATTTTCATTTATATCGCACTGCATCAAAATAGTCATATTTTCGTCAATTTAAAATTTTTTCACTCATTTTTTGTTTTTTGCCTTTTTTGTCGTTTCTAGATGATTTTCATTTGTATCGACTCTGCATCAAAATAATCATGATTTCGTCAATTTAAAGTTTTTTCATAAATTTTTGGTTTTTTGCCTTTTTTGTCGTTTCTAGATGATTTTCATTTATATCGCACTGCATCAAAATAGTCATATTTTCGTCAATTTAAAATTTTTTCACACATTTTTTTTTTTTGCCTTTTTTGTCGTTTCTAGATGATTTTCATTTGTATCGAATCTGCATCAAAATAATCATGATTTCGTCAATTTAAAGTTTTTTCATAAATTTTTGGTTTTTTGCCTTTTTTGTCGTTTCTAGATGATTTTCATTTATATCGCACTGCATCAAAATAATCATATTTTCGTCAATTTAAAATTTTTTCATACATTTTTTGTTTATTGCCTTTTTTGTCGTTTCTAGATGATTTTCATTTGTATCGACTCTGCATCAAAATAATCATGATTTCGTCAATTTAAAGTTTTTTCATTAGTTTTTGTTTTTAGCATTCTTTGGCGTTTCTAGATGATTTTCATTTATATAGACTCTGCATTAAAATAATCATGATTTCGAAAATTTAAAATTTTTTGTTTTTTGCCTTTTTTGTCGTTTCTAGATGATTTTCATTTGTATCGAATCTGCATCAAAATAATCATGATTTCGTCAATTTAAAGTTTTTTCATAAATTTTTGGTTTTTTGCCTTTTTTTGTCGTTTCTAGATGATTTTCATTTATATCGACTCTGCATCAAAATAATCATGTTGTCGACAATTTAAAGTTTTTTCATAAATTTTTGGTTTTTTGATGATTTTCATTTATATCGCAATGCATCAAAATAGTCATATTTTCGTCAATTTAAAATTTTTTCACTCATTTTTTGTTTTTTGCCTTTTTTGTCGTTTCTAGATGATTTTCATTTGTATCGACTCTGCATCAAAATAATCATGATTTCGTCAATTTAAAGTTTTTTCATAAATTTTTGGTTTTTTGCCTTTTTTGTCGTTTCTAGATGATTTTCATTTATATCGACTCTGCATCAAAATAATCATGTTGTCGACAATTTAAAGTTTTTTCATAAATTTTTGGTTTTTAGCATTCTTTGGCGTTTCTTGATGATTTTCATTTATATCGCAATGCATCAAAATAATCATGATTTCGTCAATTTAAAATTTTTTCATACATTTTTTGTTTATTGCCTTTTTTGTCGTTTCTAGATGATTTTCATTTGTATCGACTCTGCATCAAAATAATCATGATTTCGTCAATTTAAAGTTTTTTCATTAGTTTTTGTTTTTAGCATTCTTTGGCGTTTCTAGATGATTTTCATTTATATAGACTCTGCATTAAAATAATCATGATTTCGAAAATTTAAAATTTTTTGTTTTTTGCCTTTTTTGTCGTTTCTAGATGATTTTCATTTGTATCGAATCTGCATCAAAATAATCATGATTTCGTCAATTTAAAGTTTTTTCATAAATTTTTGGTTTTTTGCCTTTTTTGTCGTTTCTAGATGATTTTCATTTATATCGACTCTGCATCAAAATAATCATGTTGTCGACAATTTAAAGTTTTTTCATAAATTTTTGGTTTTTTGATGATTTTCATTTATATCGCAATGCATCAAAATAGTCATATTTTCGTCAATTTAAAATTTTTTCACTCATTTTTTGTTTTTTGCCTTTTTTGTCGTTTCTAGATGATTTTCATTTATATCGCACTGCATCAAAATAATCATGATGTCGACAATTTAAAATTGTTTCATAAATTTTTGGTTTTTTGCCTTTTTTGTCGTTCTTAGGTAATTTTTATTTGTATCGACTCTGCATCAAAATAATCATGATTTCGTCAATTTAAAGTTTTTTCATAAATTTTTTGTTTTTTGCCTTTTTTGTCGTTTCTAGATGATTTTCATTTATATCGCACTGCATCAAAATAGTCATATTTTCGTCAATTTAAAATTTTTTTCACTCATTTTTTGTTTTTTGCCTTTTTTGTCGTTTCTAGATGATTTTCATTTGTATCGACTCTGCATCAAAATAATCATGATTTCGTCAATTTAAAGTTTTTTCATAAATTTTTGGTTTTTTGCCTTTTTTGTCGTTTCTAGATGATTTTCATTTATATCGCACTGCATCAAAATAGTCATATTTTCGTCAATTTAAAATTTTTTCACACATTTTTTGTTTTTTGCCTTTTTTGTCGTTTCTAGATGATTTTCATTTGTATCGAATCTGCATCAAAATAATCATGATTTCGTCAATTTAAAGTTTTTTCATAAATTTTTGGTTTTTTGCCTTTTTTGTCGTTTCTAGATGATTTTCATTTATATCGCACTGCATCAAAATAATCATATTTTCGTCAATTTAAAATTTTTTTCATACATTTTTTGTTTATTGCCTTTTTTGTCGTTTCTAGATGATTTTCATTTGTATCGACTCTGCATCAAAATAATCATGATTTCGTCAATTTAAAGTTTTTTCATTAGTTTTTGTTTTTAGCATTCTTTGGCGTTTCTAGATGATTTTCATTTATATAGACTCTGCATTAAAATAATCATGATTTCGAAAATTTAAAATTTTTTGTTTTTTGCCTTTTTTGTCGTTTCTAGATGATTTTCATTTGTATCGAATCTGCATCAAAATAATCATGATTTCGTCAATTTAAAGTTTTTTCATAAATTTTTGGTTTTTTGCCTTTTTGTCGTTTCTAGATGATTTTCATTTATATCGACTCTGCATCAAAATAATCATGTTGTCGACAATTTAAAGTTTTTTCATAAATTTTTGGTTTTTTGATGATTTTCATTTATATCGCAATGCATCAAAATAGTCATATTTTCGTCAATTTAAAATTTTATCATACATTTTTTGTTTTTTGCCTTTTTTGTCGTTTCTAGATGATTTTCATTTGTATCGACTCTGCATCAAAATAATCATGATTTCGTCAATTTAAAGTTTTTTTATTTATTTTTTGTTTTTTGCCTTTTTTGTCGTTTTTAGATGATTTTTATTTGTATCGACTCAGCATCAAAATAATCATGATTTCGTCAATTTAAAATTTTTTCATACATTTTTTTGTTTTTTGCCTTTTTTGTCGTTTCTAGATGATTTTCATTTATATCGCACTGCATCAAAATAGTCATATTTTCGTCAATTTAAAGTTTTTTCATTTATTTTTTGTTTTTTGCCTTTTTTGTCGTTTTTAGATGATTTTTATTTGTATCGACTCTGCATCAAAATAATCATGATTTCGTCAATTTAAAGTTTTTTCATTTATTTTTTGTTTTTTGCCTTTTTTGTCGTTTTTAGATGATTTTTATTTGTATCGACTCTGCATCAAAATAATCATGATTTCGTCAATTTAAAGTTTTTTCATTTATTTTTTGTTTTTTGCCTTTTTTGTCGTTTTTAGATGATTTTTATTTGTATCGACTCTGCATCAAAATAATCATGATTTCGTCAATTTAAAGTTTTTTCATTTATTTTTTGTTTTTTTGCCTTTTTTGTCGTTTTTAGATGATTTTTATTTGTATCGACTCTGCATCAAAATAATCATGATTTCGTCAATTTAAAGTTTATTCATAAATTTTTGGTTTTTTGCCTTTTTTGTCGTTTCTAGATGATTTTCATTTATATCGCACTGCATCAAAATAGTCATATTTTCGTCAATTTAAAATTTTTTCATAAATTTTTGGTTTTTTGCCTTTTTTGTCGTTTCTAGATGATTTTCATTTATATCGCACTGCATCAAAATAGTCATATTTTCGTCAATTTAAAATTTTTTCATTTATTTTTTGTTTTTTGCCTTTTTTGTCGTTTTTAGATGATTTTTATTTGTATCGACTCTGCATCAAAATAATCATGATTTCGTCAATTTAAAGTTTTTTCATAAATTTTTGGTTTTTTGCCTTTTTTGTCGTTTTTAGATGATTTTTATTTGTATCGACTCTGCATCAAAATAATCATGATTTCGTCAATTTAAAGTTTTTTCATTTATTTTTTGTTTTTTGCCTTTTTTGTCGTTTTTAGATGATTTTTATTTGTATCGACTCTGCATCAAAATAATCATGATTTCGTCAATTTAAAGTTTATTCATAAATTTTTGGTTTTTTGCCTTTTTTGTCGTTTCTAGATGATTTTCATTTATATCGCACTGCATCAAAATAGTCATATTTTCGTCAATTTAAAATTTTTTCATACATTTTTGTTTTTTGCCTTTTTTGTCGTTTCTAGATGATTTTCATTTGTATCGACTCTGCATCAAAATAATCATGATTTCGTCAATTTAAAGTTTTTTCATAAATTTTTGGTTTTTTGCCGTTTTTGTCGTTTTTAGATGATTTTTATTTGTATCGACTCTGCATCAAAATAATCATGATTTCGTCAATTTAAAGTTTTTTCATTTATTTTTTGTTTTTAGCATTCTTTGGCGTTTCTAGATGATTTTCATTTATATCGCACTGCATCAAAATAATCATGATGTCGACAATTTAAAATTTTTTCATAAATTTTTTGTTTTTTGCCTTTTTTGTCGTTTTTAGATGATTTTTATTTGTATCGACTCTGCATCAAAATAATCATGATTTCGTCAATTTTAAGTTTATTCATAAATTTTTGGTTTTTTGCCTTTTTTGTCGTTTCTAGATGATTTTCATTTATATCGCACTGCATCAAAATAGTCATATTTTCGTCAATTTAAAATTTTTTCATACATTTTTGTTTTTTGCCTTTTTTGTCGTTTCTAGATGATTTTCATTTGTATCGACTCTGCATCAAAATAATCATGATTTCGTCAATTTAAAGTTTTTTCATTTATTTTTTGTTTTTAGCATTCTTTGGCGTTTCTAGATGATTTTCATTTATATCGACTCTGCATTAAAATAATCATGATTTCGAAAATTTAAAATTTTTTTGCTTTTTGCCTTTTTTGTCGTTTTTAGATGATTTTTATTTGTATCGACTCTGCATCAAAATAATCATGATTTCGTCAATTTAAAGTTTATTCATAAATTTTTGGTTTTTTGCCTTTTTTGTCGTTTCTAGATGATTTTCATTTATATCGCACTGCATCAAAATAGTCATATTTTCGTCAATTTAAAATTTTGTCATACATTTTTTGTTTTTTGCCTTTTTTGTCGTTTCTAGATGATTTTCATTTGTATCGAATCTGCATCAAAATAATCATGATTTCGACAATTTAAAGTTTTTTCATTTATTTTTTGTTTTTAGCATTCTTTGGCGTTTCTAGATGATTTTCATTTATATCGACTCTGCATTAAAATAATCATGATTTCGAAAATTTAAAATTTTTTGTTTTTTGCCTTTTTTGTCGTTTTTAGATGATTTTTATTTGTATCGACTCTGCATCAAAATAATCATGATTTCGTCAATTTAAAGTTTATTCATAAATTTTTGGTTTTTTGCCTTTTTTTGTCGTTTCTAGATGATTTTCATTTATATCACACTGCATCAAAATAGTCATATTTTCGTCAATTTAAAATTTTTTCATACATTTTTTGTTTTTTGCCTTTTTTGTCGTTTCTAGATGATTTTCATTTGTATCGACTCTGCATCAAAATAATCATGATTTCGTCAATTTAAAGTTTTTTCATTTATTTTTTGTTTTTTGCTTTTTTTGTCGTTTTTAGATGATTTTTATTTGTATCGACTCTGCATCAAAATAATCATGATTTCGTCAATTTAAAGTTTTTTCATTTATTTTTTGTTTTTTGCCTTTTTTGTCGTTTTTAGATGATTTTTATTTGTATCGACTCTGCATCAAAATAATCATGATTTCGTCAATTTAAAGTTTATTCATAAATTTTTGGTTTTTTGCCTTTTTTGTCGTTTCTAGATAATTTTCGTTTATATCGCACTGCATCAAAATAGTCATATTTTCGTCAATTTAAAATTTTTTCATACATTTTTTGTTTTTTGCCTTTTTTGTCGTTTTTAGATGATTTTCATTTGTATCGACTCTGCATCAAAATAATCATGATTTCGTCAATTTAAAGTTTTTTCATTTATTTTTTGTTTTTAGCATTCTTTGGCGTTTCTAGATGATTTTCATTTATATCGCACTGCATCAAAATAATCATGATGTCGACAATTTAAAATTTTTTCATAAATTTTTGGTTTTTTGCCTTTTTTGTCGTTCTTAGGTAATTTTTATTTGTATCGACTCTGCATCAAAATAATCATGATTTCGTCAATTTAAAGTTTTTTCATTTATTTTTTGTTTTTTGCCTTTTTTGTCGTTTTTAGATGATTTTTATTTGTATCGACTCTGCATCAAAATAATCATGATTTCGTCAATTTAAAGTTTTTTCATAAATTTTTGGTTTTTTGCCTTTTTTGTCGTTTTTAGATGATTTTTATTTGTATCGACTCTGCATCAAAATAATCATAATTTCGTCAATTTAAATTTTTTTATTTATTTTTTGTTTTTATCATTCTTTGTCGTTTCTAGATGATTTTCATTTATATCGCACTGCATCAAAATAGTCATATTTTCGTCAATTTAAAATTTTTTCATACATTTTTTGTTTTTTGCCTTTTTTGTCGTTTTTAGATGATTTTCATTTATATCGCACTGCATCAAAATAGTCATATTTTCGTCAATTTAAAATTTTTTCATACATTTTTTGTTTTTTGCCTTTTTTGTCGTTTCTAGATGATTTTCATTTGTATCGACTCTGCATCAAAATAATCATGATTTCGTCAATTTAAAGTTTTTTCATTTATTTTTTGTTTTTTGCCTTTTTTGTCGTTTTTAGATGATTTTTATTTGTATCGACTCTGCATCAAAATAATCATGATTTCGTCAATTTAAAGTTTTTTCATTTATTTTTTGTTTTTTGCCTTTTTTGTCGTTTTTAGATGATTTTTATTTGTATCGACTCTGCATCAAAATAATCATGATTTCGTCAATTTAAAGTTTATTCATAAATTTTTGGTTTTTTGCCTTTTTTGTCGTTTCTAGATGATTTTCATTTATATCGCACTGCATCAAAATAGTCATATTTTCGTCAATTTAAAATTTTTTCATAAATTTTTGGTTTTTTGCCTTTTTTGTCGTTTCTAGATGATTTTCATTTATATCGCACTGCATCAAAATAGTCATATTTTCGTCAATTTAAAATTTTTTCATACATTTTTTGTTTTTTGCCTTTTTTGTCGTTTCTAGATGATTTTCATTTGTATCGACTCTGCATCAAAATAATCATGATTTCGTCAATTTAAAGTTTTTTCATTTATTTTTTGTTTTTAGCATTCTTTGGCGTTTCTAGATGATTTTCATTTATATCGCACTGCATCAAAATAATCATGATGTCGACAATTTAAAATTGTTTCATAAATTTTTGGTTTTTTGCCTTTTTTGTCGTTTTTAGATGATTTTTATTTGTATCGACTCTGCATCAAAATAATCATGATTTCGTCAATTTAAAGTTTTTTCATAAATTTTTGGTTTTTTGCCTTTTTTGTCGTTTCTAGATGATTTTCATTTATATCGCACTGCATCAAAATAGTCATATTTTCGTCAATTTAAAATTTTTTCACACATTTTTTGTTTTTTGCCTTTTTTGTCGTTTCTAGATGATTTTCATTTGTATCGACTCTGCATCAAAATAATCATGATTTCGTCAATTTAAAGTTTTTTCATAAATTTTTGGTTTTTTGCCTTTTTTGTCGTTTCTAGATGATTTTCATTTATATCGCACTGCATCAAAATAGTCATATTTTCGTCAATTTAAATTTTTTTTCATACATTTTTTGTTTTTTGCCTTTTTTGTCGTTTTTAGATGATTTTCATTTGTATCGACTCTGCATCAAAATAATCATGATTTCGTCAATTTAAAGTTTTTTCATTTATTTTTTGTTTTTAGCATTCTTTGGCGTTTCTAGATGATTTTCATTTATATCGCACTGCATCAAAATAATCATGATGTCGACAATTTAAAAATTTTTTCATAAATTTTTGGTTTTTTGCCTTTTTTGTCGTTCTTAGGTAATTTTTATTTGTATCGACTCTGCATCAAAATAATCATGATTTCGTCAATTTAAAGTTTTTTCATAAATTTTTGGTTTTTTGCCTTTTTTGTCGTTTCTAGATGATTTTCATTTATATCGCACTGCATCAAAATAGTCATATTTTCGTCAATTTAAAATTTTTTCACACATTTTTTGTTTTTTGCCTTTTTTGTCGTTTCTAGATGATTTTCATTTATATCGACACTGCATCAAAATAATCATGTTGTCGACAATTTAAAATTTTTTCATACATTTTTTGTTTATTGCCTTTTTTGTCGTTTCTAGATGATTTTCATTTGTATCGACTCTGCATCAAAATAATCATGATTTCGTCAATTTAAAGTTTTTTCATTTATTTTTTGTTTTTAGCATTCTTTGGCGTTTCTAGATGATTTTCATTTATATCGACTCTGCATTAAAATAACCATGATTTCGAAAATTTAAAATTTTTTGTTTTTTGCCTTTTTTGTCGTTTCTAGATGATTTTCATTTGTATCGAATCTGCATCAAAATAATCATGATTTCGTCAATTTAAAGTTTTTTCATAAATTTTTGGTTTTTGCCTTTTTTGTCGTTTCTAGATGATTTTCATTTATATCGACTCTGCATCAAAATAATCATGATTTCGTCAATTTAAAGTTTTTTCATAAATTTTTGGTTTTTTGCCTTTTTTGTCGTTTCTAGATGATTTTCATTTATATCGCACTGCATCAAAATAGTCATATTTTCGTCAATTTAAAATTTTTTCACACATTTTTTGTTTTTTGCCTTTTTTGTCGTTTCTAGATGAGTTTCATTTGTATCGACTCTGCATCAAAATAATCATGATTTCGTCAATTTAAAGTTTTTTCATAAATTTTTGGTTTTTTGCCTTTTTTGTCGTTTTTAGATGATTTTTATTTGTATCGACTCTGCATCAAAATAATCATAATTTCGTCAATTTAAATTTTTTTTATTTATTTTTTGTTTTTAGCATTCTTTGTCGTTTCTAGATGATTTTCATTTATATCGCACTGCATCAAAATAACCATGATTTCGAAAATTTAAAATTTTTTGTTTTTTTGCCTTTTTTGTCGTTTCTAGATGATTTTCATTTGTATCGAATCTGCATCAAAATAATCATGCTTTCGTCAATTTAAAATTTTTTCATTAATTTTTTGTTTTTAGCATTCTTTGGCGTTTCTAGATGATTTTCATTTATATAGACTCTGCATTAAAATAATCATGATTTCGAAAATTTAAAATTTTTTGTTTTTTGCCTTTTTTGTCGTTTCTAGATGATTTTCATTTGTATCGAATCTGCATCAAAATAATCATGATTTCGTCAATTTAAAGTTTTTTCATAAATTTTTGGTTTTTTGCCTTTTTTGTCGTTTCTAGATGATTTTCATTTATATCGCACTGCATCAAAATAGTCATATTTTCGTCAATTTAAAGTTTTTTTCATAAATTTTTAGTTTTTTGCCTTTTTTGTCGTTTCTAGATGATTTTCATTTATATCGCACTGCATCAAAATAGTCATATTTTCGTCAATTTAAAGTTTTTTCATAAATTTTTAGTTTTTTGCCTTTTTTGTCGTTTCTAGATGATTTTCATTTGTATCGACTCTGCATCAAAATAATCATGATTTCGTCAATTTAAAGTTTTTTCATAAATTTTTGGTTTTTTGCCTTTTTTGTCGTTTTTAGATGATTTTTATTTGTATCGACTCTGCATCAAAATAATCATAATTTCGTCAATTTAAATTTTTTTTATTTATTTTTTGTTTTTATCATTCTTTGTCGTTTCTAGATGATTTTCATTTATATCGCACTGCATCAAAATAGTCATATTTTCGTCAATTTAAAATTTTTTCATACATTTTTTGTTTTTTGCCTTTTTTGTCGTTTTTAGATGATTTTCATTTGTATCGACTCTGCATCAAAATAATCATGATTTCGTCAATTTAAAGTTTTTTCATTTATTTTTTGTTTTTAGCATTCTTTGGCGTTTCTAGATGATTTTCATTTATATCGCACTGCATCAAAATAATCATGATGTCGACAATTTAAAATTGTTTCATAAATTTTTGGTTTTTTGCCTTTTTTGTCGTTTTTAGATGATTTTTATTTGTATCGACTCTGCATCAAAATAATCATGATTTCGTCAATTTAAAGTTTTTTCATAAATTTTTGGTTTTTTGCCTTTTTTGTCGTTTCTAGATGATTTTCATTTATATCGCACTGCATCAAAATAGTCATATTTTCGTCAATTTAAAATTTTTTCACACATTTTTTGTTTTTTGCCTTTTTTGTCGTTTCTAGATGATTTTCATTTGTATCGACTCTGCATCAAAATAATCATGATTTCGTCAATTTAAAGTTTTTTCATAAATTTTTGGTTTTTTGCCTTTTTTGTCGTTTCTAGATGATTTTCATTTATATCGCACTGCATCAAAATAGTCATATTTTCGTCAATTTAAATTTTTTTCATACATTTTTTGTTTTTTGCCTTTTTTGTGGTTTTTAGATGATTTTCATTTGTATCGACTCTGCATCAAAATAATCATGATTTCGTCAATTTAAAGTTTTTTCATTTATTTTTTGTTTTTAGCATTCTTTTTGGCGTTTCTAGATGATTTTCATTTATATCGCACTGCATCAAAATAATCATGATGTCGACAATTTAAAATTTTTTCATAAATTTTTGGTTTTTTGCCTTTTTTGTCGTTCTTAGGTAATTTTTATTTGTATCGACTCTGCATCAAAATAATCATGATTTCGTCAATTTAAAGTTTTTTCATAAATTTTTGGTTTTTTGCCTTTTTTGTCGTTTCTAGATGATTTTCATTTATATCGCACTGCATCAAAATAGTCATATTTTCGTCAATTTAAAATTTTTTCATACATTTTTTGTTTTTTGCCTTTTTTGTCGTTTCTAGATGATTTTCATTTGTATCGACTCTGCATCAAAATAATCATGATTTCGTCAATTTAAAGTTTTTTCATTTATTTTTTGTTTTTAGCATTCTTTGGCGTTTCTAGATGATTTTCATTTATATCGCACTGCATCAAAATAATCATGATGTCGACAATTTAAAATTGTTTCATAAATTTTTGGTTTTTTGCCTTTTTTGTCGTTTTTAGATGATTTTTATTTGTATCGACTCTGCATCAAAATAATCATGATTTCGTCAATTTAAAGTTTTTTCATAAATTTTTGGTTTTTTGCCTTTTTTGTCGTTTCTAGATGATTTTCATTTATATCGCACTGCATCAAAATAGTCATATTTTCGTCAATTTAAAATTTTTTCACACATTTTTTGTTTTTTGCCTTTTTTGTCGTTTCTAGATGATTTTCATTTGTATCGACTCTGCATCAAAATAATCATGATTTCGTCAATTTAAAGTTTTTTCATAAATTTTTGGTTTTTTGCCTTTTTTGTCGTTTCTAGATGATTTTCATTTATATCGCACTGCATCAAAATAGTCATATTTTCGTCAATTTAAATTTTTTTCATACACTTTTTGTTTTTTGCCTTTTTTGTGGTTTTTAGATGATTTTCATTTGTATCGACTCTGCATCAAAATAATCATGATTTCGTCAATTTAAAGTTTTTTCATTTATTTTTTGTTTTTAGCATTCTTTGGCGTTTCTAGATGATTTTCATTTATATCGCACTGCATCAAAATAATCATGATGTCGACAATTTAAAATTTTTTCATAAATTTTTGGTTTTTTGCCTTTTTTGTCGTTCTTAGGTAATTTTTATTTGTATCGACTCTGCATCAAAATAATCATGATTTCGTCAATTTAAAGTTTTTTCATAAATTTTTGGTTTTTTGCCTTTTTTGTCGTTTCTAGATGATTTTCATTTATATCGCACTGCATCAAAATAGTCATATTTTCGTCAATTTAAAATTTTTTCACTCATTTTTTGTTTTTTGCCTTTTTTGTCGTTTCTAGATGATTTTCATTTGTATCGACTCTGCATCAAAATAATCATGATTTCGTCAATTTAAAGTTTTTTCATAAATTTTTGGTTTTTTGCCTTTTTTGTCGTTTCTAGATGATTTTCATTTATATCGCACTGCATCAAAATAGTCATATTTTCGTCAATTTAAAATTTTTTCACACATTTTTTGTTTTTTGCCTTTTTTGTCGTTTCTAGATGATTTTCATTTGTATCGAATCTGCATCAAAATAATCATGATTTCGTCAATTTAAAGTTTTTTCATAAATTTTTGGTTTTTTGCCTTTTTTGTCGTTTCTAGATGATTTTCATTTATATCGCACTGCATCAAAATAATCATATTTTCGTCAATTTAAAATTTTTTCATACATTTTTTGTTTATTGCCTTTTTTGTCGTTTCTAGATGATTTTCATTTGTATCGACTCTGCATCAAAATAATCATGATTTCGTCAATTTAAAGTTTTTTCATTTATTTTTTGTTTTTAGCATTCTTTGGCGTTTCTAGATGATTTTCATTTATATAGACTCTGCATTAAAATAATCATGATTTCGAAAATTTAAAATTTTTTGTTTTTTGCCTTTTTTGTCGTTTCTAGATGATTTTCATTTGTATCGAATCTGCATCAAAATAATCATGATTTCGTCATTTTAAAGTTTTTTCATAAATTTTTGGTTTTTTGCCTTTTTTGTCGTTTCTAGATGATTTTCATTTATATCGACTCTGCATCAAAATAATCATGTTGTCGACAATTTAAAGTTTTTTCATAAATTTTTGGTTTTTTGATGATTTTCATTTATATCGCAATGCATCAAAATAGTCATATTTTCGTCAATTTAAAATTTTATCATACATTTTTTGTTTTTTGCCTTTTTTGTCGTTTCTAGATGATTTTCATTTGTATCGACTCTGCATCAAAATAATCATGATTTCGTCAATTTAAAGTTTTTTCATTTATTTTTTGTTTTTTGCCTTTTTTGTCGTTTTTAGATGATTTTCATTTGTATCGACTCTGCATCAAAATAATCATAATTTCTCCAATTTAAATTTTTTTTATTTATTTTTTGTTTTTAGCATTCTTTGTCGTTTCTAGATGATTTTCATTTATATCGCACTGCATCAAAATAGTCATATTTTCGTCAATTTAAAATTTTTTCATACATTTTTGTTTTTTGCCTTTTTTGTCGTTTCTAGATGATTTTCATTTGTATCGACTCTGCATCAAAATAATCATGATTTCGTCAATTTAAAGTTTTTTCATTTATTTTTTGTTTTTTGCCTTTTTTGTCGTTTTTAGATGATTTTTATTTGTATCGACTCTGCATCAAAATAATCATGATTTCGTCAATTTAAAAGTTTTTCATTTATTTTTTGTTTTTTGCCTTTTTTGTCGTTTTTAGATGATTTTTATTTGTATCGACTCTGCATCAAAATAATCATGATTTCGTCAATTTAAAGTTTATTCATAAATTTTTGGTTTTTTGCCTTTTTTGTCGTTTCTAGATGATTTTCATTTATATCGCACTGCATCAAAATAGTCATATTTTCGTCAATTTAAAATTTTTTCATACATTTTTGTTTTTTGCCTTTTTTGTCGTTTCTAGATGATTTTCATTTGTATCGACTCTGCATCAAAATAATCATGATTTCGTCAATTTAAAGTTATTTCATTTATTTTTTGTTTTTTGCCTTTTTTGTCGTTTTTAGATGATTTTTATTTGTATCGACTCTGCATCAAAATAATCATGATTTCGTCAATTTAAAGTTTATTCATAAATTTTTGGTTTTTTGCCTTTTTTGTCGTTTCTAGATGATTTTTATTTATATCGCACTGCATCAAAATAGTCATATTTTCGTCAATTTAAAATTTTTTCATACATTTTTTGTTTTTTGCCTTTTTTGTCGTTCCTAGATGATTTTCATTTATATCGCACTGCATCAAAATAGTCATATTTTCGTCAATTTAAAGTTTTTTCATAAATTTTTGGTTTTTTGCCTTTTTTGTCGTTTCTAGATGATTTTCATTTATATCGCACTGCATCAAAATAGTCATATTTTCGTCAATTTAAATTTTTTTTCATACACTTTTTGTTTTTTGCCTTTTTTGTGGTTTTTAGATGATTTTCATTTGTATCGACTCTGCATCAAAATAATCATGATTTCGTCAATTTAAAGTTTTTTCATTTATTTTTTGTTTTTAGCATTCTTTGGCGTTTCTAGATGATTTTCATTTATATCGCACTGCATCAAAATAATCATGATGTCGACAATTTAAAATTTTTTCATAAATTTTTGGTTTTTTGCCTTTTTTGTCGTTCTTAGGTAATTTTTATTTGTATCGACTCTGCATCAAAATAATCATGATTTCGTCAATTTAAAGTTTTTTCATAAATTTTTGGTTTTTTGCCTTTTTTGTCGTTTCTAGATGATTTTCAATCGCACTGCATCAAAATAGTCATATTTTCGTCAATTTAAAATTTTTTCATACATTTTTTGTTTTTTGCCTTTTTTGTCGTTTTTAGATGATTTTCATTTGTATCGACTCTGCATCAAAATAATCATGATTTCGTCAATTTAAAGTTTTTTCATTTATTTTTTGTTTTTAGCATTCTTTGGCGTTTCTAGATGATTTTCATTTATATCGCACTGCATCAAAATAATCATGATGTCGACAATTTAAAATTGTTTCATAAATTTTTGGTTTTTTGCCTTTTTTGTCGTTTTTAGATGATTTTTATTTGTATCGACTCTGCATCAAAATAATCATGATTTCGTCAATTTAAAGTTTTTTCATAAATTTTTGGTTTTTTGCCTTTTTTGTCGTTTCTAGATGATTTTCATTTATATCGCACTGCATCAAAATAGTCATATTTTCGTCAATTTAAAATTTTTTCACACATTTTTTGTTTTTTGCCTTTTTTGTCGTTTCTAGATGATTTTCATTTGTATCGACTCTGCATCAAAATAATCATGATTTCGTCAATTTAAAGTTTTTTCATAAATTTTTGGTTTTTTGCCTTTTTTGTCGTTTCTAGATGATTTTCATTTATATCGCACTGCATCAAAATAGTCATATTTTCGTCAATTTAAATTTTTTTTCATACACTTTTTGTTTTTTGCCTTTTTTGTGGTTTTTAGATGATTTTCATTTGTATCGACTCTGCATCAAAATAATCATGATTTCGTCAATTTAAAGTTTTTTCATTTATTTTTTGTTTTTAGCATTCTTTGGCGTTTCTAGATGATTTTCATTTATATCGCACTGCATCAAAATAATCATGATGTCGACAATTTAAAATTTTTTTCATAAATTTTTGGTTTTTTGCCTTTTTTGTCGTTCTTAGGTAATTTTTATTTGTATCGACTCTGCATCAAAATAATCATGATTTCGTCAATTTAAAGTTTTTTCATAAATTTTTGGTTTTTTGCCTTTTTTGTCGTTTCTAGATGATTTTCATTTATATCGCACTGCATCAAAATAGTCATATTTTCGTCAATTTAAAATTTGTTCACTCATTTTTTGTTTTTTGCCTTTTTTGTCGTTTCTAGATGATTTTCATTTGTATCGACTCTGCATCAAAATAATCATGATTTCGTCAATTTAAAGTTTTTTCATAAATTTTTGGTTTTTGCCTTTTTTGTCGTTTCTAGATGATTTTCATTTATATCGCACTGCATCAAAATAGTCATATTTTCGTCAATTTAAAATTTTTTCACACATTTTTTGTTTTTTGCCTTTTTTGTCGTTTCTAGATGATTTTCATTTGTATCGAATCTGCATCAAAATAATCATGATTTCGTCAATTTAAAGTTTTTTCATAAATTTTTGGTTTTTTGCCTTTTTTGTCGTTTCTAGATGATTTTCATTTATATCGCACTGCATCAAAATAATCATATTTTCGTCAATTTAAAATTTTTTCATACATTTTTTGTTTATTGCCTTTTTTGTCGTTTCTAGATGATTTTCATTTGTATCTACTCTGCATCAAAATAATCATGATTTCGTCAATTTAAAGTTTTTTCATTTATTTTTTGTTTTTAGCATTCTTTGGCGTTTCTAGATGATTTTCATTTATATCGCACTGCATCAAAATAATCATGATGTCGACAATTTAAAATTGTTTCATAAATTTTTGGTTTTTTGCCTTTTTTGTCGTTTTTAGATGATTTTCATTTATATAGACTCTGCATTAAAATAATCATGATTTCGAAAATTTAAAATTTTTTGTTTTTTGCCTTTTTTGTCGTTTCTAGATGATTTTCATTTGTATCGAATCTGCATCAAAATAATCATGATTTCGTCAATTTAAAGTTTTTTCATAAATTTTTGGTTTTTTGCCTTTTTTGTCGTTTCTAGATGATTTTCATTTATATCGACTCTGCATCAAAATAATCATGTTGTCGACAATTTAAAGTTTTTTCATAAATTTTTGGTTTTTTGATGATTTTCATTTATATCGCAATGCATCAAAATAGTCATATTTTCGTCAATTTAAAATTTTATCATACATTTTTTGTTTTTTGCCTTTTTTGTCGTTTCTAGATGATTTTCATTTGTATCGACTCTGCATCAAAATAATCATGATTTCGTCAATTTAAAGTTTTTTCATTTATTTTTTGTTTTTTGCCTTTTTTGTCGTTTTTAGATGATTTTTATTTGTATCGACTCTGCATCAAAATAATCATAATTTCTCCAATTTAAATTTTTTTTATTTATTTTTTGTTTTTAGCATTCTTTGTCGTTTCTAGATGATTTTCATTTATATCGCACTGCATCAAAATAGTCATATTTTCGTCAATTTAAAATTTTTTCATACATTTTTTGTTTTTTGCCTTTTTTGTCGTTTCTAGATGATTTTCATTTGTATCGACTCTGCATCAAAATAATCATGATTTCGTCAATTTAAAGTTTTTTCATTTATTTTTTGTTTTTTGCCTTTTTTGTCGTTTTTAGATGATTTTTATTTGTATCGACTCTGCATCAAAATAATCATGATTTCGTCAATTTAAAGTTTTTCATTTATTTTTTGTTTTTTGCCTTTTTTGTCGTTTTTAGATGATTTTTATTTGTATCGACTCTGCATCAAAATAATCATGATTTCGTCAATTTAAAGTTTATTCATAAATTTTTGGTTTTTTGCCTTTTTTGTCGTTTCTAGATGATTTTCATTTATATCGCACTGCATCAAAATAGTCATATTTTCGTCAATTTAAAATTTTTTCATACATTTTTGTTTTTTGCCTTTTTTGTCGTTTCTAGATGATTTTCATTTGTATCGACTCTGCATCAAAATAATCATGATTTCGTCAATTTAAAGTTTTTTCATTTATTTTTTGTTTTTTGCCTTTTTTGTCGTTTTTAGATGATTTTTATTTGTATCGACTCTGCATCAAAATAATCATGATTTCGTCAATTTAAAGTTTATTCATAAATTTTTGGTTTTTTGCCTTTTTTGTCGTTTCTAGATGATTTTTATTTATATCGCACTGCATCAAAATAGTCATATTTTCGTCAATTTAAAATTTTTTCATACATTTTTTGTTTTTTGCCTTTTTTGTCGTTTCTAGATGATTTTCATTTATATCGCACTGCATCAAAATAGTCATATTTTCGTCAATTTAAAGTTTTTTCATTTATTTTTTGTTTTTTGCCTTTTTTGTCGTTTTTAGATGATTTTTATTTGTATCGACTCTGCATCAAAATAATCATGATTTCGTCAATTTAAAGTTTTTTCATTTATTTTTTGTTTTTTGCCTTTTTTGTCGTTTTTAGATGATTTTTATTTGTATCGACTCTGCATCAAAATAATCATGATTTCGTCAATTTAAAGTTTTTTTATTTATTTTTTGTTTTTTGCCTTTTTTGTCGTTTTTAGATGATTTTTATTTGTATCGACTCAGCATCAAAATAATCATGATTTCGTCAATTTAAAATTTTTTCATACGTTTTTTGTTTTTTGCCTTTTTTGTCGTTTCTAGATGATTTTCATTTATATCGCACTGCATCAAAATAGTCATATTTTCGTCAATTTAAAGTTTTTTCATTTATTTTTTGTTTTTTGCCTTTTTTGTCGTTTTTAGATGATTTTTATTTGTATCGACTCTGCATCAAAATAATCATGATTTCGTCAATTTAAAGTTTTTTCATTTATTTTTTGTTTTTTGCCTTTTTTGTCGTTTTTAGATGATTTTTATTTGTATCGACTCTGCATCAAAATAATCATGATTTCGTCAATTTAAAGTTTTTTCATTTATTTTTTGTTTTTTGCCTTTTTTGTCGTTTTTAGATGATTTTTATTTGTATCGACTCTGCATCAAAATAATCATGATTTCGTCAATTTAAAGTTTTTTCATTTATTTTTTGTTTTTTTGCCTTTTTTGTCGTTTTTAGATGATTTTTATTTGTATCGACTCTGCATCAAAATAATCATGATTTCGTCAATTTAAAGTTTATTCATAAATTTTTGGTTTTTTGCCTTTTTTGTCGTTTCTAGATGATTTTCATTTATATCGCACTGCATCAAAATAGTCATATTTTCGTCAATTTAAAATTTTTTCATAAATTTTTGGTTTTTTGCCTTTTTTGTCGTTTCTAGATGATTTTCATTTATATCGCACTGCATCAAAATAGTCATATTTTCGTCAATTTAAAATTTTTTCATTTATTTTTTGTTTTTTGCCTTTTTTGTCGTTTTTAGATTATTTTTATTTGTATCGACTCTGCATCAAAATAATCATGATTTCGTCAATTTAAAGTTTTTTCATTTATTTTTTGTTTTTTGCCTTTTTTGTCGTTTCTAGATGATTTTCATTTGTATCGACTCTGCATCAAAATAATCATGATTTCGTCAATTTAAAGTTTTTTCATTTATTTTTTGTTTTTTGCCTTTTTTGTCGTTTTTAGATGATTTTTATTTGTATCGACTCTGCATCAAAATAATCATGATTTCGTCAATTTAAAGTTTTTTCATTTATTTTTTGTTTTTTGCCTTTTTTGTCGTTTTTAGATGATTTTTATTTGTATCGACTCTGCATCAAAATAATCATGATTTCGTCAATTTAAAGTTTATTCATAAATTTTTGGTTTTTTGCCTTTTTTGTCGTTTCTAGATGATTTTCATTTATATCGCACTGCATCAAAATAGTCATATTTTCGTCAATTTAAAATTTTTTCATACAGTTTTGTTTTTTGCCTTTTTTGTCGTTTCTAGATGATTTTCATTTGTATCGACTCTGCATCAAAATAATCATGATTTCGTCAATTTAAAGTTTTTTCATAAATTTTTGGTTTTTTGCCGTTTTTAGATGATTTTTATTTGTATCGACTCTGCATCAAAATAATCATGATTTCGTCAATTTAAAGTTTTTTCATTTATTTTTTGTTTTTAGCATTCTTTGGCGTTTCTAGATGATTTTCATTTATATCGCACTGCATCAAAATAATCATGATGTCGACAATTTAAAATTTTTTCATAAATTTTTTGTTTTTTGCCTTTTTTGTCGTTTTTAGATGATTTTTATTTGTATCGACTCTGCATCAAAATAATCATGATTTCGTCAATTTTAAGTTTATTCATAAATTTTTGGTTTTTTGCCTTTTTTGTCGTTTCTAGATGATTTTCATTTATATCGCACTGCATCAAAATAGTCATATTTTCGTCAATTTAAAATTTTTTCATACATTTTTGTTTTTTGCCTTTTTTGTCGTTTCTAGATGATTTTCATTTGTATCGACTCTGCATCAAAATAATCATGATTTCGTCAATTTAAAGTTTTTTCATTTATTTTTTGTTTTTAGCATTCTTTGGCGTTTCTAGATGATTTTCATTTATATCGACTCTGCATTAAAATAATCATGATTTCGAAAATTTAAAATTTTTTGCTTTTTGCCTTTTTTGTCGTTTTTAGATGATTTTTATTTGTATCGACTCTGCATCAAAATAATCATGATTTCGTCAATTTAAAGTTTATTCATAAATTTTTGGTTTTTTGCCTTTTTTGTCGTTTCTAGATGATTTTCATTTACATCGCACTGCATCTAAATAGTCATATTTTCGTCAATTTAAAATTTTGTCATACATTTTTTGTTTTTTGCCTTTTTTGTCGTTTCTAGATGATTTTCATTTGTATCGACTCTGCATCAAAATAATCATGATTTCGTCAATTTAAAGTTTTTTCATTTATTTTTTGTTTTTAGCATTCTTTGGCGTTTCTAGATGATTTTCATTTATATCGACTCTGCATTAAAATAATCATGATTTCGAAAATTTAAAATTTTTTGTTTTTTGCCTTTTTTGTCGTTTTTAGATGATTTTTATTTGTATCGACTCTGCATCAAAATAATCATGATTTCGTCAATTTAAAGTTTATTCATAAATTTTTGGTTTTTTGCCTTTTTTTGTCGTTTCTAGATGATTTTCATTTATATCACACTGCATCAAAATAGTCATATTTTCGTCAATTTAAAATTTTTTCATACATTTTTTGTTTTTTGCCTTTTTTGTCGTTTCTAGATGATTTTCATTTGTATCGACTCTGCATCAAAATAATCATGATTTCGTCAATTTAAAGTTTTTTCATTTATTTTTTGTTTTTTGCTTTTTTTGTCGTTTTTAGATGATTTTTATTTGTATCGACTCTGCATCAAAATAATCATGATTTCGTCAATTTAAAGTTTTTTCATTTATTTTTTGTTTTTTGCCTTTTTTGTCGTTTTTAGATGATTTTTATTTGTATCGACTCTGCATCAAAATAATCATGATTTCGTCAATTTAAAGTTTTTTCATTTATTTTTTGTTTTTTGCCTTTTTTGTCGTTTTTAGATGATTTTTATTTGTATCGACTCTGCATCAAAATAATCATGATTTCGTCAATTTAAAGTTTATTCATAAATTTTTGGTTTTTTGCCTTTTTTGTCGTTTCTAGATAATTTTCATTTATATCGCACTGCATCAAAATAGTCATATTTTCGTCAATTTAAAATTTTTTTCATAAATTTTTGGTTTTTTGCCTTTTTTGTCGTTTCTAGATGATTTTCATTTATATCGCACTGCATCAAAATAGTCATATTTTCGTCAATTTAAAATTTTTTCATACATTTTTTGTTTTTTGCCTTTTTTGTCGTTTCTAGATGATTTTCATTTGTATCGACTCTGCATCAAAATAATCATGATTTCGTCAATTTAAAGTTTTTTCATTTATTTTTTGTTTTTCGCCTTTTTTGTCGTTTTTAGATGATTTTTATTTGTATCGACTCTGCATCAAAATAATCATGATTTCGTCAATTTAAAGTTTATTCATAAATTTTTGGTTTTTTGCCTTTTTTGTCGTTTCTAGATGATTTTCATTTATATCGCACTGCATCAAAATAGTCATATTTTCGTCAATTTAAAATTTTTTCATAAATTTTTGGTTTTTTGCCTTTTTTGTCGTTTCTAGATGATTTTCATTTATATCGCACTGCATCAAAATAGTCATATTTTCGTCAATTTAAAATTTTTTCATACATTTTTTGTTTTTTGCCTTTTTTGTCGTTTCTAGATGATTTTCATTTGTATCGACTCTGCATCAAAATAATCATGATTTCGTCAATTTAAAGTTTTTTCATTTATTTTTTGTTTTTTGCCTTTTTTGTCGTTTTTAGATGATTTTTATTTGTATCGACTCTGCATCAAAATAATCATGATTTCGTCAATTTAAAGTTTTTTCATTTATTTTTTGTTTTTAGCATTCTTTGGCGTTTCTAGATGATTTTCATTTATATCGCACTGCATCAAAATAATCATGATGTCGACAATTTAAAATTTTTTCATAAATTTTTTGTTTTTTGCCTTTTTTGTCGTTTTTAGATGATTTTTATTTGTATCGACTCTGCATCAAAATAATCATGATTTCGTCAATTTAAAGTTTATTCATAAATTTTTGGTTTTTTGCCTTTTTTGTCGTTTCTAGATGATTTTCATTTATATCGCACTGCATCAAAATAGTCATATTTTCGTCAATTTAAAATTTGTTCATACATTTTTGTTTTTTGCCTTTTTTGTCGTTTCTAGATGATTTTCATTTGTATCGACTCTGCATCAAAATAATCATGATTTCGTCAATTTAAAGTTTTTTCATTTATTTTTTGTTTTTAGCATTCTTTGGCGTTTCTAGATGATTTTCATTTATATCGACTCTGCATTAAAATAATCATGATTTCGAAAATTTAAAATTTTTTGCTTTTTGCCTTTTTTGTCGTTTTTAGATGATTTTTATTTGTATCGACTCTGCATCAAAATAATCATGATTTCGTCAATTTAAAGTTTTTTCATAAATTTTTGGTTTTTTGCCTTTTTTGTCGTTTCTAGATGATTTTCATTTATATCGCACTGCATCAAAATAGTCATATTTTCGTCAATTTAAAATTTTGTCATACATTTTTTGTTTTTTGCCTTTTTTGTCGTTTCTAGATGATTTTCATTTGTATCGACTCTGCATCAAAATAATCATGATTTCGTCAATTTAAAGTTTTTTCATTTATTTTTTGTTTTTAGCATTCTTTGGCGTTTCTAGATGATTTTCATTTATATCGACTCTGCATTAAAATAATCATGATTTCGAAAATTTAAAATTTTTTGTTTTTTGCCTTTTTTGTCGTTTTTAGATGATTTTTATTTGTATCGACTCTGCATCAAAATAATCATGATTTCGTCAATTTAAAGTTTATTCATAAATTTTTGGTTTTTTGCCTTTTTTTGTCGTTTCTAGATGATTTTCATTTATATCACACTGCATCAAAATAGTCATATTTTCGTCAATTTAAAATTTTTTCATACATTTTTTGTTTTTTGCCTTTTTTGTCGTTTCTAGATGATTTTCATTTGTATCGACTCTGCATCAAAATAATCATGATTTCGTCAATTTAAAGTTTTTTTCATTTATTTTTTGTTTTTTGCTTTTTTTGTCGTTTTTAGATGATTTTTATTTGTATCGACTCTGCATCAAAATAATCATGATTTCGTCAATTTAAAGTTTTTTCATTTATTTTTTGTTTTTTGCCTTTTTTGTCGTTTTTAGATGATTTTTATTTGTATCGACTCTGCATCAAAATAATCATGATTTCGTCAATTTAAAGTTTTTTCATTTATTTTTTGTTTTTTGCCTTTTTTGTCGTTTTTAGATGATTTTTATTTGTATCGACTCTGCATCAAAATAATCATGATTTCGTCAATTTAAAGTTTATTCATAAATTTTTGGTTTTTTGCCTTTTTTGTCGTTTCTAGATGATTTTCATTTATATCGCACTGCATCAAAATAGTCATATTTTCGTCAATTTAAAATTTTTTCATAAATTTTTGGTTTTTTGCCTTTTTTGTCGTTTCTAGATGATTTTCATTTATATCGCACTGCATCAAAATAGTCATATTTTCGTCAATTTAAAATTTTTTCATACATTTTTTGTTTTTTGCCTTTTTTGTCGTTTCTAGATGATTTTCATTTGTATCGACTCTGCATCAAAATAATCATGATTTCGTCAATTTAAAGTTTTTTCATTTATTTTTTGTTTTTTGCCTTTTTTGTCGTTTTTAGATGATTTTTATTTGTATCGACTCTGCATCAAAATAATCATGATTTCGTCAATTTAAAGTTTTTTCATTTATTTTTTGTTTTTTGCCTTTTTTGTCGTTTTTAGATGATTTTTATTTGTATCGACTCTGCATCAAAATAATCATGATTTCGTCAATTTAAAGTTTTTTCATTTATTTTTTGTTTTTTGCCTTTTTTGTCGTTTTTAGATGATTTTTATTTGTATCGACTCTGCATCAAAATAATCATGATTTCGTCAATTTAAAGTTTATTCATAAATTTTTGGTTTTTTGCCTTTTTTGTCGTTTCTAGATGATTTTCATTTATATCACACTGCATCAAAATAGTCATATTTTCGTCAATTTAAAATTTTTTCATACATTTTTTGTTTTTTGCCTTTTTTGTCGTTTCTAGATGATTTTCATTTGTATCGACTCTGCATCAAAATAATCATGATTTCGTCAATTTAAAGTTTTTTCATTTATTTTTTGGTTTTTGCCTTTTTGTCGTTTTTAGATGATTTTTATTTGTATCGACTCTGCATCAAAATAATCATGATTTCGTCAATTTAAAGTTTTTTCATTTATTTTTTGTTTTTTGCCTTTTTTGTCGTTTTTAGATGATTTTTATTTGTATCGACTCTGCATCAAAATAATCATGATTTCGTCAATTTAAAGTTTATTCATAAATTTTTGGTTTTTTGCCTTTTTTGTCGTTTCTAGATGATTTTCATTTATATCGCACTGCATCAAAATAGTCATATTTTCGTCAATTTAAAATTTTTTCATACATTTTTGTTTTTTGCCTTTTTTGTCGTTTCTAGATGATTTTCATTTGTATCGACTCTGCATCAAAATAATCATGATTTCGTCAATTTAAAGTTTTTTCATTTATTTTTTGTTTTTTGCCTTTTTTGTCGTTTTTAGATGATTTTTATTTGTATCGACTCTGCATCAAAATAATCATGATTTCGTCAATTTAAAGTTTTTTCATTTATTTTTTGTTTTTTGCCTTTTTTGTCGTTTTTAGATGATTTTTATTTGTATCGACTCTGCATCAAAATAATCATGATTTCGTCAATTTAAAGTTTATTCATAAATTTTTGGTTTTTTGCCTTTTTTGTCGTTTCTAGATGATTTTCATTTATATCGCACTGCATCAAAATAGTCATATTTTCGTCAATTTAAAATTTTTTCATAAATTTTTGGTTTTTTGCCTTTTTTGTCGTTTCTAGATGATTTTCATTTATATCGCACTGCATCAAAATAGTCATATTTTCGTCAATTTAAAATTTTTTCATACATTTTTTGTTTTTTGCCTTTTTTGTCGTTTCTAGATGATTTTCATTTGTATCGACTCTGCATCAAAATAATCATGATTTCGTCAATTTAAAGTTTTTTCATTTATTTTTTGTTTTTTGCCTTTTTTGTCGTTTTTAGATGATTTTTATTTGTATCGACTCTGCATCAAAATAATCATGATTTCGTCAATTTAAAGTTTTTTCATTTATTTTTTGTTTTTTGCCTTTTTTGTCGTTTTTAGATGATTTTTATTTGTATCCACTCTGCATCAAAATAATCATGATTTCGTCAATTTAAAGTTTATTCATAAATTTTTGGTTTTTTGCCTTTTTTGTCGTTTCTAGATGATTTTCATTTGTATCGACTCTGCATCAAAATAATCATGATTTCGTCAATTTAAAGTTTTTTCATTTATTTTTTGTTTTTTGCCTTTTTTGTCGTTTTTAGATGATTTTTATTTGTATCGACTCTGCATATAAATAATCATGATTTCGTCAATTTAAAGTTTTTTCATAAATTTTTGGTTTTTTGCCATTTTTGTCGTTTTTAGATGATTTTTATTTGTATCGACTCTGCATCAAAATAATCATGATTTCGTCAATTTAAAGTTTTTTCATTTATTTTTTGTTTTTAGCATTCTTTGGCGTTTCTAGATGATTTTCATTTATATCGCACTGCATCAAAATAATCATGATTTCGTCAATTTAAAGTTTTTTCATTTATTTTTTGTTTTTTGCCTTTTTTGTCGTTTTTAGATGATTTTTATTTGTATCGACTCTGCATCAAAATAATCATGATTTCGTCAATTTAAAGTTTTTTCATTTATTTTTTGTTTTTTGCCTTTTTTGTCGTTTTTAGATGATTTTTATTTGTATCGACTCTGCATCAAAATAATCATGATTTCGTCAATTTAAAGTTTATTCATAAATTTTTGGTTTTTTGCCTTTTTTGTCGTTTCTAGATGATTTTCATTTATATCGCACCGCATCAAAATAGTCATATTTTCGTCAATTTAAAATTTTTTCATAAATTTTTGGTTTTTTGCCTTTTTTTGTCGTTTCTAGATGATTTTCATTTATATCGCACTGCATCAAAATAGTCATATTTTCGTCAATTTAAAATTTTTTCATACATTTTTTGTTTTTTGCCTTTTTGTCGTTTCTAGATGATTTTCATTTGTATCGACTCTGCATCAAAATAATCATGATTTCGTCAATTTAAAGTTTTTTCATTTATTTTTTGTTTTTTGCCTTTTTTGTCGTTTTTAGATGATTTTTATTTGTATCGACTCTGCATCAAAATAATCATGATTTCGTCAATTTAAAGTTTTTTCATTTATTTTTTGTTTTTTGCCTTTTTTGTCGTTTTTAGATGATTTTTATTTGTATCGACTCTGCATCAAAATAATCATGATTTCATCAATTTAAAGTTTATTCATAAATTTTTGGTTTTTTGCCTTTTTTGTCGTTTCTAGATGATTTTCATTTATATCGCACTGCATCAAAATAGTCATATTTTCGTCAATTTAAAATTTTTTCATAAATTTTTGGTTTTTTGCCTTTTTTGTCGTTTCTAGATGATTTTCATTTATATCGCACTGCATCAAAATAGTCATATTTTCGTCAATTTAAAATTTTTTCATACATTTTTTGTTTTTTGCCTTTTTTGTCGTTTCTAGATGATTTTCATTTGTATCGACTCTGCATCAAAATAATCATGATTTCGTCAATTTAAAGTTTTTTCATTTATTTTTTGTTTTTTGCCTTTTTTGTCGTTTTTAGATGATTTTTATTTGTATCGACTCTGCATATAAATAATCATGATTTCGTCAATTTAAAGTTTTTTCATAAATTTTTGGTTTTTTGCCATTTTTGTCGTTTTTAGATGATTTTTATTTGTATCGACTCTGCATCAAAATAATCATGATTTCGTCAATTTAAAAGTTTTTTCATTTATTTTTTGTTTTTTGCCTTTTTTGTCGTTTTTAGATGATTTTTATTTGTATCGACTCTGCATCAAAATAATCATGATTTCGTCAATTTAAAGTTTTTTCAATTATTTTTTGTTTTTTGCCTTTTTTGTCGTTTTTAGATGATTTTTATTTGTATCGACTCTGCATCAAAATAATCATGATTTCGTCAATTTAAAGTTTTTTCATTTATTTTTTGTTTTTTGCCTTTTTTGTCGTTTTTAGATGATTTTTATTTGTATCGACTCTGCATCAAAATAATCATGATTTCGTCAATTTAAAGTTTATTCATAAATTTTTGGTTTTTTGCCTTTTTTGTCGTTTCTAGATGATTTTCATTTATATCGCACCGCATCAAAATAGTCATATTTTCGTCAATTTAAAATTTTTTCATAAATTTTTGGTTTTTTGCCTTTTTTTGTCGTTTCTAGATGATTTTCATTTATATCGCACTGCATCAAAATAGTCATATTTTCGTCAATTTAAAATTTTTTCATACATTTTTTGTTTTTTGCCTTTTTTGTCGTTTCTAGATGATTTTCATTTGTATCGACTCTGCATCAAAATAATCATGATTTCGTCAATTTAAAGTTTTTTCATTTATTTTTTGTTTTTTGCCTTTTTTGTCGTTTTTAGATGATTTTTATTTGTATCGACTCTGCATCAAAATAATCATGATTTCGTCAATTTAAAGTTTTTTCATTTATTTTTTGTTTTTTGCCTTTTTTGTCGTTTTTAGATGATTTTTATTTGTATCGACTCTGCATCAAAATAATCATGATTTCATCAATTTAAAGTTTATTCATAAATTTTTGTTTTTTTTGCCTTTTTTGTCGTTTCTAGATGATTTTCATTTATATCGCACTGCATCAAAATAGTCATATTTTCGTCAATTTAAAATTTTTTCATAAATTTTTGGTTTTTTGCCTTTTTTGTCGTTTCTAGATGATTTTCATTTATATCGCACTGCATCAAAATAGTCATATTTTCGTCAATTTAAAATTTTTTCATACATTTTTTGTTTTTTGCCTTTTTTGTCGTTTCTAGATGATTTTCATTTGTATCGACTCTGCATCAAAATAATCATGATTTCGTCAATTTAAAGTTTTTTCATGTATTTTTTGTTTTTTGCCTTTTTTGTCGTTTTTAGATGATTTTTATTTGTATCGACTCTGCATCAAAATAATCATGATTTCGTCAATTTAAAGTTTTTTCATAAATTTTTGGTTTTTTGCCGTTTTTGTCGTTTTTAGATGATTTTTATTTGTATCGACTCTGCATCAAAATAATCATGATTTCGTCAATTTAAAGTTTTTTTCATTTATTTTTTGTTTTTAGCATTCTTTGGCGTTTCTAGATGATTTTCATTTATATCGCACTGCATCAAAATAATCATGATGTCGACAATTTAAAATTTTTTCATAAATTTTTAGTTTTTTGCTTTTTTGTCGTTTTTAGATGATTTTTATTTGTATCGACTCTGCATCAAAATAATCATGATTTCGTCAATTTAAAATTTTTTCATAAATTTTTAGTTTTTTGCTTTTTTTGTCGTTTTTAGATGATTTTTATTTGTATCGACTCTGCATCAAAATAATCATGATTTCGTCAATTTAAAGTTTATTCATAAATTTTTGGTTTTTTGCCTTTTTTGTCGTTTCCAGATGATTTTCATTTATATCGCACTGCATCATAATAGTCATATTTTCGTCAATTTAAAATTTTTTCATACATTTTTGTTTTTTGCCTTTTTTGTCGTTTCTAGATGATTTTCATTTGTATCGACTCTGCATCAAAATAATCATGATTTCGTCAATTTAAAGTTTTTTCATTTATTTTTTGTTTTTTAGCATTCTTTGGCGTTTCTAGATGATTTTCATTTGTATCGACTCTGCATTAAAATAATCATGATTTCGAATATTTAAATTTTTTTTTTTTGCCTTTTTTGTCGTTTTTAGATGATTTTTATTTGTATCGACTCTGCATCAAAATAATCATGATTTCGTCAATTTAAAGTTTATTCATAAATTTTTGGTTTTTTTGCCTTTTTTGTCGTTTCTAGATGATTTTCATTTATATCGCACTGCATCAAAATAGTCATATTTTCGTCAATTTAAAATTTTTTCATACATTTTTTGTTTTTTGCCTTTTTTGTCGTTTCTAGATGATTTTCATTTGTATCGACTCTGCATCAAAATAATCATGATTTCGTCAATTTAAAGTTTATTCATAAATTTTTGGTTTTTTGCCTTTTTTGTCGTTTCTAGATGATTTTCATTTATATCGCACTGCATCAAAATAGTCATATTTTCGTCAATTTAAAATTTTTTCATACATTTTTGTTTTTTGCCTTTTTTGTCGTTTTTAGATGATTTTTATTTGTATCGACTCTACATCAAAATAATCATGATTTCGTCAATTTAAAGTTTTTTCATTTATTTTTTGTTTTTTGCCTTTTTTGTCGTTTTTAGATGATTTTTATTTGTATCGACTCTGCATCAAAATAATCATGATTTCGTCAATTTAAAAGTTTTTTTCATTTATTTTTTGTTTTTTGCCTTTTTTGTCGTTTTTAGATGATTTTTATTTGTATCGACTCTGCATCAAAATAATCATGATTTCGTCAATTTAAAAGTTTATTCATAAATTTTTGGTTTTTTGCCTTTTTTGTCGTTTCTAGATGATTTTCATTTATATCGCACTGCATCAAAATAGTCATATTTTCGTCAATTTAAAATTTTTTCATACATTTTTGTTTTTTGCCTTTTTTGTCGTTTCTAGATGATTTTCATTTGTATCGACTCTGCATCAAAATAATCATGATTTCGTCAATTTAAAGTTTTTTCATAAATTTTTGGTTTTTTGCCGTTTTTGTCGTTTTTAGATGATTTTTATTTGTATCGACTCTGCATCAAAATAATCATGATTTCGTCAATTTAAAGTTTTTTCATTTATTTTTTGTCTTTAGCATTCTTTGGCGTTTCTAGATGATTTTCATTTATATCGCACTGCATCAAAATAATCATGATGTCGACAATTTAAAATTTTTTCATAAATTTTTGGTTTTTTGCCTTTATTGTCGTTTTTAGATGATTTTTATTTGTATCGACTCTGCATCAAAATAATCATGATTTCGTCAATTTAAAAGTTTTTTTCATTTATTTTTTGTTTTTTGCCTTTTTTGTCGTTTTTGTTTTTATTTGTATCGACTCTGCATCAAAATAATTATGATTTCGTCAATTTAAAGTTTATTCATAC
>JAEIGM010000429.1:0-28702 GCA_018903735.1 Drosophila cardini
TAACCAACGATATTCCAATCACAAATCAGATCCATTTCTTAGCCCAACCAAATCTTAAGCACGCATAAAGCAGAAGAGATAATACAGACCGTTGAAGTGAGAACATTAAACATGTGTTACAGTTTTGCTCGACAGTGTATGTTGGTTGTACAAAATGAAAGAACCAAATTCAAAATTAACCCGATGGAGAGTTAAATTTTCTGAATATGACTTTGACATAAAATATATAAAAGGAAAAGAAAACCACATAGCGGACGCTCTATCACGAGTAAAAATAGAACAGACTTATTTCGGAGAAGAAACACAACATAGCGCTAACGAAGACAATAGCAATTTAATATTCATTACAGAAAAACCAATAAACACATTTAAAAGACACATTATATTTTCCAAAGGCATTCCAAACATAAAACAAGTAAGAAAGGCTACAGTCGAGCTAGCCGACTGTAAAAGACCCCGTACTCATAGTATTTGCAATAAAACACTTTATAACAAAACCATCAGTTTGTAATTGAGATGCAAATCGCCAAGAAAATGCCGATATCTATTTTAATTAAACCATCACATCAAATCAAATATCGATATTATCAACAACTGAATTCAAATACGGTATATCGCTGTAGATATAGACATTATGACCAAATAACGCATTCTATATCATATCGCAATTATAATTACTATTGTATTGAATATCGATATATGATTTATCGTATCGTATGCATACATGTGCGTGCATCGTCCGCGAGCAGCGCTGTCGCTACACAAGCAGCGAAAACGTTCGCTCACATGTTTATATGCTGCTGTCTCGCTTGCACACATGCATTGACATTGCGTGCAATTGTAAACTTTGTTACGTGTCTAGCTATTTTGTTTATTGTTCGATTTGTATGCAACTTTCAGGATAGTTTGTGATACTCTGTCTCTAAGCGAATTTGAAATTACAATACCGTACGATAAGTGCAAATGCCTTAAAAATGGCATTGAAGTTTGAAAATTATTTGATTCGTGTGGAAAACGGGGCGTGGCATCCAAAAAATTTTTAAAAAAAAAACTTTTACCCTTCCCCTAACACCCCCTAACAAAAAAAGGATCTCCTAATCCCTTAATTTATTAGATAATTCGTTTAAAAAAAAAATTTTTTTTTTTTTGGCGAAGGTTTTTTTATTTTTATGGGGGGGGGGGGGGGGGGGGGAAGGATTTAAATAAAAATTAAATTAATAAAGAAGAAAAACAAAAATAATTCAAAATTTAATTGGTGGTTTTTTTGTTTTTTAAAAATTAAAATTTTAATAAAAAAGGAGGGGGGGGGGGGGGGGGGGGGGGGGGGGGGAGGGAAGGGCCGGGGGACAGAAAGAAAATTTTTCGTTTGGGGGGTGGTGGGGGGATATAAAAATATTAAAAAATGGATGGGGTTTGTTGCCTTCCCCCCCGCCTTCTACTTATTTTTTACATAAAACTAATAAAAACAAACCTTTTTTTTTTTTAAAAAAGGGGTTAAAAAAAAAAACTACTTTATAAAATTAATTATTCACATTACATACGACAATATGACTAAAGATAAAGCTGAAAAATATTTAATAGACCATTTTTGCACAAAAACCAGTGTATTGTTTATAGACAGTGATGCAGATTTTGAAATAATTCAAAATGCATACAAAGAAATTATTAACACTAGCCATACTAAAATTCTTCGAAGCCTCATTCAATAAAAAACAAGTAAGAAAGGCTACAGTCGAGCCAGCCGACTGTAAAAGACCCCGTACTCATTCTACTGCGCGTTTTACCATACAATTAAGTAGTTTTCGAACGATTTGTCCTATGGGAGCTATAGACTATAGTTGCCCGATCCAGACCAAACTTGGTGAGGTTAGTTATAATGGTAGCATACACATAATGTGTTAGTTTGGTTGCAATCGCTCAACTAAAACTTCATGTCTCTATACAAATCACCCATTTTCGACCGATTTGTCCTATGAGAGCTATAGGCTATAGTTGTCCGATCCGGACCAAACTTTGTGAGGATAGTTATAATGGTACCATACACATAATGTGTTAGTTTGGTTGCAATCGCTCAACTAAAACGTCATGCCTCCATACAAATCACGAATTTTCGGCCGATTTGTCCTATGGGAGCTATAGGCTATAGTTGCCCGATCCGGACCAAATTTAGTAAGGATAGTTAGATAGGTACCATACACATAATATGTGAATTTCGTCTCCCTAGCTCTAGTCGATTTCAAGTTATGGTGATGTGAAAATAGTTTTTTACAATTTGCGGGGGCGGTAAGGGGCGTGTCAAAAATTTGAAATAAACTTGATCTGCTCGCGAAGCAGACGGACTTTCATTCCAAATTTGGTGGCTCTAGCACTTGTAGTTTAAAAGATCTAGGTGATCATACAGACGGACGGACAGACGGACAGACGGACAGACAGACAGACGGACAGACGGACATCGCTATATCGTCTCGGCTGTTGCTGCTGATCAAGAATATATATACTTTATGGGGTCGGAAAAGCCTCCTTCTGCCTGTTACGCACATTTCGCTTCAGACAAACTTAATTGACCCCTATACTCTTTTTAAGAGTACGGGGTCTAAATATTAACTCCTATGCCGAATTTAAAGAACTTATTTTGAAAACCCATGAAAAACTCCTACACCCCGAAATTCAAAAAACAAATAAACTTTTTTGTGAAACCTATTATTTCCCTAACAGCCAAATATTAACGCAAAACATAATAAACGAATGTCATATTTGCAACTTAGCAAAATCTTAACACAGAAACACAAAAATGCCAATAAAAACAAGAAAGAATGCTATAGTCGCCTCGCGACTTTAGGATACCCGTTACTCAGTTTAATTATATTATTAACAATATAATATATTATTAATAATATTAATAATATTACAATCGGTTAGGTAATCGACCCTATTGATTTTAATTCAGATGACTTGAGAAACGCAGAAAATTTTCATACAAAATCATATTTACAGCGTATTTTTGACCGATCGTCCCTATGGGAGCTATACGATATAGTCGTCCGATTTGGATGAAACTTAGTCAATATGTTTATATTATTGACAGATATATTCTTTGTAAGTTTCACTTCGATTGGTTGGCCAACGCAAAAGTTATTCATATAAATTCATATTTGGAGCGTATTTTTGACCGATTGTCCCTATGGGAGCTATATGATATAGTTGTCCGATTTGGATCAAACTTGGTCAGTATACGTAATCCCTAGACGTGTACTTTCTGTGTCAATTTGGTTTAGATAGCATTACTAACAAAAAAGTTTTCTATACTAAAACATGCTATTTTTACCTGTTTTTACCTTTGTATGCACATAGAACGCCCTAAAGTGGGCGTGTCAAAAAACAAAAGCAAACTTGTACTGCTTGGGCATTTTATCTTTCGTTTGCGACCACTCGGGCCTTTCTAGCTCTTATAGTCTCTGAGATCCTTTTGTTCACACAGACGGACAGACGGACAGACGGACAAACGGACGGACGGACAGACGGACATGGCTATATCGACTCGGCTTGTCATGCTGATCAAGAATATATATACTTTATGGGGTCTGCCATGTCTCCTTCTCCCTGTTACATACATTGCATCGAATACAATATACCCTTTTACTCTACGAGTAACGGGTATAATTACCCCCAAGCCAGAACACTGTCGGGACAAATTTGTAATCGACATTTATTCCTCTGAAGGCAAACATTATCTAAGCTGCATGAACATTTGTTCAAAATTCGCTACTCTTGAAAATATTAAAACAAAATATTGGATAGAATGCAAAAATGCATAAATGCGCATGTTGAATCAATTAGGAAAGCCAATATTATTAAAAGCTGACTGAGACGGCGCATTTTCCAGCTTAGCACTCAAAAAATGGGCTGAAAATGAAGGAGTAGAAATACAATTAAACACAACAAAAACAGGAATAGCAGACGTCGAAACACTACACAAAACAATAAATGAAACAAGAAAGAAAAGTACAGTCGAGCACGCCCGACCGTAGAATACTCTCTGCAATTTATTCCCGATCATTTAATAAAATCGGTATCCAATCCATTGATACTGGGAACAAAATACGTTGAAACAAAAACATCTGTTTGTATGTATGCACATTTACATTTGACATTATACTATGTATGCACGCACATAAGTATGTGTGTATGTACATACACAATTGGTTGGTACAGCCAGCATTCGCGGGCAGCGCTGCCGCTAGAGAGCAGCGAAAACGTTCGTTCACATGTTTGTATGATTCTGTCTCGTTTGCACACATGCAGTGAAATGGCGTTAAATTATTAACTTTGTTACGTGTCTAGCTCTTTTGTTTATAGTCCGATTTATATGCAACTTTCAGGATAGTTTGATATACTTTGTCTTCAAACGAATGTGAAATAACAATACTGTACGATAAGAACATATGCCTTAAAATCGGCATCAAAGTTTAAATGTTATTTTATTTCTTGTGGTAAAAGGGGGCGTGGCAGTCCAAAATTTTTAATTTCGATGCATTTATGCCGCCTCAAGAAACCTGCATACCAAAATTGGTATTCCTAATTGCCATAGTTATTGAGATATTCGCCCAAAACATCAATTTTTTACGAGGTATGTCTAGTTTTTTGCTCATTGTGGGCGAATGGGGCGTGGCATCGAAAAAAATAAGATTCTTGTATTGACTGACTTAATATCGAGTCGATTGTGAATAAATTCAAACTTGTAGCTATTACCATCTCTGAAGTTTGTTTGTTCATACGGACAGAAGGACAGACAGACAGACAGACAGACGGTCAGACGGACATGGCTATATCGACTCGGCTTGTGATGCTGATCAAGAATATATATACTTTATGGGGTCGGCCACGCCTCCTTCTGCCTGTTACATACTTTTCACAAACCCAATATACTCTCTCTTGCAGAGAGTATAACAAGAAAGGAAAGTACAGTCGACCACGCCCGACCGTAGAATACTCTCTGCAATTTATTCCCGATCATTTTCATAAAGTCGGTATCCGAGAATATCAATTGATAGTACTTCCAACAAAACACGTTGAAACAAAATCATCTGGTTGTATGTATGCACATATACATTTGACATTATAAGTATGCACGCACATATGAAAGTGCGTAATGTTATACATACACAATTGGTTGGCACAGCCAGAGTTCGCGGGCAGCGCTGCCGCTATACAAGCAGCGAAAACATTCATTCACATGTTTGTATGTTTCTGTCTCGCTTGCACACATGCAGTGACTTGCGTTCAATTCTAAACTTTGTTACGTGTCTAGCTCTTTTGTTTATTGTCCGATTTATCTGTAACTTTCAGGACAGCTTGATATACTTTGTCTTCAAACGATTGAGACATTACAATACTGTAGGATAAGAACATATGCCTTAAAATCGGCATTGAAGTTTGCAAATTATTTTATTTCTTGTGGGAAAAGGGGGCGTGGCAGTTCAAAATTTTTAATTGCGATGCATTTATGCCGTCTCAAGAAACCTACATACCAAAATACCTCGTAAAAAATTGATGTTTTAGGGGAATATCTCAGTAACTGTGGCAATTTTGGTATTTGTGAAAATAAAAAGTATATAACAGGCAGAAAGAGGCGTGGCTGACCCCATAAAGTATATATACTCTTGATCAGCATCACAAGCCGAAACGATGTAGCCATGTCCGTCTGTCCGTCTGTCTGTCTGTCCGTCTGTCTGTCCGTATGAACAAACAGATTTCAGAGATGGTAAAAGCCACAAGTTTGAATTTGGTCAGTATCGACTCGATATTAAGTCAGTCAATACAAGAATCTTTTTTTTTTTTTCGATGCCACGCCCCATTCGCCCACAATGAGCAAAAACTAGAAAAACCTCGAATATTTCAGTAACTGTGGCACTAAGGAATACCAATTTCGGTTCGGCAGGTTCCTAGAGACGCCATAATTGCATTGTCATCAAAAATTTTGAACTGCCACGCCCCCTTTTCCCACAAGAAATAAAATACTTTTGAAACTTCAATGCCGATTTTATGGCATATGTTCTTATCGTACAGTATTGTTATTTCACATTCATTTGAAGACAAAATATATCAAACTATCCTGAAGGTTGCATCTAAATCGGACAATAAACAAAAGAGCTAGACATGTAAGAAAGTTAATAATTGAACACAATATCAATGCATGTGTGCAAGCGAGACAGAAACATACAAAACATGTGAGCGAACGTTTACGCTGCTTTCTAGCGGCAGCGCTACCCGCGACCATTACCAAATTACTAACAAAATTAGAATTAAGCGATATTATAAAACACAATTTAAACAAGTAAGAAAGGCTACAGTCGAGCTAGCCGACTGTAAAAGACCCCGTACTCATAGTATTTGCAATAAAACACTTTGAAACAAAACCATCAGTTTGTAATAGGGATGCTAATCGCCAAGAAAATGCCGATATCGATATTAATTAAAATATCACATCAAATCAAATATCGATATTATCAACAACTGAATTCAAATACGCTATAGATATGGACATAATGACCAAATATCGCATTCGAGATCATATCGCAATTATTATTACTATCGTGTTGAATATCGATATATGATTTATCGTATCGTATGCATACATGTGCGTGCATCGTCCGCGAGCAGCGCTGGCGCTATACAAGCAGCGTAAACTTTGGCTCACATGTTTATATGCTTCTGTCTCGCTTGTCTCGTATCAGTCCAAAAATTTTAAATACACTGCATTTATGCTGTCTCTAGCAACCTGTATACCAAAAATGGTACTCTTAAGTGATATAGTTACAGAGATATTCGCTTAAAACATTAATTTTTTTCTAGGTGACCATAGTTTTTTACAATTTGCGGGGGCGGTAAGGGGCGTGGCAAAGATTTGAAATAAACTTGATCTGCTCGCGAAGCAGACGGACTTTCATTCAAAATTTGGTGGCTCTAGCTTTTGTAGTTTAAAATATCCAGGTGTTCATACAGACGGACGGACGGACGGATGGACGGACAGACGGACAGACAGACAGACGGACATTGCTATATCGTCTCGGCTGTTGACGCTGATCAAGAATATATATACTTTATGGGGTCGGCCACGCCTCCTTCTGCCTGTTACGCACATTTCGCTTCATAATAGACTTAATAGACCCCTCTACTACTTTTTTAGAGTACGGGGTCTAAAAATTTAAGAAAATTAACCAAATTCAAATTCCAAAGGTTTCTACATCATAATTATACTATTGTTCACCCTCTTTAACATATGTAAGACCCAACAAATCCAGATAAATAACCTGGACACGGATCACGGATACTTATTATTTTTGGACAAACCTTTAGAATTACCAACCCGGTTCGAACATCACTCATTGCGAATTCACATAACAGAAATAATCATAGCAAACGAACATTTCCGTAGATCAATTTCTCTATTTAAAAACACAACACAAATTGATCATTTATACAATAAATTACAGCAAGAACTAAATGGTATAATCTTTCATCACGATAACTGAAAAATCGAAAAACAACAAATAGAAACAAATTGCAATTTCGTACAATTAACAATTTATTTGGGACTTGGCAATCGCGGAAAGGCTTGGCAGCGTGCGTGTGGTTACAGCGATCTCAAAAACGAACTAACTGCCTGCCACTCGCGACAGCTGCATTGCCGAAACAAGAACTTACTAGCTAGCTTAAATATAAGAGATTCGCTTACACTTCTAGACAATCCAATAGTTCCATCTAATTACTTATACTAACAATTCATAATTATTTCTTACACTATTAACCTATGCTTATGATCCAACATTCCGGCCACCTTGAAGGGATCGCCTTCAATCCCTTGGTAGCCTGGCAGCTTTAAGCCGACCACCCTGAATATTCCTCTCGGAGGGATGACCCTCCACTCCATTCCTCGTTCCGCTGCGAACGGAAGGCGGCGCTGCTGTCGGTCGAATGTATACTGGAAGTCCAGCCCCAGGTTCCTCGTTCCCACGAAATGTGCCGCCTTGTCCGAGTACCGCCAGACTGGTATGCCACGTGTAGCGCTGAAGCTGTTCAGGATTGGAATTAGAGCATTAGTGGATTTTTCCGATATGAATCCTAAACGAACAGCATTTGAAGCAAGCCGTACGAGCACCGCAATATACACCTTAAGTGGGACTCGTCCTCTTATATTTGGCAACACAATTGGGGGATCACACAAATCTACTCCTAAATGAGTCGAAGTAATTCGTCCTCCTAAATCGCCTGACTTGTAAATCAATGGGGTCAGCGATTGCACACTTGGATGCGCGATATCATCCTTTTTTGGCCTTTTCTTCCCGAGTTCGACAGTTTGTATTTCTATAGTGATTATTGATCTTAATCGATCCATTGTTACCAGTTTCCAACGAAATTTGAGTTTCGGAACGTCACACCCTCTTGATAGTGTCGGTCCATGTCGCCAAGATACATCATTGGCCATCTCTTTGATGTCTGCAACTCGATTGGCTACAACTGTTGCTAATAATGAAGGGGAACTTTTTATACAATGTAGTGCGATTTCTGAACCATTCCAGACACTCGCACTCTCGATTCGACATAGGTCCAATGCGTATATTTGGGCTAATATATACGCAAACCCATCAAACAATGTTTTCCGCTTGGTAGGACTTAGTTTGGCGAAGCTACCTTCCAAGTGATACTGAAAAGTATCCGACCTTGGTGTCCTCCTCATGCCAAGCGTATTTGTCGAATCGGCATCATTGGAAATCAAACGTTTCATATTTCCACCTTCTTCTAATGCGTAAAAATGGTTTGAAAACCATTTTGCCAATTGATATTCGCCCACTATGAGAATTTGCGTAAATGGTTTGAAAACCATTTTCATTTATTCGGGCACCTGCGAATTTCTGGTTTTTCCCTGTTTGATATTTGCCGTTAAGGCATATCGGTTCAGACGGAACTTACGACATGAACGAATTAGATCCCTCTGAGTAGCATGTTCCATCATCAGTAACTCGTTAGCAGAGTGTGACGATGTTGACTTCCACGAGGCGTCAAACATCACTCGAAGCGTGGTGGAACTGCTATCAGGCCTCAGGACGCACTGGTGTGGAAAGGTGTAATGTGGTCCTGGTGGAACTTTTGCATCTGAGACGGACAAGCGACCAAGTACACGACACTCGTTTACGAAACTCAAATACATAACATTGATTTCAGCATCAAAACCTCTACGTTCTACCGAGAGAACCTGTCTTTCAACTATTTCTAGCGAACATTGGAGCAGTTTGGGATCAGTCTTGAAAGACACACTGATTCCAAAATGTCCTGTCGGCAATTTCCAAATGCTGTCCCGAAAGCTTTGTTCGCAAACAACGTGCTCTGCAGAATAGTTTGCCGAAACACATGTCTCTGGGACAGCTTCAACCTCACAACTTCGATACTTTTGGTACGAATTTTTCTGCACCGTCCTGATGCCACCCAACCAAGCAATGTCCTTTGTAGCACCGGACCATTATTCGCCAATCTTATTTGTCCACTACGTAGCAAGTCGAAGAAGGAGTCTGCTCCCAGAAGCATATCTATTTGCTGGGGTCTATGAAATTCAGGGTCAGCCAGTTCGACATTTGCTGGAATCTTCCACCGATTAATGGGAAGATCACAGTCTGGCTGCCTGCTACAAATTGATTTTAGCACCCAAAACTCGGCGCTAAACTGGTGTCTCGTTACTCGAGACGAAACTATTGTCGATACTTCGCTCTTTGCTGTCAATCTAGCCTGTCCAACCGATTTTACGGTCAAGCACTTATTTTTGCGTTGAAGGCGCAAAGCTTGAGCGAGCTCTTCCGTCATGAAATTCACCTGCGAGCCTGAATCCAACAAGGCTCTAGCATTTCGCTTTTGACCAAACCTGTCTCGAACTGTTACAACTGCAGTTGCAAGGATTACTTGGTCGACTTCGCCAGCAACATGGTTCACATGGGCAGGATGAGCAGATGCTTGCAATGGTTCTAATGCGTATTTATGAAGGAGAGTGTTATGAGGACGAGAACAAACTCTACACTTCGACGCATTGCAGTTGGACACTCTGTGCCCTGAATGCAAGCAATTAATACAAAGTTGACTAGATTTTACGAAATTAAATCTTTCGTCAACTGGCAATGCTGCGAAACCTTGGTAATTTCCAATCATATGGTTGGCACTGCAAAAGTTGCATGAGGGTTCAACTACTTTCTCGACATTCGTGCATGCAAATGACGACTTTTTGGCAGGTTTCATGTCGAATTTTTGCTTCATCCTAGACTTTGAACTTTCTTCAGCAGATAAATGCTGATATCGCCTGTTCAAAGCCACAACACAATCGGCCCATTTCGGTAATGTATTATAGTCCAGTTGCTCCTCATACTTCGACTTTGTATGAGGATCAACCTTAGACATGACTATATGTATCAAGATAGCGTTAGCGAAGTCTTGCTCATCTCCAACTGACATTAACGAAGCAAAAATTGCCGATACCGAGTCTACCATTGTGCGAATTCCAATTGCCGATGGCTTATCCATCGGCTCAATATCGAACAACTGGGCGAGAGTGTCAAAAAAGATCAGACATTTGTTGTCGTATACTCGACTTAGGCTCTCTAATGCCTTTGGGTAATTTGCATCAGACACCTGGAAAGCTCTGATGGTACCTAAAGCCTCATCTGATAAGCACGATATCAAATGGTTGAATTTTTCAATGTTTGATAGCGAGCGATCAGAGTCTACCAAACTATTAAAAAGACCGATAAATTGTCTGTACTCTGAGTGTTTACCGCTGAATCTAGGCAACTTTAGCTTGGGCAGGTGTGAATGGTGAGAAAGCTGAGGTACGGTTTCAGATGCCTGGTGTGCACTTAGGGCAGACATGTATGACGACCGGGCCAAAATACATGTTTCCTCTAGCATTGCGCGGCTAGTATTATCGGGATCTATTGCATCGATCTCTGACTGCAAGTCCATGGCTTTGGAAATATACGAATTTAGTATATCTAGCCGGCACTGAATCTCAAATTTACTTGGAGTCACCATTTTATTAATGAGTGAACTCCTTTGACGCTCTATGTCGCTCTCTACTTTTTCCAATTTAACGAACAAATGACTTAAACGGGTGGTGAGGCAACTTTCCTCATCAACGAAAACGGTGTCATTTGAATTCGATTTGTGTGCCATATTGAATTTTTCTAAATTTTGATCTATTTGAGTGCACGTAAGTGTACTGTCTCAAGAAACAATCAGTAAATAAAAAAGATCGAATGAGCAAAGATAATCAGATAATTATAGATAATCAGCTGATTAAAGACAGTTAACTGATGATATGAGCGAAGATAATCAGATGAATAAAGTTACTCAGCTGACTAAGTAGACTTCTCGAATAACAGAGATAAGAGAAGCTAAAGCACTCACACCACTCAGACGCGCAAGCGACTGTTCAACGATAATCACCTAATTAGCGATATTCGGCTGATTATAGTTAAACAGGAGTGGACTGCGATCTATGCAAACCAACAACACTACATACGTATGTAGGCAAACGATTTACCAACAACAACTATTCGACTTGCTCAGCTGCTCAGCGTTCGTATGTTTGCCTGCTAGCGCTTATATGTATGTATAAGCAGCGTTGACACAAGCAGAAACTAATTCCGAATAAGTAAAAGTAAACTACCGCAAACTAAACTCCACCAGCTGTATGTATGTAAATGCGAGCTGCGCTTTACTTATGTGCAAGAACTTGAACAAACAAATAAGAATCAAAGGTCAAAACCCACCACCGAACGTATGCAGATCTTAACGAATAGCGGAATTAAGAGAACGGCAAATATGTATACATGCATGTGCATATGATTACATGCAGCGGCACAATTCAAATAAATTATTTATTTTTTCTTTTGTGTTATTTTATTTGTGTATATTTATTAAATTCTCTAGTACGTTTTGCTTCAATTACTTTTCAATAAATCACATATATCAGTGCCGAAACGCAATGTCACTAATGTGCAACAAATGGAGCAGTACTTTTCTATGTACCTTCATGTAATATGTGCCGCTTCTACGCTTGCACTTTCTATATTATCCTATGCACTGACTCGTTTGGGCACTGTTACCTGATCGTCAGAAGAGTCGCTCATGGGCTCAATTCTGGGTATAATATCCAAAATTACTATGGGTGGGGATTCCAGTGTCTTCAACTCCAGGTTCTTTAAATCCAAAACTTCCACTACGGCGAACAGCTCCAGGGAAGATCCAATAACGAATATACCGACACGCACAGCAACCAAAGCCTTGAAAATGTCTATTAGACCAACGAAAGCGATTGAATGTCCCTGCTCGGGCGCCATGAAAAATCGAAAAACAACAAATAGAAACAAATTGCAATTTCGTACAATTAACAATTTATTTGGGACTTGGCAATCGCGGAAAGGCTTGGCAGCGTGCGTGTGGTTACAGCGATATCAAAAACGAACTAACTGCCTGCCGCTCGCGACAGCTGCATTGCCGAAACAAGAACTTACTCGCTAGCTTAAATATAAGAGATTCGCTTACACTTCTAGACAATCCAATAGTTCCATCTAATTACTTATACTAACAATTCATAATTATTTCTTACACTATTAACCTATGCTTATGATCCAACAATAACCGTAATAAACGCGGATTGTTCAATGCAGTAGGCTCATTATACAAATTCCTTTTTGGTACACTTGACGATAACGACAGAGTAGAGTTCGAAATAAATATTTACAATCTTTCTTTAAATAAATGATATAATAAACATAATTAACAATGATTTGAAAAAAATACAAGATCACCAAAACAAGAAAAACATACAAGATACCTTTACTTACCAATTGTTGTAAGACTTGACTTAATGACCGCGCAAGTACACCTGTTTAAATATAGAACTCCTATTGATTGATTGTTGTTATTTTATAAGATTTATTTTATTGTCTATTTTCAACTGCAACACCACACCACATGCACAATTCTTCAAGGAAGTATATAGAAGAAGAGATCAGAATATAGATGTGATCAGATATACATATCGGCACAATGTCAAAATAGTGTTGACTAATGGTACACTTTGATTGTTTAAAAAGGGGTATTCCAACACGACCCCCTCAAAGATAACATTAGTCATTGATATTGAGTTACATACAAAATCATTCTCGTCAAACTTATTCTAAATTGGTTGGTGTGCTTTCTGGGATGTGTTAAGTGATCCAGCATTTGCTGCATAGGAAAGACCCAGAAAAACCCCATCAGATCACTTTAAATACATAAACTTAAAATATGGTAGTTTAAATTCATTAACAAATCTTTACATTTCAAATTTCTATGAATATTAAATAGATCAAAACTTAAATATGCAAACCAATATTCAATCAAAGCTTTACGTTACAAATTTCTCTGACTAGAACTAAAAAATCAAAAATAATAATATAATCCATTAATTGATTAAAAAAAAAATTTTTTTTCAGCATCGGTAGACATCAATCATTTTGTTGTAGTCCCAGCTTGTTTCGCAGCTCTGCAAATCTTCCGGTAGACAACGGCTTGGTGATAACATCAGTAAGTTAATTTTCTGTGGAAATATACTCAAGACGAATTTCATTATTCTCCACCTGTTCTCTAGCAAAGTGATATTTAATATCAATATGCTTCGCTCGTTTATGACATGAGGGGTTATTTGCTATGACAATACAGCCCTGGTTGTCTTCATAAATTGTGATAAGCTTTTCTAACTTGATGTTAACACTATTTAGAAGAGATTTTAGCCATAAGGCTTCCCTTACTGCTTCAAATAAGTTTATATTGGGTCTGTGAAAAGTATGTAACAGGCAGAAGGAGGCGTGGCTGACCCCATAAAGTATATATATTCTTGATCAGCATCACAAGCCGAGCCGATATAGCCATGTCCGTCTGTCCGTCGCCATTTCACTGCATGTGTGCAAGCGAGACAGAATCATACAAACATGTGAGCGAACGTTTTCGCTGCTTTCTAGCGGCAGCGCTGCCCGCGAATGCTGGCTGTACCAACCAATACATAGTAAAATGTCAAATGTAAATGTGCATACATACAAACAGATGTCTTTGTTTCAACGTATTTTGTTCCAAGTATCAATTGATATACTTGGATACCGATTTTATTAAATGATCGGGAATAAATTGCAGAGAGTATTCTACGGTCGGACGTGCTCGACTGTACTTTTCTTTCTTGTTAAGAATTAATTTCATTTCAACAGTTCCCTTCAAATATCTAAGAACCCTTTTTAAGCATTGCCATAGCTCAGCATTATTTTTGCTGTTGTATCGATTTGAAATATTAACAGCTGCAGTTAGATCAGGACGTGTGCAAAGCATTATGTACATTAACCAACCAATTAAGTTACGACATGGCGCTCCACAATCCTCATCTAAATTGAGCAACTCATAGTTCAACTTAATTGGTAGGGGAGTACTTAGAATTTATTCACATATGCAGCCTGGCTCAAGCATATTTTGTCTTCTGACAATTCTATACGTATTCCTATAAAATGTCGTATTTCATTTAAGTCAGTCATTCTGAATTTCTCATTTAAAAAACTTTTAAAATTAATCATTTCTTCCATATTTCCTGTAGCTATTGCATATATATCTCTTCATCCAGCGTTCCATTTAAGAAAGCAGTTTTTACGTCCATTTGATGAACTTTTAAATTATATTGTACTGCAAGTGATAATAAAAATCGAAAGCTTGCAATTCTAGCAACAGGAGCAAATGTTTCCTCATAATCGACTTGGTACTTCTGGGTGAATCCTCTTGCAACTAATCTAGCTTAATATTTAATGGGAACTCCTAGTTCATTATATTTAATTGTGAAAACCCATCTGCTATCAACTATATTCTTGTTTTCTGGCTTTTTCACAATTGTCCATGTATTATTACCATCATGCGCTTCCAACTCTGTGTTTAGAGCTTCCTCCCATTCTGTTTTGTCATTTCTATGCTTTATTTCATCAAAAGAATTCGGAACGTCATTGAAAACTGTATGAGCGTTTAAAATATATTTATCCAGGCTGTCGTTATCTTCATTATAGGATACACGAGCCTTGTTTTTCTAAAAAAAGCCTTGTATTCTTTCACTTTTATTATCTCCCCGAGAGAGGGTCTATTAAGTTTGTCTGAAGCGAAATGTGCGTAACAGGCAGATGGAGGCGTGGCCGACCCCATAAAGTATATATATTCTTGATCAGCATCAACAGCCGAGACGATATAGCGATGTCCGCCTGTGTGTCTGTCTGTCTGTCCGTCTGTCTGTCTGTCCGTCTGTCCGTCCGTCTTTATGATCACCTAGATCTTTTAAACTACAAGAGCTAGAGCCACCAAATTTGGAATGAAAGTCCGTCTGCTTCGAGAGCAGATCAAGTTTATTTCAAATCTTTGCCACGACCCTTACCGCCCCCGCAAATTGTAAAAAACTATTTTCACATCACTATAACTTGAAAACGATTAGAGCTAGAGAGACCAAATTCACACATTATGTGTATGGTACTATTATAAACATCTTCACCAAGTTTGCCCCAAATAACAAAAAAAAACCCTAAAACCCCCACGGCAAAAAATGGAAAAATATGGTGAATATTTAGAAAAAAAAAATTTTTAGTTATAGCGATTTGCAGCCAAACTAACACATTATGTATATGGTACCATTATAACTATTCTCACCAAGTTTGGTCCGGATCGGACAACTATAGCCTATAGCTCCCATAGGACAAATCGGTCGAAAATTGGTGATTTGTATGGAAAAACGCGCACTAGAAGGAGTACGGGGTCTTTTACAGTCGGCTCGCTCGACTGTAGCCTTTCTTACTTGTTATTCTGGATAAAGCATCTGCAACATGGTTCTCTTTACCTGGTTGTAATTTCATATTTGGTTCTTTAATATTGTTAAGCCAAACAAGTGGTTTGTGATCACTGAGGATCTCGAATTTTCTACCGTAGAGATAAGATCGGAAATATTTTGTTGCCCAAACGATGGTTAAAAGTTCTTTTTCAATTGCTGAGTAATTAATTTCATGTTCGTTTAAAGTTCTACTTGCGAAACAAATTGGTTTTTGATTTTGAGACAGAACAGCTCCAATGGCTATGTTGCTGGCATCAGTTGTGAGACAAAATGGTTTTTCGAAATTCGGATAAACTAATATTGGATCGGACGATATAAGTACTTTTAGTTTTTCAAAAGCAGAAATGTAATTTGGTTCGTTGATATTTATACTTGCACCTTTCTTTAGTTTTAAAGTCATTGGCTTTACAACAATCTTCTAACAGATTGTTCATACAACGTTGAAATGTTGCTGGGGCGTTTTTCAATCCAAAAGGCATTCGAATATACTCGTAATGTCAATTTTTAGTTGAAAAAGCTGTTTTTGGTATACTATTTGGGTCCATTTATATCTGATGAAATCCTTTCGCAAGGTCAATTGTGGTAAAATACTGACATTTTCCAAGTTTGTCTAGTATGTCATCTATGATTGGAATAGGATATTTATCATCGATTGTTATTTCGTTTAAGTTTCGATAGTCAATAACTATACGGAACTTTTCTTTACCTGATGCATCACGTTTCTTTGGCACAATCCAAATTATGCCTTGTTCAATCATTTCTTTGATTTGTTTGTCGACTTCTTCGTCGATTGTTTGCGCATACTTGTATGGACGCTTTTGAATTGGGTCTTCGTGTTTAGTTTGGATAACATGCTTAATTGTACTGGTGAAAGTCAAATTTTCACTTTCTTTGTACTGAATGTCACTAAACTCGAAAAAAATTTTGGTTTGTTTTGCTTTTCTTCATCGTTCATATGTTCTAATCAGAATTGATATGTTTCATTTAATTCATTATTTATAGCGTAGTTTACTGCTATATCGTTTGTTTGGGGCGGATCAAGGCATTGAAATGCGGTCTTGTTCTTGACAGAATCCTCACGATCATATCTCATTTGAAATGGATGCTCGTTAAGAATAACTGTTTTTTGTTTATAGTCAATTCTTGCTTCACAGGATTCTAGATATTCTCTACCTAGTAGAATATCATAATTTTCGGAAAAGTTGTGTAAATAAAATATTAGATTAGTAGGACAAAGCATACTAGCTGCAAAAGATACGTAATTAGACCCCGTACTCTAAAAAAGAGTAGAGGGGTCTATTAGGTTTGTCTGAAGCGAAATGTGCGTAACAGCCAGAAGGAGGCTTTTCCGACCCCATAAAGTATATATATTCTTGATCAGCATCAACAGCCGAGACGATATAGCAATGTCCGTCTGTCCGTCCGTCCGTCCGTCTGTATGAACACCTGGATCTTCTAAACTATAAGAGCTAGAGCCACCAAATTTGGAATGAATGTCCGTCTGCTCCGCGAGCAGATCAAGTTTATTTCAAATCTTTGCCACGCCCCTTACCGCCCCTGTAAATTGTAAAAAACTATTTTCACATAACCATAATTTGAAAACGAAAAAAGCTGGAGGGACCAAATTCACACATTACGTGTATGGTACCACTATAACTATCCTCACCAAGTTTTGTCTGGATCGGACAACTATAGCCTATAGCTCCCATAGGTCAAATCGGTCGAAAATTGGTGATTTGTATAGAAAACGCGCACTAGAAGGAGTACGGGGTCTTTTACGGTCGGCTGGCTCGACTGTAGCCTTTCTTACTTGTTTTTTAATTGAACTATGCAATTTATTGTTTGTAAATTTAATTGGCAAGGTTTGATAGGAAAATTTAGAAGTTATGTTTAATTAGATTGATGGACGAACCTGTGTCAATTACACAGTTAAAATGTTGCCCATTCAATACTAATCTGACGAAGGGATTTGTTGTTCTTGGTCCAAGGCTCCTTGATGAAAATTTTCAGAAGTTTCCATCTTAGAGTGACCACTGGTACTTTCTCGCTGTCTTTTGACTGGAGGGTTTGAGGATCTTTGGCTTTGATTTTGGTAATTCATTGGGTTTTGTGATCTAGCTTGATCAAGGTTTTGTTTGAATTCTTTATATAATGCCTGATTATTTTCAGCATTTTCTTTTGGTTTATTACTTTAATTTGTATTGTTTGAATAATTGGGACTTGGATAATAATTTGGATTATTTCCTTTTCCACGATTGTCATTATTAGTTTTGATGGGTTTTGAGTTTTCAGTACTTTGGTTAGTACGTTCATTAAAATTGTTTTCGTAAAGTCCTTCGCGTTGAGCGACTTGCTTAAGTTTTGAAACAGTTTTAATGTCATGTCTAGCTAAGGTCATGAATATTCTGTCGGGTAGTTTCCTAGTAATTACATCTTTAATTGTATTATTCATTGCATTTGTGTACAATATTGTGTTTTGTTGCTGATTTTCTAACATGAGTTTGTTTGAAATTACCAATGACTTATATTCTAGTTCTTCTACGAACTTACGTATACTATGGTTGTAATTGGTGTTATATAAACGTCTTAGAAGTTCCTCGTAGGGTGTCTGTGTTTTGAATTCGTCGATGAGGGCATTTCTTAGTTCTCCCCAGGTTGTAGCTGCTGTGAGTTGGGAAACTCGTTGTGCTGATCCAGATGTCTGCATCTCGATGGCTCCAAATAAAACGCTGTGCTGTCTTACGTCTTGTGTTGGGTAAAGCTGCATGATGAAGTTGATTCTTCTTATGAACGCTGTTAGTTCCACTGTTTTTCCGTCAAAGATTGGCACTTGACGTATCTGTCCTAAGGCTTGTTTGAGGTGCATCTCAGATAGTTCCATTGCTGTAGTTGTCATGATGTTGTTATACCCATTACTCGTAGAGTAAATTCGTTGGAATGTATGTAACAGGGAGAAGGAGCCATGGCAGACCCCATAAAGTATATATATTCTTGATCAGCATGACTAGCCGAATCGATATAGCCATGTCCGTCTGTCCGTCTGTGTGAACAAAAGGATCTCAAAGACTATAAGAGCTAGAAAGGCCCGAGTGGTCGCAAACGAAAGATAAAATGCCTAAGCAGTACAAGTTTGCTTTTGTTTTTTGACACGCCTACTTTAGGGCGTTCTATGTGCATACAAAGGTAAAAACAGGTAAAAATAGCATGTTTTAGTATAGAAAACTTTTTTGTTAGTAATGCTATCTAAACCAAATTGACACAGAAAGTACACGTCTAGGGATTACGTATACTGACTAAGTTTGATCCAAATCGCACAACTATATCATATAGCTCCCATAGGGACAATCGGTCAAAAATACGCTCCAAATATGAATTTATATGAATAACTTTTGCATTGGCCAACCAATCGAAGGGAAACTTACACAGAATATATCTGTCAATAATATAAATATGTTGACCAACTTTCATTCAAATCGGACGATATAGCTCCCATAGGGACGATCGGTCAAAAATACGCTGTAAATATGATTTTGTATGAAAATTTTCTGCGTTTCTCAAGTCATCTGAATTAAAATCAATAGGGTCGATTACCTAAACGATTGTACTATTATTAATATTATTAATAATATATTATATTGTTAATAATATAATATAACTGAGTAATGGGTATCCTAAAGTCGCGAGGCGACTATAGCATTCTTTCTTGTTTTATTTTGTTTGTATTGCAGAATTGTTCTTTGTAAATTAAAAATTTTGCTCTTTTACAAAAATTTATTTTCTTTGCACTTCAGGTTTGGTTTTCTTTTGATGGATTTTAAGGAGCCTACTATTTACAGGGATCAATTTAATGATGTGTAAAGCCCGGAAATAAGTCCTTTAAGTACAGTTGTTCAAAATAGTCCAAAGGATCTATTTATTAGCAGAACACTGTTTGGTGTATTGCAAGTTTTTGTTGCGCGGTATTCTTAATATGGCAATTATGTTTTAGTGGCGGTCGCACATTGACTGTGGGCCACGATTGATAATTGGTTTGTTAAGTTTTAAAACACACGCGTTGATTCTTTCGCGTGCTCAATCCTAGAAAATCACTTGGTCGTACAAGGATTTCTATTAGCGGATCGATTACTGTTACAAGGATTTTTTCCGATATCCTACCGGCTGCGCCAATAGCGTAGTTCGAAGATCGGTTATTTAAAAAAATATAATTTTATTTCACAACACAAGATACAAATCTAGACTACTTCTGCTATATTCTGAAGACGTTTAGCAAACTTCGGCTTTGAGCTTATATTGATTGGACTTTAGACTTTTGGAGCTTTTGGCTCTTATGTAAATAAAGGGGGATCTCGATCTTGAAGAGATTGAGCTTTAAGAGAATTCTGTCGGCCAGGATTTGTGCAACGTCAGCAGTTTCAACCCCAATGGTGGGAATAGCGATTCTGGCGAATTGTTTATGATATTTGATAAGTTCGTGGGAAGCCAGAATTGTTATTGTCACCATTGTATTATTTTATAATGTTTGGCTTAAATCTGTGGGAGAAGAATGTGTAATACAAATAAAAGTGCGTGCTAGGCGTAATGTATGGGTACATATGTGTCTACATATGTCACTTCCCCATCCTTAAGAAATGAGCCTGTCCTCAGGCGGATAATATTGGGTATAGTGTTGGGTCTGTTACAATTTCTTCGGTTTCATTTTTGTTTTCATTTAGTTCGATATCATTTTCAATATTTGATTGTATGTTTGGGGTTGATTTTTTTGGTTCTTATAGTAAACAAAAATTTTTCTTGGAATATTTTTATATTTAAAAATAATGTACATAATTAATGCGATTAAAAAAATTATTAAAGTGGTTATAGTAATAATTTGGAACGTGTTATACAATTTAGTTTGTTGTAAGATAATTTCTTTAGTTTGGACATATGACAATGGTTCTAATTTGGTTACAAGGGTATAAAAAAGCCAAGTAAGGAAATTGTGTATACATTTATTTGCATATGTATACAAAATGTGAATCACTCCACTTTTCTTCTTTTTCGTATGGAAAATACGCACTTTTGTGTGTACGGGGACTTTTACAGTCGGCTCTCTCGACTGTAGCCTTTTTTACTGGTTATACTCTCTGCAAGAGTATATTGGGTTTGTGAAAGTATGTAACACGCATAAGGAGGCGTGGCAGACTCCATATTCTTGATCAGCATCACAAGCTGAGTCGATACAGCCATGTATGTCTGTCTGTCCGTATGATCAAAGGATTTCAGAGATGGTAAGAGCTACAAGTTTGGATTTAATCAGTATCGACTCGATTTTAAGTCTGTCAATACAAGAATGTTTTTAGACCCCGTATTTTGAAAAAGAGTACAGGGGTCTATTAGGTTTGTCTGAAGCGAAATGTGAGTAGCATGCAGAAGGAGGCTTTTTCGACCCAATAAAGTATATATATTCTAGTTCAGCATAAACAGTCGAGACGATATAGCAATGTCCGTCTGTCCACTATATCATAAAGCTGCCATAGGAACAATCGGTTCAAAGGCTAAGTATGAAATTTTTAGTGTCTATTGAGCGATTTCGTTCAAATTTTCGCAGGACACATAAGCTATGATTCAATAATAGAAACTTAACATATTTTGTGTTGTTGTATAAAATACTAAATATTTTAACGCGTCTTCTCAATACAAAATAACATTCATTTAAATATTGTTCTTTAAGCGTGTTATGTTTAACAATTTCAATATCTGCTATCATATTTGTTGTATCCACATAACTCAAAACTATTTCATCGAAAGAAAAACACCCAATTTCCTTAACGAGTCTTCTTATATACACCCCTTCTTTAGCCGCTGCTGCCATTGCCATGTTCTCCGCCTCGGTGCTGCTTATGGCCACTGATGTCTGATTATGCGACTCATAGGAAACACCGCTTCGGCCAGTTAGAACATGTAACCTGTACAAGATTTTCTATCGATTATATTACCTCCCCAGTTGGCATCCGTATAACCCTCGATTGGCTTGTTCGTCTTGTGATAGTGAAACTTGTAGTGCTCTGTGCTGGATAAATAACCCAATATATATTTTGTGCTATTCTCGTCTTCGCTCGATAGATTTATATTCTTCTGTGAAAGCTTTGATAGCGAATGAAGTATGTCTGGTCGCGTAGATATTGCCAAGTACAGCAAACTTCCAATCAGAGCCTGATATTTTGTTGCATCGACTGATTTAGACTTATTCGAGGCTTTCACTTGATATCCAGTTTCCAATGGGGTTGTCGCTGATCTACAGTTCTCCATATTGTATTGATACAGCAACATATCAATATATTTGGATTGGCACACAATCACATCACCGGTCTGTGCAGGACGTTCTACTTCAAAGCCCAGAAAGCTGCTTACTGCTCCTTTTTCGATTGACTGCTTTCAAATGTACTGCTTGATTTCTTGTAGATCTTTCAGAGTTTTGATCGCTATAAGTATGTCATCGACGTATACTGCCACAAGGTTGATGTTTTCGCCGACAGACATTGTATACAGACATGGTTCATTGCTGCAATGTTAAAATCCATACCTCTTAAGTACACCATCTAACTTTGAATTCCATTCGCGTCCGGACTGCTTTAAGTCGTAGATAGCCTTATTTAGTTTTGCGACTCGGTTAGGGTACTCCTTGCTGATGAGCATCTCGGGCTGGGTCATGTAAATTTCGTCACTTAATTCTCCATTCAAGTACACCATGCACCATCCATTTGGTGCAAATATAGCTGAAGCTCCGCTGGAAGTGCGAATACCATGCGTATGGTAGCGTAACGCACTACTGGAGAGAATGTTTCTCCATATTTGATTCCAAATTGCTGGCTACATGCTTTACCCACAAGCCAAATTGATTTATGAAACCATTTGCATCTCCTTTCAATCTATATACGCACTTGCTTCCGATTGTTTTCTTACCGGAAGGGGGAAATACAAAAGTCCATGTATTTTTAGCCACCGGCGAGCTTCATAGCCTTCTTCCATCTCTCCATATTATCCGATGCTATCGTCATTTTAAGGGTTTCTGGAGCTTTAACCTCTTCTTATTTCAGCATCACGTTGATAATATTTTTTTTGCTTTTCTGGTCTGCCTGGTCTTCCAGTGCGAACTATACGTGGCCTTCCACGTTCGTATATATCTGAGCGATTTCGTTATCGCTGTTGGTTCTGCTTGTGCATCCGCGTCTTCTAGACTATGGTATTCTTCAGCATCTCCATTATCAGTTCCTGAACTTTCTTCGGTGTTTTTCTTGTTCAGAGTATGGCCAGTCCATTTCTCCAGCATCGATCTGAACCACATTTGATACATCGGTGTTTTGAGTTCCCATTAGAAAGCTTTCATCGAATTAAACGTCTCGTTTAACTACAATCTTTCGTTGCTCGTGATCATAAAGTCTGTAACCTTTAGTTCCGGTACTGTGTCCCACAAATATGTATTCCTTGCCTTTAGCAACAAACTTTTGTTTTTGTGTTTTATCGAGACCGACTGCTAAACATCCGAATACCTTGAAGTGCTTCACCATTGGTTTCCTTTTCTTTGTCTTCATTCTATAGAGGCATATGTGGCACTGTCAGCTATCGTTTTATGCCATCACCTTGCAAATATCGGTCAAACTCCTTGCTTAGATATTCGCCACCGTTGTCACTTCTAAGAGTTTTTATCTTATGTCAGGTCTGCTTTACAATATAGGATTTGTATCTCTTAAAATGTTGGAGCACTTCACCTTTATTTTGTATAAACAAGAAAGAAAAGTACAGTTGACCACGCCCGACCGTATAATACTCTCTGCACTTTATTCCAGATCATTTTAATAAAATCGGTTTCCGAGAATATCAACTAATAGTACTTGCAACAAGAATGAAAAGAACAGTCGAGCACGCCCGACGGTAGAATACTCTCTGCAATTTATTGCCGATCATTTTAATAAAGCCGGTATCCGAGAATATCAATTGATAGTACTTGCAACAAAACACGTTGAAACAAAAACATCTGGTTGTATGTATGCACATATACATTTGACATTATAAGTATGCACGCACGTATGTATGTGTGTATATGTAAAACATACACATTTGGTTGACACGGCCAGCATTCGCGGGCACCGCTGCCCCCTAGAAAGCAGCGAAAACGTTCGCTCACATGTTTGTATGTTTCTATCTCGCTCGCACACATGCATTGGCATTGCGTTCAATTATCAACTTTCTTACATGTCTAGCTCTTTTGTTTATAGTCCAATTTATATGCAACTTTCAGGATAGTTTGATATACTTTGTCTTCAAACGAATGTGAAATAACAATACTGTACGATAAGAACATATGCCTTAAAATCGGCATTGAAGTTAGAAAGTTATTTTATTTCTTGTGGGAAAAAGGGGGCGTGGCAGTCCAAAATATTTAATGACAATGCAATTATGCCGTCTCTAGGAACCTACCAACCAAAATTGGTTCTAAGTGCCACAGTTACTGAGATATTCGCCTAAAACATCAATGTTTTACAAGGTGTTTCTAGTTTTTTGCTCATTGTGGGCGAACGGGGCGTGGCATCGAAAAAAAAAAAGATTCTTGTATTGACTGACTTAATATCGATAGAGACCAAATTCAAACTTGTAGCTCTTACCATCTCTGCAATCTGTTTGTTCATACGGACAATAAAAACATATGCCATTAAATCGGCATTGAAGTTTCAAAAAAATTTGTTTCTTGTGGGAAAAGGGGGCGTGGCAGTCCAAAATATTTGATGACAATGCAATTATGCCGTCTCTAGGAACCTACCAACTAAAATTGGTATTCCTAAGTGCCATAGTTACTGAGATATTCGCCTAGAACATAAATTTTTTTCGAGGTGTGTCTAGTTTTTTGCTCATTGTGGGCGAACGGGGCGTGACATCGAAAAAAAAGATTCTTGGATTGACTGACTTAATATCGAGTTGATACTGACCAAATTCAAACTTGTAGCTCTTACCATCTCTGAAATCTGTTTGTTCATACGGACAGACAGACGGACAGACGGACATGGCTATATCGACTCGGCTTGTGATGCTGATCAAGAATATATATACTTTATGGGGTCTGCCACACCTCCTTCTGCCTGTTACATACTTTTCACAAACCCAATATACTCTCTCTTGCAGAGAGTATAAAAATACTGTTGCGTATCTGGACTTATAATTAATAAATGTTAGAAAATATTTCGATCCGCCAATCGATCTTGTGTTAAATGGTCCGCACACGGACCCATGTAAAAGGTTGTGATCAAATTTTACTTTTCATACATGACACACACGTGAGATTTACCGCCGACTGAAATTTCTCGATACCTTGTAAGATTTCATCAGATTCCATTTTGTAGAGTCTTTTCATGTTTATATGTCCAATTTATGCCATTTAGTGCCATTCTCGATCCTCGATAGGTACACTGACGTAAATGCATTTTGAAACATAAACAAATGATTTGAAGTCCGTTTTCTGGACCTTTGCTGCCAGAGAAAAAGTTCGTTTGTAACTCCTTAATATGTGATACTCACAAAAGTGCGCATTTTCCATACGAAAAAGAAGAAAAGCGGAGTTATTCACATTTTGTATACATACATATCCATATAGTGACATATTCATACTGATTATGTCTACAAAATTATTTAACAAAAGCATTCCCTCTGAAAATTGTAAACATTTAAACCCTCAAATAGTTTTCGTTATTAATAAATAAGGAATCATCTGTTAGTCTTAAGCTGTTCGTTAATAAAGCAAGTTGTTGTGCATTAAATCGTTCTGACTCCGTCTTTTAATCTCAGCGTTGCCGTTAGCTTGTGTCGCGGCATTAGTTCGACTAACTTTTACACATCAATTATCTAATTGGCGCAGCCGGTAGGATAACAATAAATTGTGGATCCTGATGCAAAACTAAGTTATTAATTCTTGTGTCCCGTTAACCGTTATCCGCTAAACAACCAACGTTAAGGCAACCCAAGCGACGGTCAATATCGAAAAGTACAGTCGAGCACGCCCGACCGTAGAATACTCTCTGCAATTTATTCCCGATCATTTAATAAATCGGTATCCAAGTATATCAATTGATACTGGGAACAAAATACGTTGAAACAAAAACATATGTTTGTATGTATGCACATTTACATTTGACATTATACTATGTATGCACGCACATAAGTATGTGTGTATATACATACACAATTGGTTGGTACAGCCAGCATTCGCGGGCAGCGCTGCCGCTAGAGAGCAGCGAAAACGTTCGTTCACATGTTTGTATGATTCTGTCTCGCTTGCACACATGCAGTGAAATGGCGTTAAATTATTAACTTTGTTACGTGTCTAGCTCTTTTGTTTATAGTCCGATTTATATGCAACTTTCAGGATAGTTTGATATACTTTGTCTTCAAACGAATGTGAAATAACAATACTGTACGATAAGAGCATATGCCTTAAAATCGGCATCAAAGTTTAAATGTTATTTTATTTCTTGTGGTAAAAGGGGGCGTGGCAGTCCAAAATTTTTAATAACGATGCATTTATGCCGCCTCAAGAAACCTGCATACCAAAATTGGTATTCCTAATTGCCATAGTTATTGAGATATTCGCCCAAAACATCAATTTTTTACGAGGTATGTCTAGTTTTTTGCTCATTGTGGGCGAATGGGGCGTGGCATCGAAAAAAAATAAGATTCTTGTATTGACTGACTTAATATCGAGTCGATTGTGAATAAATTCAAACTTGTAGCTATTACCATCTCTGAAATTTGTTTGTTCATACGGACAGACGGACAGACAGACAGACAGACAGACAGACGGACAGACGGACAGACGGACAGACGGACATGGCTATATCGACTCGGCTTGTGATGCTGATCAAGAATATATATACTTTATGGGGTCGGCCACGCCTCCTTCTGCCTGTTACATACTTTTCACATACCCAATATACTCTCTCTTGCATAGAGTATAAAAATCGCATACTGTCACAGCCACAGATTTTGCAAAAAAAAAAAAAAACTTAAAAAACAAATTCAAGAAGACGCGATAAAATTCGAAGAAAAAATAAATAAAGAAATTTCTGGTTATCTCAAAATAAATCGAAAGTGCTATCTGTGCAAACCAACCAAACAAATTTAACTATAAGTTTACAAATTAAGTGAATAAAATAAAAGATATAACCAACAACAAAAACTAAGAAATAAGAAAAACTTAAAAACAAACAAAAAAAAAACACAATAATAATGGAAGGAAACGCAACAACACCCTTGACCGATGCCAAAATGGCACAAGTGATCAACCAACTCAAAAATGTTGAGAAGTTCACTGGGGACAAGAACGCTTTATACACGTTCATCAACCGGATCGACTATATTTTGGCCCTCTTTATAACCAACGACGCAAGGCAGGGGACAATTATATTTGGACTTGTGGACCGCTGCATCAGCAGTGAAGTGATGTTGTCCCTTGGCGTAAACAACCTGATGACTTGGACGGACCTTCGAAAGCAACTAACTACTACAACTAACTGAACTACAAGGCGCAAACTAAAAATCACATCTTACTGGAGGAATACAGGAGCACCCCATTTAAAGGCAACGTGCGAGCTTTTCTAGAGGAAGCAGAACACCGTAGGCAGACATTAATGAGTAAGCTAGAACTAGAAAATAACACTGACGAGAAAACATTGTATGCGCGACTAATTAAAACTAGTACTGATGACCTTATTCAAAAATTACTAACAAACATTTGCATTCGAATTATCAATTGCGATATTCCCGATTTAAGATCCCTAATTAATATTTTGCAAGAAAATAATCTTTATAACGAGCCCTTTCCCAATCCAACACAAAATAAAGTAAAACAAGAAAAATATTTGAAGCCAGTCGATCAACCAAACACAAATATTCAAAGATTCCCCACTTTCCTTCAACCAAATCAACCCTATGTCCCATATCGACCCCATCAAACTTATATTCAACAACCATATTATCAACCATAACCCATCCATACTAACAACAATATTTCTAATCCTAATAATTATTCACCTAGACCAATGCAACAAATACCTAGCCTAATTAGACCAACATATTTTACACCCAGACCTAACCTTAGACAGAACCAATTTGACAACAATCGTTTCGGACAAGTAATTCCACAACAACACGCTTCTAATAGCTCCGGCTTAGCTAACCAACCGACTAAACATGCTAGACCTGCAGAAAGTGGACAGAGTAAGATGAGCATTGACCAAGAAGCTAGAAATCAGGAAGAATTTAATTATCATGCTTACATTCAACAAAAATATTATAATCAATGCGCTGCTTATCCAGAATATTATCCACAATATTATCAAGCAGAAAGTTATCCACAAAACCCAGACTATACATACATACAGTCAGACGAACAGGAGACAGAACAGCCAAATGAAATAGAAATCAAGCAAGCCAAAAATTTTCAGCCTCCAGCCTCGGAAACCAGCAATACATAATAATCACTTATAAAGGCAAAAATCTGAAATGTTTAATAGATACAGGATCTACTGTAAATATGAAGACATCAAATGTTTTCAATTTACAAGTTCATGACACCGACTGTTTCATTCAAACCAGCAATGGACCTTTAACTATCACAAAGAAAGTTAACGTCCTTTCCAATAACCTGTTCAAGGGCAATAATGAATTTCTTCTACATCAATTCTCCCCAGACTATGATTTATTAATTGGTAGAAAAATGCTTTCAGAAGCACAAGCCGTTATAGATTATAA
>JAEIGM010000144.1:0-84660 GCA_018903735.1 Drosophila cardini
GCTTAATACTACAACATGTTCTTAATGCTGGATCGCGTCTGGATCCCGCCTTACAAGCTCCCATAGGGACAATCGGTCCAAAATACGGTCCAAATATGAATTTATATGACTAACTTTTGCGTTGCCCAAGCAATCTTAGTGAAACTCACACAGGATATATTTGTCAATATAAACATACTGACCAAGTTTCATCCAAATCGGACAACTATATCGTATAGCTCCCATAGGGACGATCGGTTAAAAATACGCTGTTAATATGAATTTGTATGAAAATCTTCTGTGTTTCCCAAGCCATCTGAATTAAACTCACTAGGGTCGATTGCCTAAATGATTCTATTATTATTATCACATCCCATAGTAAATAATTTAATAAAACTGAGTAACGGGTATCCTAAAGTCTCGAGGCCGCTATAGCATTATTTCTTGTATATTATATAAAATCGGGAATAAAATGCAGAGAGTATTCTACGGTCGGGCGCGCTCGATTGTACTTTTCTTTTTTGTTTCCATACACATTTTTGACCGATTTGTCCCATGGGAGCTATAGGCTATAGTTATCCGTTCCGGATCAAATTATGTAGGAATAGTGTACCAGGCACATAATGTGTAAGTTATTAGTTTCCAAGTTATGGAGATGTGAGAAAAGTTTTTAGAATTTTCGGGAACGGTGGGGGCGTGTCAACGATTTGAAATAAACTTGGTCTGCTCTTGAGATATACAGACGTTCATTTAAAATTTGGTGGCTGTAGCTCTTATAGTCTCTGAGATCTAGGTGTTTATCGGTATATCGACTCGGCTGTTGATGCTGATCAAGAATAAATATATTTTTACAGATCAAAAATGTTTCGTTCTGCTTGTTACGCACATTTCGCTTCTGTCAAACCGAATAAAACTCATTCTACTCTTTTTAAGATCACATTACACTATTATGTACTAGACATATGTATACCATAATAATAGTGGACCAATTCTATTCAAATCCAACAGTTTGAGAATTTGCACGACGAATGTATTAAACGTTTTGCATCGAATCAACATTACATTGAGATTTTATCGCAAAAAATTGCGTAAAATTCTTAATTCTCATTAAAATTATATACATATGTATAAGCAATGATTCTTATAATATTCCTTTATTAACACTGGTATACTGAGAGCTCTATTTGAAGGGTTTGATCTTGCCCCAGGCTATAATGTAATCTTATAATTTAATTAAAAAAGAATCGGATGAATAGCAGACACGCTATTTATTAGTCCATCATGTATTCAAGCAGTTATTTAAATCAAACTTTAATTTCCTTTAAAGGTGAGCTTATCCGGAAGCCAGACTGGGGAAAAGACCAGCCAAATAATTACAATGGCGAGCAGAACTGTGTTGTCTTCGATGGTGGTCGAAGCTGGCTATGGAATGATGTGGGTTGCAACCTGGATTATCTTCATTTTATCTGTCAACATTGTATGTATAATTTGTTTTTATATAAATTAATTCGGTCTCTCTGACGGCAGTGATATTGCATTATCCTTGTTTTTATCGTGCTGACACATATATTCGTTTACATATTGTAGCATAATATATTTTCTTAAAATATTAGCTTTAAAGCTTAAGAAAGCCAATTAACGCCTTTAAACACCAATGACCACTCTAATGTGGATCAGACAAAATTGTCGTGGCATTTTATGGTAATTGATTTAAGATTGTCCAAAATTTGAAATGACGATTGAAAACATTGTGACCGCAAGGTTTATTCTAAATTTGTGAGTTTCACTGACGACCCAAACATTGCGCAGAATCCATTATTGTATTTTTGATTTAATGGGGAAATATTACACTTTGACGGTCAATTGGCTCCGTTCTTTTTTGCCTGATCTAGCACATTGTGACTTTTATCTTTTGGACAACTTCATTTGCCGATCAAAGCCATACACTGGACTATGGTCAAAAAGTCCAAATTTTTTGCAATAGTTGAAATTAATTATGTTTTCATAACTCAAAAACAAGAAAGAATGCTATAGTCGCCTCGCGACTTTAGGATACCCGTTACTCAATTTAATTATATTATTAACAATGGGATATGATAATAATAATAGTACAATCGTTTAGGCAATCGACCCTTTTGATTTTAATTCAGATGACTTGGGAAACACTGAACATTTTCATATAAATTCATATTAACAGCGTATTTTTATTAGATTATTGACAAATATATTTTGTGTAAGTTTCACTAAGATTGCTTGGCCAACGCAAAAGTTATTCATATAAATTCATATTTGGAGCGTGTTTTTAACCAATTGTCCCTATGGGAGCTATACGATATAGTTGTCCGATTTGGACCAAACATGGTGAGGATAGTTATAATGGTACCATACACATAATGTGCTAGTTTGGTTACAGTCGCTCAACTAATACTTCATGTCTCCATACAAATCACCAATTTCCGGCCGATTTGTCCTAGGGGAGCTATAGGCTATAGTTGTCCGATCCAAACCAAATTTGGTGAGGATAGTTATAATGGTACTATACACATAATGTGCTAGTTTGGTTACAGTCGCTCAACTAAAACTTCATGTCTCCATACAAATCACCAATTTTCGAACGATTTATCCTAAGTGATGCATAGGCCCGATAGTTGCCCGATCCGGACCAAACTTAGTGAGGATAGTTATAATGGTAATATACACATATTGTGCGAATTTGGTCTCCCTAACTCTAGTCGTTTTCAAGTTTTGGTGATGTGAAAATAGTTTTTTACAATTTTCAGGGGCGGCAGGGGGCGTGGCAAAAATTTGAAATAAACTTGATCTGCCTGACATATAGACCGACTTTCATTCCAAATTTGTTATCTCTAGCTCTTGTAGTTTAGAAGATCCTGGTGTTCATACGGACGGACGGACAGACAGACAGACGGACATCGCTATATCGTCTCGGCTGTTGATGCTGATCAAGAATATATATATTTTATGGGGTCGGAAACGCCTCCTTCTGCCTGTTACGCACATTTCGCTTCAGACAAACTTAATAGACCCCTCTACTCTTTTTTAGAGTACGGGGTCTAAAAAGTATAAAAAGTATAGTAAAAAGTTGAGATTGCACTATCCATATCTTTACGTCTGAACAGCTGGGACCAATCTGTCTGGGGTAACAGAATATTTGACTTTTTAACATCGATTTCCGAAACGCACGAAATCGCTTAGTAGATTTACTACTAGTGCTGGGCACCCTGGCAAGTAAATAAATCAAACTTCCAAAGTCGGATGATAGGGATATTCAGGATTGGATAAGGGTGTGGTACGTGAAATAGAATAGGGAGATGGATCCAAAACAAAAACATGAAAGAAAAGTACAGTCGAACACGCCCGACCGTAGAATACTCTCTGCAATTTATTCCCAATCATTTAATAAAATCGGTATCCAAATATATCATTTAATACTTGCAACAAAACACGTTGAATCAAAAACATCTGATGGTATGTATGCACATATACATTTGACTTTATAGGTATGCACGCACATATGTATATGTGTATATGTTATACAAATACAATTGGTCGGCACAGCCGGCATTCGCGGGCAGCTCTGCCGCTAGAAAGCAGCAAAAACGTTCGCTCACATGTTTGTATGTTTCTGTCTCGCTTGCACACAAGCAGTGAAATGGCGTTAAATTATAAACTTTGTTACGTGTCTAGTTCTTTTGTTTATTGTCCGATTTATATGAAAGTTTCAGGATAGTTTGATATATTTTGTCTTCAAATGAATGTGAAATAACAATACTGAAAGATTAGAACATATGCCTTAAAATCGGCATTGAAGATTGAAAATTATTTTATTTTTTGTGGTAAAAGGGGGAGTGGCAGTTTTTAATAGCAATGCATTTATGCCGTCTCAAGGAACCTGCATACCAAAATTGGTGTTCCTAAGTACCACACGGTCTGAGCTATTCGTCTAAAACATAAATTTTTTACGAGGTTTGTCTAGTTTTTTGCTCATTGTGGGCGAATGGGGCGTGGCATCGGGAAAAAAAAATTCATTTATTGACTGACTGAATATCGAGTCGATACTGACTAAATACGATCTTGTAGCTCTTACCATCTCCGAAATCTGTTTGTTCATACGGACGGACAGACAGACAGACAGACGGACGGACATGGCTATATCGACTCGGCTTGTGATGCTGATCAAGAATATATATACTTTATGGGGTCGGCCACGCCTCCTTCTACCTGTTACATACATTTTCACAAACCCAATATACTCTCTCTTGCAGAGAGTATAAAAACAAGTGTCAGAAAAACTAGGAATATAGGAGCAAGTTATAATGTTTTCATAGCTTATCTTATTTATGCACAAAATAATAACAATAAATTCAATATCTATAAAGACATTGGTTATTATTTATTCCGAAGACAAATCAACATCAACAGCAATAAGCACACCCGCAATGCGACGGAAAGTACGATCTTTTCTATAGATAGAGAAATTATAAGATTAAATTTCAGAGTTTAGGATGTCGGGGCTTAACCATATTTCAGAACAAACAGAAGAAATGCCACGACATAAAACTGAAAAGACAGACTTTTAAGATAGACATTAGAAAGCTTACTAAATTTAAAATTTTTGATAGGCAAATGAGAGGGAGTATACTAGTTTTTTCCGGCATTGGAGGCCGGAACAGGCTTAGGAGGCGTTGCCGTATACTCTTTTATTATTAAGTTGTCTGATCAAAATAATTTACTGCATATTGTGCTGAAATAATTCGCAGGAGCACTTACTTTAAATGACAAAATTTACCGAAGATATGAAAATTTGAATTTTTCACTGTAATGTTTGACTTTGGATAAAGGCCTTGACATCATCAGATGTAGTATAGGGGGCAAGCCTGGAAACAAAAATTTGCTTCTTAGGTGGGGCTCCCACTAGAGTTTGTTGATTAGTCACTGCAGTTACTTTCCCAGAAGCAACATCAGTGATAGACTGTTTTATTTGCTTACTTCAACAGTGTTGACAACCAACGAATCAGAAACTTCGGGGTTCGTAGTAGAAACTACCGTGTGAAGAATAAATTTGTCTTCTCTATTAACTATTATGTTGGGAGATGGTGATGAGCAATTGATTGATAAATTTGGGGACAAAGTGGGTATGTGAGGAGAGACCGAAAGTTTATTAGGGCTAATGGACAATATAAAATTGACCCTTTTACGTTTTGGAGAATCATTTAAGACTTTAAAACCCTTGTCCAAATTTGAGAAACTTTCCAACAGTCTTTTAAATCTACCAAATAGGTCTCCAAAGCCTTTACCAGTATGTCTCATGAGTCATGAAGCTCATCATATCCCTTTCGACATCCCGACATGCTTCCCATGTCCACTTTAAATCTGATTTGGACTCAATCAGGCCAATAGTTTGGACGAAGACAGAAGCAACCAAAACCCACATATGCGTTCGTTCGAACCTGGCAATTGGAGTAATAACAGACATAGATGTTGGAGTTTATTGACTATTAATAAAAGAAAAGAACATAATAAAATAGTATATGCCAAAGCTAATAAGAACTGATGAAAAAATGAATTTAAATAAAAACATACGTATGCAGCACTAAGGTTAATGTGCAAGCTACAAACATTTACTTCCGACAAGAACAAATGTTATGACTCGGCTTGCCTTTCCAGGGGCGACCGCGGCTAGCTCATTCGCCTCAGGGCGGGGTTGTTAACCAATGCCCACCGAGCGTACAATCCACAATCATCGATTGGGGAACCTCGACATTATCACTACTACATTACACAAATACTAACAACACTAAACAACTATCGGCCATCTCTATCGGCTGCATCGATATTATTACCGCAACGTATCCACCCTACCTGTGGCGGCAACATTCAAATTACTAGTTGCGCCACCCATTACAAATGTTCACGTCAGCTCTTCTACTCCATGCTATGCAATCTCCCTCCCATTAAAATCTATTCAATGGTCTTCATGTTGCACAAAATTCATACACATATATGTCTTAGTTCATTATACATATTCAGTCCTTAATTGTATTATTTTCCCTACTCGCTAATCCATCTAACCTTTTTCTTTATTTTTCTATCTTTTTCTTCTGATTTATAATTTTAATTCATTTGTTTCATTTGTTTAAATTTATATATCCTTACTTTCTCGTCTCTCTCCTTTCTCCGTTATCCCTTTCGATTCCTTTCCTTTTATTTATACGTATAAGTTTTTTATATATGTATACATTCTTATTTATGTTTTTCTATTTTGTGCGGGGGGGGTCTCGGGGGTACCTAATACGACCTATAAGCTCAAAATTGCCAATTAATTTTGGCGTGCATCCTATTAAAAAGTATAATTGGGACGCACTGAGTTTAGGAAATTATGAACGCAGCAAATTAATCAAAAGAAAGAACAAAAGCATGGGAAACGAATCAAGAGATCGCACACAGCAATTTATATAAATATAAAGCGAAAATTAATTGTCTTACAATAATAATAAATAGGCCAATATATATATGTATATATTAATAAATGAGCAAATAGGAGATGATTAAATTTGTCTTTCTTAACAAAACTACAAAAAAAATCTAAATTCTACTAATTTATTTTATATCAAAAAAAAAATCTGCCGTCGGGAGCGACACAGCTCACCACGTTCGTCCCACTGTGCCAGAATGCACAGCTGTTGCGGCGTGACGTCACCGTCCCGGCTGCTGTCCGGCGTTACTGCGGCTGTCGCTTGTTGTTGTTGTCGGGCCGTATAATTTTGGTTGTTGTATTTTGTTGTCGTTGCTGCAGTATCGTGGCTGCTGCAGTAATGTTTCGTTGTTGTTGTTGGTTTTGGCTGTTAGCTTTGGTTTATATTGTTCTTTCGGTGTCGTCCGACACTGTGATTGTTGTTGTTGCGTTTCGTTTTACGTTTTATTTAACAAATTTTAATTTTGTTGTTGTTGTGTGCGTAACTGCGTGTGCGTTCGATGATATTATTCTTTATTTAAGTTAATTTTATTTCGTTTATACGTCATTAGTATGTGTCTCGCGCATTTTATATATATGTACATGTATATATATGTAGATTTTTGTGCCTTCGATTTTTTTTATGTTTTAATTAATTGTATTCTATTTAATTTGTTATACACTGGATACCATACGGAACGCCACTTAACAACACAACACAAAAGACTTAATAAATTCTTTTACGCACAACATAAATGTCACCGCGGACCAAGTTGTTCTTTTAATCCGGCCGCGCAACCGCCTCGTGCCGATTTCCAAAACCAACTCCCTTCTTGAAACTCAAGCCACCTGTTGCCATGCCATTCTAATTTTTTGGATCCTTTTCGCCCTCTTCGCAACGGTGTCTTCGAGTCAACGGCCGTCTGCCCTTGGCCGATATTCTCTCCCTCTCTCTTTCTCTTAATCTACTCTTCTACTCTAACTCTTATACATTACCTCTTCTATTTTAACTACCCCCCTCCCCGCCGAGTATGGCCACCACCAGCTAAACCGAGCAGTGTGCGATGAATTCGCAACACTTATCGATATTTCGATTGCGCTCAGCCCCAGATGCAACATCACTCGAAGATTTGGTGTTTACGCCTGCGAGGGCAGTGGTGCCAATATTCGAGCGCATGGGGCTGTCCGCTCTGGGTATGCCGCGCCCAACGTAGGCCATCGCCCAAAACCTGAACTTACTTGTCTCATGCTCTACCGACTGAGCTAGCCGGGCTTATAGTCGGATGTCTTTGGCGTGAAAGACACCTATTGGTCTCCCACACTCGTTCTCCCGTCTTCGTCGCACCCCTACGGCCGTTTCCCTGGCACTCCGGACGCTTGGGGCAGAAGGTGTCCGGTCTGCCACATAGGTAGCAGAACACCCTCCGTTCCTTGGTCAAACAGTCCCTGAAATTGTGGTCTGGAAGACCACAATTCCAACAACCGGGCCTCTGCTGCCGTCGTGCCCCCTCTCGCGCCTCCTCTACCTCGATATCGGGTCCTTCCGGGGTCTTTTACAGTCGGCTCGCTCGACTGAAGCCTTTCTTACTTGTTTTTGCTGGTCGCCACAAAATACGCAAAGCGAATGATCAAAATCTTAAAAGATTAGAGTTGGTTGCATTTCATCCGAGAGCTTTTACCCAATTCTGCAACCGCTTTGGATGCTAGCAAATGTCAATGCATGTGTGCAAGAAAAATACAGGGGTCTATTAGATTTGTCGGAAGCGAAATGAGCGTAACAGCATCAACATATTCTTGATCAGCATCAACAGCCGAGACGTAATAGCGATGTGCGTCTGTCTGTCCGTACATCCGTATGGACACTTGGATCTTCTATACTTAATGAGCTAGAGCTACCAAATTAGGAATGTGGAACAAAAGTCCAGTTTATTTAAAAATTTTGCCACGCTCTCTACTGTCCCCGCAAATTGCGGGAAACAACTCACAATGCCATAACTTGGAAACGACTAAAGCTATCGGGATCAAATTTACATACTATGTGTTTGGTACCAAGTTCATCAAGTTTTGTCCTGATCGGGCCACTACAACCTATAGTCTCTGTAGGACAAAACGGTAATAAACGATAATTGGTTATTTGTGTGGTAAAATGCGCACAGGAATGAGTACCGGGTCTTTTACAATAGGCTCGTCCGACTGTAGAATTTCTTAATTGTTATTTTCTTTCTTGATTTTGTTTATTGTTTTTCGATATTGTCTACGTACATACTTTACATATTTTAAGCTCCGTGGACCTGTGGTTCTCCTGATGCACGACAAAACACAACTGTAGTAGGAAAAAATTTTACATTGGGAAGCAAAATACAATACGAATGTCCAAAAGGTCATTCCTTAATTGGAAATACACACCGTGAGTGCATTCCCAATGGTACTTGGAGCGGATCCGCGCCCAGCTGTAAATGTGAGTACTTTTTCTTAATTATGTGTATTTACATCGACGTTATTCGATAGCATTGATAACTTCAGACAAAAAAAATAAGTTTTCGAAGGTAGCCAAAGGACCGAAATGACTTCCATGTGGAAAAACCGATGGGTCTTGAACAGATTTAGATAATGTGTATTTAAAATAAAACTGTTGTGTTTTAAGATTTAAGCAATTTGAATTCCAAGGAATGAACTTATTAAAAAATCCTAAAAGATTGAATTAATGTACCAAAAGACTGTGGCTAACGAATTCCAAAGAATTGGTAAAATCTGTATAAATGACGTCTCCTTGCAATTTTTTGTCAAATCTGGGTATAGCGAATGATGTGAATTCTAGCAAGTTAGTGGTAGTAGATATATGTTTCGGAGAGCTCATTCGGGGAGGCGACTTCATAAAGTTACACAAATGGTGCAGTTGAGAAGTTATTATTTTCTCAAAAGTTAGAAATCGCAGAAAACTTGAAGGTAACTCTATATTTGATTTTAGATTTATTAGATTTGTTTCCTTTTTTATGAAGAGGAAGAGCAATATAAGAAGCTTTCTTAATATCTGGAATACAGCATTATTCATCGGACATTTTAAATAGATTACACATTCACAAGGCCATTAGCATTAGTATCTAAGCCATAGACGAGGACTCCGCCTGATGCAGGCCTTTATTTTTACTTATTTTTTTATTATCGGACTGCGAACCGCTGATACAAAATTATAAAATATTATAAAAATTAATATTAACATAAAATTTTGAAAATTTTTAAATATTTTTAGACCCCGTACTCTAAAAAAAGTATAGGGGTCTATTAAGTTTGTCTGAAGCGAAATGAGCGTAACAGGCAGAAGGAGGCTTTTCCGACCCCATAAAGTATATATATTCTTGAGCAGCATCAATAGCCGAGACGATATAGCAATGTCCATCTGTCCGTCTGCCCGTCCTTCTGTGTGAACACCTAGATCTTCTAAACTACAAGAGCTAGAGCAGCCAAATTTGGAATGAAAGTCCGTCTATATGTCAGGCAGGTTAAGTTTATTTAAAATTTCTGCCACGCCCCCTACCGCCCCCGTAAATTGTAAAAAACTATTTTTACATGACCATTACTTGAAAACGACTAGAGCACGAGAGACCAAATTTACACCGTTTGTGCATGGTGCCACTATAACTATCCTTACCAAGTTTGATCCGGATCGGACAACTATAGCCTATAGCTCCCATAGGACACATCGGTCAAAAATAAAAAATTTGTATGAAGACATGTAAGACATTAGTTGAGCGATCGTACCCAAACTCACATAGGATGTGTGTATAATTATTAAAAGTATCCTCTCCAAATTTGGTCCAAATCGGACACCAACCACATATAAAACAAATTGATCAAAAATGCTGAATTTTATGAACAAATTGTTCGCTTACACTTGCTTGTAATAAAGAGTTTACTCTACGTCTAACTACATCAACTCTATTAAGGAGTGTGGTCTAAGTAGTAGAGACGCAAGCTAACCTGGGAACTGCGGTTCGAACGCCGTCAGGGTCGTTTTATTAAATTTTGTTATATAACACAAAAATGTTACATCTATATGCAGATAATCTAGATCATTCCAAAATTAGGGCATAATGCAACTGTTAGGGTTGTGGCGTGTGTGTGTGAGACCGCGGGTTCGAATCGCATCAGTGAATTATTTTGTTTATTTTTTTTTTTTTTATTTCAATTTAAATTTAAATTTAAAATATTAATTTCGAATTGTAATACAGGGTTTTTTTCTAAGCAAAATATGTTTTTAAAATAAGCCAAGTAAGGAAATTGTGTATATAATTCTGCATACATCAACATACATATGTATGTATGTTCTTCTTTTTCGCATGGAAAATGCACACTTCTGTGAGTACGGGGTCTTTTACAGTCGGCTCGCTCGACTGTAGCCGAATCAAATTAATAAGAAGAAAATGTTAGTAACGCGGCGAGCAACGCTTAAGCACGCGGAAAATGAAATACTCTCGAACGATACGGGATAGAAAGGCACACAAAAAGTTAGAATACTAAGTATTTTTCTATACCTTCAACAGGAACAGAATATTATGTGGATAGGATATATAGATAAGAGAGGAGTGTAATTCTAAGTTACGACAAAGAAGTGGCTGCATACACTAAACGAGAAAGATTTTTATTATTAGTACACAAGATAGTTTCTACTAGGTTTGATCGAAAAATCTAACTAATAAGATAAGAGGAATATATTTCTTTATTAACAAGTTTGTGTAAGAAAATCACATCAAGCATGATTCTGCGATCTGAAAGAAAAGGAAGGTTTATTAGCAAAAGTCTACTACGATACAATGGTCATCGAATATTGGCATTCCAGTTAAAGCACCTAAGGGCCTAAGAAATTGTTTTTGTTCAGCTTCTGTTCTGTACTGATGTATCATGTATTGGGTGGTCATACACACGATCCCTAGTCAAGAATATGGCGTACTAATGATGTATAGAGAGTTTTTTGTTATGTAGGGGTCAAATTTCTTTGACCAACGCTTATGAAACCCAGGAAATCAATAGCAAAATTAGCAGCAAATTAGATGTGCTTATCAAACTTTAGATTTGTATCGAAAAGGATACCCAAATCATTGACCGACTCTATTATCTAAAGAGGTTCGTCGTTAAGAGAGTAGTTATTATGGATAAGCATTTGCCAACTAAAGGACATTGCGTTACATTTATTGAAGTAGAGATGCAGTATGTTAACTTTACAACATGATTGAAAGCTGTCGAGATCACTTTTTAGCCCGTGATTCAGCCAGGAATCATTTTTTGGCAAATTGCTGAAGGCAAATCATTGATGTATAACGAAATAAGTAAGAGCACAAGATGGCTTCCTTAAGGAACACCAAAGGTAACTCGCACAGGCTTACATAACGTGCCATTAAAAATAACTTCTTGAGTTCTAGAACATAAATAGTTCGCAATTTAAAGAATTAAGTTATGTGGTAGTCCTAGCAAACTAAGTTTTATGTAGGAAAAGAGAATGATTAACACTATCAAAAGCCTTGCTAAAGTCAGTGTAAATGACATATGTTTAAAGCCCTTGTATGACAAATTAAGTGAATTTTAGTAAGTTAGTTGTAGTAGATCTACAAAAATATTCTAATTGAGAAGTTATTAGTTTTTCAAAAGTTTTAGGAATCGCAGACAACTTAAAGATAATTGCTAAAGTTACAAGTGTTGGACTTATTACCTTTCTTATGAAAGGGAATAATAAAGATGCTTTGCAAAAGTCAGGAAAGCAGCACGGCTGATTTAAACAAGGTATACAAAGGTTTCAAGAAGCCGTCGGAGCAATTTCTGAGCACGCACCCAGAAACTCCATCTGGACCCGTGGAAAGGACATCACTCAAAAGTGATTTTTCAATAATCGATAGGCTAAAATTACAATTAGAAGCACCTTCCCGATTGATATACGGCGGATCAAAATTATTTTTCTGTTTAGAATAAGTTGTTTGAAAAGAATCGGCAAATAAATCGGCTATAACCTGGAGTTATCTGTCTTATATTCAAAGACCATTGATGATGAAATTGTTGAAGAATTGCGCTTCGCATTAACGAAGTTATAAAAGAGTTTAGGATTACTCTTAAACTGCTGACCAAAGCTTCTGAAGTAATTTCTAAAGCATATGCTGCTCAATGCATCGAAATCAGGTCGAGCAAATTCATTGTAAGATAGTAATTTAAGCCCCGGGGTACAGATTTCAGACTGTCCAGGGTTCAAATCTTACCAGAAATTTGTAAGTTCTGCGGAAACGCTGCAGACAGAGAGAAGTCAGCCAGAATGGGGTTAGAGACGAACGGAACGTTGAAAATACGCCTCAAGATTAAGACGTGGATCCGGAAATGCCGCGGATACCGCCGTTTTCTCGATAGGATTAGGGGAAATGTTTCGTGAGATCGTGGCGTGACTCTAGGAATGCCGTGAATGTCAGCGCTGTCCTCGAGCGAGTAAAGAGGGAAGTTTCGCGAGATCGTGGCGTGACTCCAGGAATGACGTGGATGTCAGCGCTGTCCTCGAGCGAAAAGGAATGTGAAGCAACTTGGGGGAATGGAGAGAAGTTCGGGCAGGATTCCAAACTACAACTACCGTTTAAAATAAAAGCGGCCAAATTGATTTATTCACTCAACAAAAGAATCTCGGAGACTATAAAAACTAGAACGACCCGAGAGGTCGCAAATAACAGATAAAATGCCCAAACAGTACAAGTTTGTTTGTATTTTTGACACGCCCATTTTAGGGCGTTCTATATATGATTTAGTATACACAACTTTTTTGTTAGCATTGCTATCTAAACCAAAATTTATACAGGTAGTAAATATCTAGGACGAACATATACTGACCAGGTTTGATCCAAACCAGACAACCATATCTATAGGATCCATTCTTTAGAATCGGTCAAAAATATGCTCCAAATATGAATTAATAAGAAAAACTATAGCGTTTACCAATCATAAAATAAATCTTAATGAAGCTCAAACAGAGTATATTTGTCAATATTATAATAATACTGACCAAAATTCATCTAAATCGGGCGACTATATAGTATAGCTTCCACAGGGACGATCGGTCAAAAATACGCTCCAAATGTGACCTAATCAAACTCCCACAGAATACATTATTTAATAATATGTATAAACATACTGACCAAGCTTCATCCAAATCGGACGACTTTATCTTAACTCTCCAATAGGAATGATCGGCCTGAATTATGCTCTAAATATGAAAATTTTATGTGTTTGCCAAGCCATCTTAATCAAATTCACTAGGGTTCATCTCCTAAACGATTATACTATTTTTATTATCATACCCCACTGTTTAAAACATATGTTACGACTCGGCTTGCCTTTCCAGGGGCGACCGCGGCTAGCTCATTCGCCTCGGCGGGGTTGTTAACCAATGCCCACCGAGCGTACAATCCACAATCATCGATTGGGGAACCTCGACATTATCACTACTACATTACACAAATACTAACAACACTAAACAACTATCGGCCATCTCTATCGGCTGCATCGATATTATTACCGCAACGTATCCACCCTACCTGTGGCGGCAACATTCAAATTACTAGTTGCGCCACCCATTACAAATGTTCACGTCAGCTCTTCTACTCCATGCTATGCAATCTCCCTCCCATTAAAATCTATTCAATGGTCTTCATGTTGCACAAAATTCATACACATATATGTCTTAGTTCATTATACATATTCAGTCCTTAATTGTATTATTTTCCCTACTCGCTAATCCATCTAACCTTTTTCTTTATTTTTCTATCTTTTTCTTCTGATTTATAATTTTAATTCATTTGTTTCATTTGTTTAAATTTATATATCCTTACTTTCTCGTCTCTCTCCTTTCTCCGTTATCCCTTTCGATTCCTTTCCTTTTATTTATACGTATAAGTTTTTTATATATGTATACATTCTTATTTATGTTTTTCTATTTTGTGCGGGGGGGTCTCGGGGGGTACCTAATACGACCTATAAGCTCAAAATTGCCAATTAATTTTGGCGTGCATCCTATTAAAAAGTATAATTGGGACGCACTGAGTTTAGGAAATTATGAACGCAGCAAATTAATCAAAAGAAAGAACAAAAAGCATGGGAAACGAATCAAGAGATCGCACACAGCAATTTATATAAATATAAAGCGAAAATTAATTGTCTTACAATAATAATAAATAGGCCAATATATATATGTATATATTAATAAATGAGCAAATAGGAGATGATTAAATTTGTCTTTCTTAACAAAACTACAAAAAAATCTAAATTCTACTTATTTATTTTATATCAAAAAAAAAATCTGCCGTCGGGAGCGACACAGCTCACCACGTTCGTCCCACTGTGCCAGAATGCACAGCTGTTGCGGCGTGACGTCACCGTCCCGGCTGCTGTCCGGCGTTACTGCGGCTGTCGCTTGTTGTTGTTGTCGGGCCGTATAATTTTGGTTGTTGTATTTTGTTGTCGTTGCTGCAGTATCGTGGCTGCTGCAGTAATGTTTCGTTGTTGTTGTTGGTTTTGGCTGTTAGCTTTGGTTTATATTGTTCTTTCGGTGTCGTCCGACACTGTGATTGTTGTTGTTGCGTTTCGTTTTACGTTTTATTTAACAAATTTTAATTTTGTTGTTGTTGTGTGCGTAACTGCGTGTGCGTTCGATGATATTATTCTTTATTTAAGTTAATTTTATTTCGTTTATACGTCATTAGTATGTGTCTCGCGCATTTTATATATATGTACATGTATATATATGTAGATTTTTGTGCCTTCGATTTTTTTTATGTTTTAATTAATTGTATTCTATTTAATTTGTTATACACTGGATACCATACGGAACGCCACTTAACAACACAACACAAAAGACTTAATAAATTCTTTTACGCACAACATAAATGTCACCGCGCACCAAGTTTTTCTTTTAATCCGGCCGCGCAACCGCCTCGTGCCGATTTCCAAAACCAACTCCCTTCTTGAAACTCAAGCCACCTGTTGCCATGCCATTCTAATTTTTTGGATCCTTTTCGCCCTCTTCGCAACGGTGTCTTCGAGTCAACGGCCGTCTGCCCTTGGCCGATATTCTCTCCCTCTCTCTTTCTCTTAATCTACTCTTCTACTCTAACTCTTATACATTACCTCTTCTATTTTAACTACCCCCCTCCCCGCCGAGTATGGCCACCACCAGCTAAACCGAGCAGTGTGCGATGAATTCGCAACACTTATCGATATTTCGATTGCGCTCAGCCCCAGATGCAACATCACTCGAAGATTTGGTGTTTACGCCTGCGAGGGCAGTGGTGCCAATATTCGAGCGCATGGGGCTGTCCGCTCTGGGTATGCCGCGCCCAACGTAGGCCATCGCCCAAAACCTGAACTTACTTGTCTCATGCTCTACCGACTGAGCTAGCCGGGCTTATAGTCGGATGTCTTTGACGTGAAAGACACCTATTGGTCTCCCACACTCGTTCTCCCGTCTTCGTCGCACCCCTACGGCCGTTTCCCTGGCACTCCGGACACTTGGGGCAGAAGGTGTCCGGTCTGCCACACAGGTAGCAAAACACCCTCCGTTCCTTGGCCAAACAGTCCCTGAAATTGTGGTCTAGAAGACCACAATTCCAACAACCAGGCCTCTGCTGTCTTCGTGCCCCCTCTCGTGCCTCCTCTACATTGATATCTGGTCCTTCCGGCTCGTCTTCGGCTACATTCACCTCAGTTACCCCCTTGCGCCCTTCCCTCGAACCATACGTCGGCATTGGTCGGCTCTCAAACGGATTAACCGTGCTCCTCCTACCGTAAGCCTGTTCCACCTCGCTGCACTCATCCCTCAGCTGGTCTAATGTGTACACCTCGAGGGCATACACATAACGTGCCATATCACCACGAAGCCCCTTCTTGATGATCTTGATGAGACGAGCCTCAGGCAGGGGTTCCCGCAACCTCGATGCCAGTTTCCGCATGGCGTAGACAAAATCATCGGTGCTCTCACCGCCTCTCTGCCTCCGCTGCATCAGCTCATGCATTTTGTCGTGCTCGGTCTGGGTTCCCCTGAATCCAGCCAACAAAGCACGCTTCAGCTCGTCCCATCGCTCCACTCGAAAGTGCCGCACGTGTAGCCACTACCAATCCCTGGCTCTTCCTTTGAAGAGGAGGTGGAAAAATCATAGTACCTCATCCCAAGGGCATCTATACTGACGCTGGAGAAATTCTACGCGGAAGATAAAATCTTCCACGGAAGATTTGTTCGGGTCTCCGTCGAAAGACACATCCCATCTCTCGATCTTCGCCCACATCTGCCGGCCTACCCCACCTTCGTCTGCTCGCCAAGCCCTCTCTTCTCCCGTGTACTCATTGGCCCGTCTGTCTTCTACCCTCCACTGAGACGTCGCTAAAACGAACAGGCTCATCCGGCGTCACCAGGCGTGGTGGCTTCGCAAACGGATTTGGTGGGCCCTCTGCCGAACTTCCGCTTCTCCTCTGACCTAAATCTGCCCCTAGCTCTGGCCCTACATCATCGTCGAACGCCATCAGCTCGTCCTCCTTGGAGCCTGCATGGAAGCGAGGCAAACCCTCGGCTACCGTCGGCTCTTGCCGTTCGCGCGGCAGATGGTCTGCGATCGGCCGGAGAACATCGTTAATTGCCTTCATCACTTCCATGAAGCCTACCCGCATCTCTCTGGATGGTCTGGCATATACCCTCGGCTTGGGACTTCGTGAAGGTGAGATGCGCCTGTGCAAGCATTGCATTCACTGCTGATGCCTCCTCCGATCGCAGTTCTGGCTTTGGCTCCTCCCCCTTTGCCCGTGTCGTCTCCGGCGGTGGTGTTCTTGCCAGTGCACCATACCCCCCTTTCGGAAGATCGCTCTTCCATGAACTCTCCCTTTGCACCGCTTTCTGACGGGTGTTATACCCGTGCGCCCCTTCTCCTTCAGCCATGGTGGTAATATAAAAAAGAAGAACTAACTTCTACCCAAATAAATATATAATTAAATAAATATAAACCCCCTATGCGTACGAGTAAATACTAAATAACAAAAATGATAAATAACGAATATAATAAATAAAAATAACAGATATAAATTAATAAATCATGAGTGACAAAAAAAAATAAATAAATAAATAATAAATAAATTAATAAATAAATAATAAACAAATTAATAACAAGTATAAATAAATAAATACTTTGCAACAAATATCCACGAACAGAACAATTTACCATATAATATAAGATGGGGATTGCATTCTGCCGGTTCGAGCTGGCTAAATCTACGTCAACCATATTGTTCGACAGAAATGGCCAGACATTTAATGTACAAAAAAAAAAAAACAAAACACGAGAGGTCTGTCGACATGTCAGATCGTCAGCTCAGCTGACTAGACTCCGTGGGCTAGACTTACTCTTTGTTCTGTTTTCTTATGGTTCTGGCTGCCCACGGTGGGATAGTGTCCAATGATGCAGCGCGTACTAGAGGTAGTCCCTGTACGGGTCACCATAGGCCACTATACACCACCTACCCAACCATAGTCGTCACGATGCATCGCGTGCTGGAGTTTCAAGCCCCGCACGGGCCACCATGATCAGCCGATAGTTCTGGCCGGACAACCAGTACCAGAAAACACAAAAAGACGCTTTACTTTACATTAAATTTAACATTTAAAACAAAATGTTAAATGTTGTTGATTTGCAGGTCGGATCCTTCGTGTGCAATTGAAGGCGAGCGTATACGCTCCCGACAAGATTCCATTCGACAATCTTATGTGTTATTTATTTTCTTCTGGGTCGTATGCCACGACGAGGCGCACCTCGTCGAGCTCCATTTCCAGTTTGGGCGCCATATTGTTACGACTCGGCTTGCCTTTCCAGAGGCGACCGCGGCTAGCTCATTCGCCTCAGGGCGGGGTTGTTAACCAATGCCCACCGAGCGTACAATCCACAATCATCGATTGGGGAACCTCGACATTATCACTACTACATTACACAAATACTAACAATACTAAACAACTATCGGCCATCTCTATCGGCGGCATCGATATTATTGCCGCAACGTACCCACCCTACCTGTGGCGGCAACATTCAAATTACTAGTTGCGCCACCCATTACAAATGTTCACGTCAGCTCTTCTACTCCAGGCTATGCAATCTCCCTCCCATTAAAATCTATTCAATGGTCTTCATGTTGCACAAAATTCATACACATATATGTCTTAGTTCATTGTACATATTCAGTCCTTAATTGTATTATTTTCCCTACTCGCTAATCCATCTAACCTTTTTCTTTATTTTTCTATCTCTTTCTTCTGATTTATAATTTTAATTCATTTGTTTCATTTGTTTAAATTTATATATCCTTACTTTCTCGTCTCTCTCCTTTCTCCGTTATCCCTTTCGATTCCTTTCCTTTTATTTATGCGTATTAGTTTTTTATATATGTATACATTCTTATTTATGTTTTTCTATTTTGTGCGGGGGGTCTCGGGGATACCTAATACGACCTATAAGCTCAAAGGGGCATAGGGGGCCGGACATTGCCAATTAATTTTGGCGTGCATCCTATCAAAAGGTATAATTGGGACGCACTGAGTTTAGGAAATTATGGACGCAGTAAATTAATCAAAAGAAAGAACAAAAGGATGGGAAACGAGTCAAGAGATCGTACACAGCAATTTATATAAATATAAAGCGAAAATTAATAGTCTTACAATAATAATAAATAGGCCAATATATATATGTATATATTAATAAATGAGCAAATAGGAGATGATTAAATTTGTCTTTCTTAACAAAACTACAAAAAGACTAGATTCTACTAATTCATTTTATATCAAAACAAAAAAATCTGCCGTCGGGAGCGACACAGCTCACCACGTTCGTCCCACTGTGCCAGAGTGCACAGCTGTTGCGGCGTGACGTCACCGTCCCGGCTGCTGTCCGGCGTTACTGCGGCTGTCGCTTGTTGTTGTTGTCGGGCCGTATAATTTTGGTTGTTGTATTTTGTTGTCGTTGCTGCAGTATCGTGGCTGCTGCAGTAATGTTTCGTTGTTGTTGTTGGTTTTGGCTGTTAGCTTTGGTTTATATGGTTCTATCGGTGTCGTCCGACACTGTGATTGTTGTTGTTGCGTTTCGTTTTACGTTTTATTTAACAAATTTTAATTTTGTTGTTGTTGTGTGCGTAACTGCGTGTGCGTTCGATGATATTATTCTTTATTTAAGTTAATTTTATTTCGTTTATACGTCATTAGTATGTGTCTCGCGCATTTTATATATATGTACATGTATATATATGTAGATTTTTGTGCCTTCGATTTTTTTTTATGTTTTAATTAATTGTATTCTATTTAATTTGTTATACACTGGATACCATACGGAACGTCACTTAACAACACAACACAAAAGACTTAATAAATTCTTTTACGCACAACATAAATGTCACCGCGGACCAAGTTGTTCTTTTAATCCGGCCGCGCAACCGCCTCGTGCCGATTTCCAAAACCAACTCCCTTCTTGAAACTCAAGTCACCTGTTCCCATGCCATTCTAATTTTTTGGATCCTTTTCGCCCTCTTCGCAACGGTGTCTTCGAGTCAACGGCCGTCTGCCCTTGGCCGATATTCTCTCCCTCTCTCTTTCTCTTAATCTACTCTTCTACTCTAACTCTTATACATTAACTCTTCTATTTTAACTACCCCCCTCCCCGCCGAGTATGGCCACCACCAGCTAAACCGAGCAGTGTGCGATGAATTCGCAACACTTATCGATATTTCGATTCCGCTCAGCCCCAGATGCAACACATATTTAAACTGAGTAGCGGGTATCCTAAAGTCGCGAGGCGACTATAGTATTTTTCTTGTTTTCAACTGTATTGGCAAGCCCCGCTACACTGGGATACGAAAAACAAGAAAGAAAAGTACAGTTGAGCACTTCCGACCGCATAATACTCTTTGCATTTTATTCCCGATTTTATTAATAAATTTGGTATCCGGGTATATCAATTGATGATAGAACTTGCAATAAAGCACGTTGAGACAAAAACATATGTTTGCATGTATGCACATACATATACATATGACGTTATATGCATGCACATACATATGTATGTGTGTATATGTAATACATACATATACCATTAGTCGGCACGGCCAGCGTTCGGGCAGCGCTACCGCTACACAAGCAGCGTAAACGTTCGCTCACGTGTTAGTATGTTTCTGTGTCGCTTGCACACATGCATTGACATTGACGTCTATAGTCCGATTTATCTGCAGCTTTCAGGGTAGTTTGATATAATTTGTCTCCGAACGAATTTCAAACTACAATACTGTACGATAAGAGCATATGCTGTCTTTAGGAACCTGCCAACCAAATTGGTATTCCTAAGTGCTATAGTTACTGAGATATTCGCCTAAAACATCAATTTTTCACGAGGTGTGTTTAGTTTTTGGCTCATCTTGGACGAATAGGGCGTGACGTCAAAAAAAAAAGATTCTTGTATTGACTGACTAAATATCGAGTCGATACTGACTAAATTCAAACTTGTAGCTCTTACCATCTCTGAAATCTGTTTGTTCAAACGGACAGACAGATAAACGGACATGGCTATATCGACTCGGCTTGTGATGCTGATCAAGAATATATATACTTTATGGGGTCTGCCATGCCTCCTTCTCCCTGTTACATACTTTTCACAAACCCAATATACTCTTGCAGAGAGTATAAAAAGAAAAGCTAGATAAGTAATGGGTACTTAGTTTGCTACAAAGACGTCTTATAGTTTGATAGGCAAGCGAGAGGGAGGAATTTAGTGTCTCTATTGCTAGTAGACGAATAGGGGTCCGATTTCGTTTTTCTGCAGTATATTCTTTTATTACTTCGTGGTCTTTCCAGAACTCTTTACAGCATATTTTGTTAAACTGTTCGTCCGGAATACTTATTTTTAATGATGATATTGCCCGAGCATTTGTAAGTTGGGATTTCTCCATCATAATGTTGGCTATAGATTTAGCCTTAATAAAGGCTTTGACATCATCAGGTGTAGTATCAGGGGCTAGCCGTGAAACATAAATTGGTCTCTTCGGTGGGATACCTATATGATTCTTCATATTATTATCAACCACTGCTATAACGGATTTCGAACGTATAACACAGATTGATTGACTGATTGATCCAGTTGCAATGTCATCACTAGTATGTTGGTCAACAACAACTGTATGGACAGCGACTGCATCAGGGGCTGGCTCGGTGTCTGTTGGAACAGCTTCTGTGGGCGAAGTAAAGTTATCATTCCAACTGACAATACTATTTGGGGATGAGGAACAAAAATTAATTAAAGACGGATCAGAATTAAAAGAGATATAAGGAGGAACTAATAGTTTTTCCGGGCCAATTGACAACCTAAAACTGGCCTTTTTCCTCTTCGGAGAATCGTCAACAGGTTCATTCTCTTGAAATCTTTATCCAAAGAGGTGAAACTATCAAGCAAGTTCTTAAATTTGTCAAATAGCTCCACAAAGCCTAATTTTGTTTGACTCATGAAACCCATCATGTTCCTTTCAATTTCCTTACAAGACTCACATGTCCATTTTGTTTGCACCTGGCAATTTGTAGACTCCTTACTCTAAATAAGAGAAGAAGGGTCTATTGGGTTTGTCCGAAGCGAAATGTGCGTAACAGGAAGAAGGAAGCTTTTCCGACCCCATTAAGTATATATATTCTTGCTCAGCATCAACAGCCGAGACGATATACCAACGTCCTTTAGTCTGTCTGTCCATATGGACACATGGATCTTGTAAGCAACAAGAGCCAGAGGCACCAAATTTGGAATGAAAGTCAGTCTGTAGTGTACGCAGATCAAGTTTATTTAAATTTGTTGCCACGCAATAGAGCTTTGAGAGATTCTTCACTGCCTACCCTAAGTGTAAGTTAACTTTGGATCGGAGGCTGTTTAAACTAAAGCCTTCTAAATCTGACTGTTTAAGGCACTGAATCTAGGTTTGAACAAAAGTTCCTCCAGGAATTTCGTGTTTCCTTCCTTATAGAGCTGGAAAACTATCTATAGTGGCCCCATTTATTGTGTTGTAAGAACACAAGCATATCCACATTTTTTGCTGTTAGGGAAGTTCGGCGATCACTAATAATGTGTCCAGCTTTGCTGAACATCCTTTCCAAATCCATCGATGTTGCAGAATGAATGCAGAACATTTTTTTTGCAACACCCCGCAAACATGACTCGTCGTGCTGAAAATATAATAAGAAATAGGTATTCCTTATTAAGCATAATATTAAATCTCAATAAAAAAATTACCTGCCAATATTTAAGTGGATCTGTTTCCTCTAAGGAGTGCTCGATTCCAAAATATTTGTGAATTTCGATGATGGAATCGGAGCGCTTTGTCCTTGGCAATTTGTCTATATTTTTTTTTTACAAATTGAACAAGTGATGAAGGTTTTGGGTTTTCTGTTGGTATTGGCTGTGGCTCTGGATTATCACCTTGCGGCTTGATTGTATGTGTTAATTCGTCTTGCAATTGTTTTTCTGCTTGGATTGCATTGCTAGGGCATCGAAATCCTTTTTTTAAATATATTTAGCTTACACAAATTTTAGAAGTCAATCCGTTTGTGTTGCGCCAGAACAAGTGATGTGTAAACAACGCGTCGTATCGTATTTGTTAATTTGTCAGCTCTACTTCCTTATGTTTAATTTATAGTCTCTGTTCAGTAACTTGTACTCACTTCAGACTAGTTCCTCTGAGTTGTCAATTTGAACAATTTTCTAATATTTTCCACCAATTTTCTAAGATGCTCGGTGTTCCACCAAGGTGGCCTTAATCTACTTCATTTATTAGATGGGCGACACAACTTTTGGAAGGCTTCCCGGAGAGTCTTGCAAACATTAGATACAGAGGATTCTATATCAAGTGCAGACTCTAAGTCATCGGCTCTCCCAGTTTCGTGATCACCTGCTTGAGGAGCTCTACCCAGTTCCCGTTCCGTGGATTCATAAATTTCTTGATTCAGGACTACTGTCCAAGCTGCACTAAACCTGTAATATTTTGTGATCTGAGAAGGAAGGTGTTTCTAGAACACTCCATTGGGACATGTTTGTACCGGATACGAGCGTGAGGTCAAGAACATTAGTGGATATGGGACCTACGTACGTGTACTTATACTTCACCCGTGTTGGCTATATTTAAATTAGAATTAAGTAGGAAATCTAGTAGAGACTCACCTGTTATGCTATAGTCGGGGGATCCACATACGCAATGGTGAGCGTTGGCATCTGTTCCGAGTATCAGTTGAGCTACGTTGAATGCGGACTCGTTGGAGAGCCTCTTCATCAATTCCGGCGGTGCTGGCCTGTCGTGTGCCATGTAGCAGGATGCTACCCGTAGGCGTTTCCTCTCGTTCTCCAGCAGCACCAAAGCCAGGTCATCAGTACTGTAATTAGACACTTGGCTAGCTTGTATGCCTTTCCGTACTAGTACAGTGGCTCTCGTTCTGCTTACCGTTGTATCGTAGAATGATGTGTAGTTGGATGACCTTAATCCCGCTACCGGGCCTGCTGCAGTCCATGGCTCCTGGACTAAGGCCACGTCGGCGGGCCCTTGCTCCAAGGCTGTTGGCAGCTCCGCCGACGCCATCTTGCTCTTATGAATCAACCTTCATAAGAACCGTCATTTGAGGTAACTGCAACCGCCTCCACGGCCCGTTGACTTTTACGGTCAGATCACCGTCATCTTCTTCCTCCTCTTCTTCGACGGAGCCAATAGCCATGTTCTGAGCGGCTTCGAGGACTGAATCTAGGTCAAGGTCTCTTTTCACCTTTCTGGCTTTCAGCGGATAGACCTGTTGGCACGTCCTTGCTTTGACGCTGCAGCAGCCTCAGCGCCTGGTCTCCCTTGATAGGGATGGGGAAGAGTACCTTCGCTTTCGGCTTCGACGGGATATTCTCCCTGTGGACTGCTTCCAGCTTGGCCCCCTCTCACACCGCTTCCATCGCTGAGGCCAGCCAGCAGCGTCGGGTCGTCCATACACTTAAAGATTTTGGCTCCGTTCAGTCACCCAGCACCGCCTAGGGTGGGCGTAGGGGCCTTCGGCTGTTATTCCACTGTGTCCATCGTCACTTCTGTCGACCAGGGCCACGATGAGGTGACGTTCAGCGACTTCCTTCATTGAGCCTCTTTTCTTGAGCGGGGGATGGCGCCTTTGTGACCGCGCTGCCGCTTGCTAACCGGAGCCTCATTGCCTCCGTTTCTGTCGGTCGATCGCTGTCGTTTGGCTGCCATCATTTTCTCTACCTTAATCGCAAACCCGCTGGTAGATGCACGCATTTGCATTGGACCACCCAGGTCAGTTTGTAATTCTCCTTCGCGGACAGTGTAACTATCCTTTGGAGGCGTCTTTGAATTTTGAGCTCTGCACACTGGGGCAGCGGGCCGAAAAGCGTGACAAAAATCATTTTCATATCAAAGTGAAACTATGCATATATGATATATATGATAGAAGGAACCTTCCTCTAATATATCTATATAGTTTCCTTTGCCCGTACTTGCCCGCTTAGACACAAAAGTCGTAAAACTAACGCAATCTCGCGGCGAAAATGCGTTGCTTATGTATTTAAGCAGAAGAGCGAAAGCAAATATGGTAATTTCCGTCTGTGTGTTTGACTAAAAAAGTTGCGTAAAATCATTTTGTAAATTATACGAGACATAACCCTAAACAAATGTTATTTTGTATGGACTATACCCATCCTTAGTCATTTTGGCAACAGGTAGCTGAAGAAATTGTGTTTTTAAGCAAACAAAAAAAGAATTTCAATTTGGATGATTCCATGAGGAAGGAACACCACTTTGACTATGGGATTTCTCAGCTGCATTGTAAATTATAATAAAGTACACAGAGTTTATTTTGAAACAGGAGTTTTCTCCCGAAACGAAAACGCATCTCATTGTATCGATTATACACGTTTGATCCCACGAGGATTTGGAAGAAAATAGTTGCAGCTTCGATAAGTTGGGACTATTAGATATGCTTATTTTGAATTTACTTCGTTCTTCTTCTTCCAATTCCCGCTTTTAAGCGGTGAGGTATCATTGATTGGGCATAATCGGGAAGACAAATTAATAAACTCAATTTAGAGACATGCTTATTCAATAAAGTGTATATATTCTAATCATTATCTTTTGTTAAATTTAAGTGTTCCATTCCTGCAAAAATTTACGACTTACATAGAGAGAATGCTTATGCTTTGTTAGCAGGCAAGCAGCATCATCAGATCCACCCATTTTAAAGAGATTTCGAAGAGTATAGTTACAGTTCCAAAAAAATTAAGTCTTTTAAGTATTATAATAAATGTAAATGTATGTTTTAAAGAAAAATGATAACAAAAAGAAATAAAGAAATATAACCTCAAAATAATATAACCAAAAATGTTGGCATCAACATTAAGTAAATATGATCAGAAATATGTCTTAAACATATTAAAATGTGGTATCAATATAAGCATACGATTAAAAAAAATTATTTGTGATAAGAAATTGTATTTAATTAATTTAATTTTTTTTACATGTATGTCTAATTTGAGCAGAAACATTAGTAAAATTTGACCTTAAATTTAAGTTTACAATTAAATGCTTTTTAATTTTTAGACCTCATACTCTAAACAAGAAAGAAAAGTACAGTGGAGCACGCCCGACCGTAAAATACTCTCTGCATTTTGTTCCCGAATATATTAATAAAATCGGTATCCGTTTATATCTTGCAATTAAACACGTTGAAACAAAAACATCTCTTTGTATGTATGCACATATACATTTGACATTATATATATGCATGCACATATGTATGTGTATATATATGATACATATACAATTGGTTGGCACGGCCAGCATTCGCGGGCAGCGCTGCCGCTACACAACCTGCGAAAACGTTCTCTCACATGTTTGTATGTTTCAATCTCGCTTGCACACATTCAGTGACATGGCGTTTAATAATAAATTTTTTTAAGTGTCTAGCTTTTTTGTTTATTGTCCGATCTATATGCAACTTTCTGGATAGTTTGATATATTTTGTCCTTAAACGATTGTGAAATTACAATACTGTATGATAAGAACATATGCCTTAAAATCTGCATTGAAGTTTGAAAATTATTTTATTTCTTGTGGGAAAAGGGGGAGTGGCAATCCAAAATTTTTATGCCGTCTCTTGGAACCAGCATACCAAAAATTGGTGTTCCTAAGTGTCATAGTTACTGACAGCCCAAAACATCAATTTTTTACGAGGTGTGTCTAGTTTTTTGCTCACTGTGGGCGAATGGAGCGTGCCATCGAAAAAAAAAAATTGTAATTGTAATGACTGATTAAATATCGAGTCGATACTGACTTAAGTCGAACTTGTAACTCTTACCATCGCTGAGATCTGTTGTTCATACGGTCGGACACACAGACAGACATGGCTATATCGAGTCGGCTTATGATGCTGATTAAAAATATTAATATTGGGTTGCCCAAGAAGTCATTGCGAATTTTTCATATAGTCGGCGTTTATAATTTTTTTAACAGCTTGTGACTATTTAATTGTATTTTTTCTTTTGACATTTATTGGCTGTCACTATTAGCTTGCTTTAGAAAAAAAGTGCGCGTAATTTTGTTTACATTTGTTTGTTTGGCGCTTGCTTGGTCTACGCAACATTTTTTTCATACAAATTCATATTTGAATTTGACGAGTTTCATTAAGATAGCTTGGTAAGTTCAGAAATTTTTTATACTTATTTATATTTGGGATTAGTTTTTGATCGGTTCTGGCGAAAACAGGTATAGTCTGGTTTGTATCCAACTTGGTCAGTACATAAACTCCCTGGACATATCATTCAAAAAAGTTTCTATACTGAAACATGCTATTTTTACCTTGGTATGAATATGGAACATCCTAAATTGTGCATGTCGAATAAAAAATGTACTGCTTTTGTATTTTATCTTTTATTAGCGACCGCTCGGGCTTTTCTAGCTTTTAAAACTTTTGAGATCCTTTAATTCTTACGGCTGGACAGATGCCAATAGTTGCTGATGAAGAATTTGTTTACTTCACAGAGTCGACTTTGCCTCCTCCTTCTTTTTAAAAACATGTCAACGATTATAGTATAGCCTTTTACAGTACGAGTATGCAAGCATGCTTTTATCACTATAGACCCCGAACGTAAACTAAATTTTAAGCAAATTCTCTGCTCAACAGAATTAACCATTTTAAAAGCTGAAGAATTCTGTTTTAGTTATTTATCAAAAAGGCGCGTAACTCGCAGTTAACTAAATCTTTTGACAAACAGTCAATTGACAGATGTCAACAAGGGAATACTAGTTACCTTGGAAATAATTGTACCCGTCATCCTAAAGATAAAACGCCTTAAATTAATCCTTCGCCTAACTTTTTGATAACAGTATTACTGGTTGTAAACAAGTAAGAGAGGCTACAGTCGGGCAAGCCGACTGTAAAAGATCCCGTACTCACAGTAGTGCGCATTTTCCATACATAAAAGGAAGGAGAAGCGGATTAATTCTTATTTTATATACATACATATGCAATATATATGTGCGTATGTAAATGTATAAACAATTATATACACAATTTCCTTACTTGGCTTATTTTAGAAACATATTTTGCATAAAAATAAACCTTATATTAATATTTAGTATTTTAAATTTAAATTGAAATAATAAAAAATAAATAAACAAAATAATTCACTGACGGGATTCGAACCCGTGATCTCACACACACGCGCCAGAACCCTGGCAATTGCACCACGCCCTACATTCAAGCAGATGTCGATTCTCTGAATTTACATGTAATAGTTTTTAATTAAATAACAAAAGTTATTAAAATGTCCGTGACGGCTTTCGAACCGTAGACCTCAGCTTAACATTCAAGTACGAAGAATAAGAACAGGCATCTCTACTACTACTTAGACGATACTACTGATTGAAATTGGTGTAAATTATTAACATTTAAAAATGTAAATAAATAGAATAAATCACAGACGGGATTTGTGCCCGAAATCTCACACACACGCGCCACAACCCTAACAGTTGCACCATGCCCTACTTACGGGATGATCTCGATTATCTGCATTTAAATGTAATAATTTTGTGTTGCATAACAAAATTAAATAAAACGTCAAACCGCAGTTCCCAGGTTAGCTTGCATCTCTACTACGTAGACCACACTTCTTAACAGAGTTGATGTAGTTAAACGTAGAGTAAACTCTTTATTACAAGCAAGTGTAAACAAACAATTTTTTCATGAAATTCAGAATTTTTGACCAGTTTGTTTTAATTTTGTTGTCCGATTTGGACTAAATTTGATGAGGATACTTTTATTAATTATACACACATCCTGTGTGAGTTTGGTTGCGATCGCTTAACCAATACTACATATCTTCATACAAAAGTACAGTTTTCGACCGATTTGCCCTGTGGGAGCTATAGGCCTTAGTTGTCCCATCCGGACCAAACAGGTGAGGATAGTTATAATAGTACCATACAAATAATGTGTAAATTTGGTCTCTCTAGCTCTACTCGTTTTCAAGTAATGGTGATGTGAAAAGTTTTTACGATTTACGGGGGCGGTAGGGGCGTGGCAAAAATTTGAAATAAACTTAACCTGCCTGATATATAGACGGGCTTTCGGGTCGGAAAAGCCTCCTGTTACGCACATTTTTATTCAGACAAACTTTTTTAGTGTACGGGGTCTTAAAAAATATGCCTCTGTGCCAATTTTAAGCAAGGTAATTTTTACTAAGAGACACGATTTCTTCATTAAATTACGAAATTACTAAATAATAATACAATAAAATGTATAATAAAGCGGATGTTCCAGCTTGTAACATACCATAATAGTTATAAGATGTGAAACTGGAAGCTTACATTTACTTTGCAAGAAATTCTACTGAAGTTTTTTTACGTTTCACTGTTATATTTAGTAATGATGGTTTTTAAAAAATCGTTAAACAAAAATCTCATTTCGATTAAAACTGTCCGAATAATGAAGGTATATTTAAAATTTGTTTTGTCCACTGCAGTCTTAGCTTGTTTTATAACGGTGAGGACCTCACCGTGATGTGCTTGATTTCAGGCTTCTTAATTGCTGTGTTGTATTCAATTTATTAAGCTGATGTGTTTTAAATTTCACAGATATTGACTGCGGAAATTTGCCCGATCTTAAATCCGGTTCAATCCACTTGTCAGAAAACCGCACTAGCTACAGTGTTGTGGCCACATATAACTGTCACGAAAATTATACGCTTATTGGCAACGAAAACCGAACATGTATGGAAAATGGGTGGAGTGGACAGCAGCCAGAGTGTTTGGTAGATTGGTGTCCAGATCCTCAGCGCATCGCCGGTGGTAATGTGGGCTTTAATGATAAACGAGCTGGTTCCAGAGCAACATACACATGTGAACCTGGCTACATTATTGTAGGCGAGCCGGTAATTTTTCAAAATATAAAAAATTACATTCATTTTCGCATAATAAAGTCTACATATGTTCTCAGATAATTTCATGTGGCTTGGGTGGTGAGTGGTCCGATAAAGCGCCGTCTTGTAAGTATGTGGACTGTGGAGCACCTGTCCGGCCTGATCGGGGTATATTCACTCTTTTAAACGGTAGTACAACTGTCCATTCTGTGGTAAAATATGAGTGCGACGAAGACCACTGGCTAGATGGGTCAACTGAGTTGTATTGTACACAAGATGGCAAGTGGTCAGGAGATGCGCCCATCTGTGAATTGGTGACGTGTGAGACACCAGTTGTTTCAGCCGGCTCTTTTGTTATAGGCTATGACTATAATGTACACTCAAAAATAAAATACAACTGCGACCCTGGGCACATAATACATGGATCGGTAATTCTTGAATGCTTAGATAGTGGGGAGTGGAGCTCCGATGCGCCTTTTTGTGAATGTAAGTTGTATACTTTTTCTCAAATGTTTTTAGTATGGTCACTATCGTAACTACTTAAATAATTATAAATGCAGATATTGACTGCGAACCCATATTGCCTCAACCATATGGCACAATTAACTATGTGTCTAACACTACATACGTTGGATCTGAGGTAATTTTTGGCTGCTCACAATCATACAAACTAAACGGCACAGCTAAACTTAGGTGTCTCGAGTCTGGTACCTGGAGCGATGCATTTCCGAAATGTGAAGGTGATTATATTTATATTTATAACATCTGAAACATTAGTTTAAAAATGTTTAAATATGGTTTTAAAATACATCATTTTTGTTTTTATCGTATAGGAATAAGTAACAATTACTCACTAAACGAAAAGAAGTTAAAACCAAATAATTTTCATATATTTATATTCACGATATCACTGCTTCTCCATAAAACTCACACAGAGTATATGAAACTTGGATGATTATATTTTTGGCATCATGAGTTTCTAGCGACAATTTTTTAAACAGATACTTGAACTTTTACATACATATATATATGTTTGTACGCCCGTTGTGATCATCGAAAACAATACAGCTAATGTGGATATAGGCTAGGTTAAATGGGCCGCCATTCAAGGGGACAGTGTGGCCAAATGGTGGCCCTTAGTAATCCATTCGTGAATGAATTTTATGGCTTGAAGTCTTATAGAATTCCCACAATCACCCTGGAGTCCCTCCGGTGAAGGTGCAATAGGTAGTGGCTGTGTTGGGCTGTCTCTACACATTGTTTTTGATGATTGGCAGGTGGTGTTATTCCGCCAACGGGAGTTGATGCATTCGTCGGTGATCCCCTCAAGATCGCTGCAAAGCGGGAACTGATTCTTCTCTATCGCTTGATAGTTCTAATCTTGCCTAAGCTAGAGTCTCTTTTAAGGTATGCTCTGGTGGCTTAGGTGGCCAGTAGATGTGCACTGATTTGGTCCTTCATTGGCCATCTACTGATTCCCTGCTCGCCAGGACAGTTCTGGAATTTAGTTGGCGACCTCATAGACTTAATGGCTGCTTGATATTGTCAACCAAGATGTTTGAGTTGCGGCATTTCTGGTTTAATTGCATTGCGAAATCCTGTTTTTCTGAAGGTAAACACTTTAACGTGAAAGATGATGCAGTTGTCGGGTGGCTCATATGATTTCTTGGTTTTTGGATTTTGGATTATCACAGTAAACGGCGCAATTATGTCTTCCAGTCCTCAGGTCCTAGATGAGCCACAAGGTTCTATGCAGTCCTGGGAAGGTTGCTAATTAGAGTTTCCTATCATATTCTCTTACTACTACGACTTACTTTCTAGTGACGTAAGGCGCTAGGCCTATTTGTCCGCTACTAGCTTAGCTAGTTGGTCCAGAAGGATAAGGGTCATGAGCAGTGTTTCAAGAACTTTCGTTAGAGTTTTTCTGAGCTCTCATGTACCAAATAAGCATCTTCTTCTATAGCGCCGCGGTTGCTTCTTCCACCCTTTCTTCAACATGGCTACAATCCTGAACAGTTCCCTGAGGTTCCTGCTTTGTGTGGAAATCTTAGAAACTCCTTTTGTTTTGCTGGTAGACCCGACTTTTGGAAAGCCTCCCGGCAGGATGTCTATCATTATTATATGAACGTCGATGTACTAACGAAACAGTACATTCAAGTGGTCCAGCAACACCAATCAATGTGCTTGCTAGCAAAAATCGCGCAACGAGAAAGAAAAGTACAGTCGAGCACGCCCAGCCCTATAATACTAACTGACTTTCATTCCCGAATATACGATTATATTATAAAAACCGGTACTTCAAGTTTGTTATAATTTGTCCCCAAAAAAGGGCATGGATAACCAAAATTTTTATTCCTAATGGCCATAGTTACTGATATATTCGCCAAAAACATCAATTTTTTTTCGAGGTGTGTCTAGTTTTTGGCTCATTGTGGGCCAATGGGGCGTGACATAAAAAAAAACAATAAATACGGTTATCATCGGCTCGCCGAAGGTTAAATACTCTTGCAGTCATGCATATTGCGTTAATTTGGTTTCAATTGCCAATTGTTTCTATAGAAGCTCTATGATATAGTATTCCGATTTGGTCAGCTAATAGGGATTGATAGCAAATATGTATTGTGTAAATTTGCTTGAAATCGCTCAATTGACACTGAAAAATTTTCGTACTAAGCACTTCAACCGATTGTTCCCTTGTCAGCTATATGATATAGTAGTCCGAGCTAGATAAAATTTGTTCAACGCATGAGGAATGTTAAGAAATGTATATTGCGTGTATTTGGATTTAAACATATGAGCTGCATGCATAGGCTGTTAATGCTGATCAAAAATATAGATACTTTTAGGGTCGAACACGCGCAATTCAATGCGTTACAAACATTGTGACAAAAACAATACACACTCTGCAAAAGTACAAAAAGATTCTAGTATTGACCGACTAAATATGGAGTCGATTTTGACTTAATTCGTAGCTATTTCTATCTCTGAGACCTGTTTCTTCATACGGACAAACCGACGGACAGACGGATTTTGAAGCTGATCAAGAATGTACATACTTTATGAGGTTTGCCACGTCTCCTTTCTGTTACATACTTTTCACAAACCCAATATACTCTTGCCGAGAGTATAACTAGTAAGAAAGTCTATAGTCAAGCAAGCCGCACGTAAAAGACTCCGTACACTTACTATAACTAAGGTTTAATAGATTTGCTTGACAATAGGTATGAAAGATAGAAAGATTACCTTGCAACCTTGTTCCAAGTACCATCTTTCAGGCAATCGACCCTAGTGAGTCTAATTCAGATAGCTTGGGAGACACAGAAAATTTTCGTACAAATTCATATTGCTTGGTCAACGCAACAGTTATTCATATAAATTCTTATTTGTAGCGTATAATTGACAGATTGACCCTATTGGAGCTATATGATATAGCTGTTCGATTTGGATCAATCATTCATTTGGATTGGTCAGCATATGTACTTACAATATGTTTACTATTTGTGTAAATTTAGCTTAGATAGCATTACTAACAAAAATATTTTCTATACGAAAGCATGCTATTTTTACCTGTTATTACCTTTGTATGAACAAAGAACGCCTTAAAGTGGGCGTCTCAAAAGACAAAAACAAACTTGTACTGATTGGGCATTTTAACTTTTATTTGCGACTTCTCGGGCCTTTGTAGCTCTTATAGTCTCTGAGATCCTATTGTTCACACAGACGGACAGACGGACCGACAGACGGTTATGGCTATATCGACTCGGCTATTCATGGTGATCAGGAATATATGTACTTAATGGGGTCGGCCACGACTCCTTCTCCCTGTTACATATATTCCAACGATTACAATATACCCTTTCACTCTGCGAGTAACGGGTATAATAACTTCTCAATTACAACATTTTTGTCGATCTATGATTTCGCCTGAAATTGTACTGAAATTATTGGTAAGAACACTTGGTTTAAGTTTCGTGAAGATAAGTTTGGTTAAACCGTTCGCCCTTCAAGGGGGGCAGTGCATAACCCTCTTGGTGGCCCTTTGTAATTCGGGCGCAGAGGAACTGTTCAGCAACCTGCAACCGATTCTTTCATGTGTCGTGATAGCTCTACGACAGCTTTGGCTAGAGAGCCTGCTTTTTTATTTCCAGGTATGCATTGGTGGCTTAGACAGTTCTGAATCTCAGAGCTGACTTTATCAAACCTTCCAGTCCGGGCGCTGGGCTGATTTAGCCGCCACAAGCCTGACTTGATTCAGAGGGATCTCCCTAGCAGTATTTTTAGAGCTTTCGTTGGGGTACTTTTTAGCGCTCCTGAGATGCCCTCTCCCTACGTTTTCTTCTCAGTTGCCTGCCATCATACTTGAGCCCAGTAGAGCAGTGGTAGACGCACAACCGAAATGTAGATCCAGTGCATTAGTCAGGGTGACTGGCCCCATGTACAGCTCACTATCCTCTTGAATTCGTATAACGCCAAAGTTTCCCTTTTCACCTTTTCTTTTACATTGTTTCTACACGTCAGTTTACTGTCCAGCACCCTCAATAAGTATCTTTTTTGATAACTCGGCTTAAGTTGGGTACAGCTTACTGTTCCCAATCCATTGCTGTACCTTGTACTTTTTCGAGGAGGTCCGTATTAATATATAGACCGGCATAACCTGCCCATCTGAAAATCACCCTGGTTTCCTTTCCATAATAGAGTTAAGAGTTGATGGGCAAACACCCGTTATAAGTATGCTTATGTCAACCGCATAGGCAGTTATTATTGGGGCTCTGTCAAATTTCTTAATTAAATCGTAAACCAAATTCCACAGGTGAGAGTGTGGATTCAGAGTGAAATGGTTGTATATGATTCTATTGTTAATAGCCGATCGATGAGGCTCTATGCTTACGTTATTGAACGCAACTGAAATATCCACAAGGACACATATTTTGTACTTCTGGTAGTAAAAGGCCCTTTCGGTGGAGTCCACTAGTGAGTGCAGTGCTGTTTCCACCGAGGTATTCACCTCACGGGATGTTCCGGTTCTCCGTTTTATGTAGTGTCTCCGAGCAGTGGGTAAACATTAATGCTTTTAAAGTTTCCTCACTGCTACCAGTCTAGTCACCATCCTTACGTTTATGGGTGGACGCAGGCCGTATCGAGCAATGTTAAAGATATTATACCTATACATATACAAACCTATGTACATATGTGCATACATACAAAGAGATGTTTTTGTATTAACGTGTTTAACTGCAAGTACTATCCATTGTAATATCCCTGTACTTTTCTTCGTTCTTACTAAGTAAACTTTTGAATAGCCTGTGCGATTATTTCAATAGTTTGCTAAACGAGTCCAAAGATTAAGCAAAAGAGTGGGGAGCTTTTAAAAAGAAAAGATGATAGAATTTCAGAATCCTATTTCAATTCAAGGTATACTATAGATTTTCAGATTTATTAATTTCTCAATCTAAACAAAGATTTTAGAGCATTTGCAACCTGAGTAAGATATTCGGAACATGAGAAACTCCTGTCTTCTTTACTCACAGAGAAACGCTTCCGGAAACCTGTTAGCTAAGTGAAGTGAAGACATCTCAGTTATGATGATCAATTAAGGGGGAAAGTCCATGAAAAATTAATTTTTTTGTTAGTTTACAAAATACGTTGAACCCTGTAGAAAAAGTTACAATAGGTGCTATAGCTGAACACATTGTATTTTCTTTGAATTTTGATCAATTACTGAAGCGCTCCTCAATGTTTTTTTGGGACGGCGAATCTTTAGACACGAATATTTCAAAACTGTGTATTCAAAATTTGCTCGTGTTGTAGCTCAAAAAGTTATCGAGCGATTTTTGTGAAGTTTGGTGAGGAGTTTTTGTACATTAATATCGGAAGGATAAATCTAAAAATTCAGATATTTCGACTTGATAAATTACTCTTTGGGGGTTCAAAATGTCAATAAAATAACCCTTAACTGTGACGTTTTTTTTAAGGCGTAATTTATAATTCAGTTTATACTTGTTTTAAGACCCCGTACTCAAAAAAGAGTAGAGGGGTCTATTAAGTGTGTCTGAAGCGAAATGTGCGTAACAGGTAGAAGGAGGCTTTTCTGACCCCATAAAGTATATATATTCAGCATCAACAGCCGTGACGATATAGACGATGTCCGTCTGTCTGTCTGTCTGTCCGTCCGTCCGTCCGTCTGTATGAACACCTGGATCTTCGCGAGCAGAACAAGTTTAATTCAAATCTTTGCCTCTCCCCCTACCGCCCCAGCAAATTGTAAAAAAAAATTTATATCGACACAACTTGATAACGACAAGAGCTAAAAAGAAATTCACAAATTATGTGTATGGCACCAATATAAATATCCTCATGAAGTTTCGTTCGTATCGGACAACTTGAGCTCCCATAGGACAAATCGGTCGAAGATTGGTTATTTGTATGGAACAATGCGCAGAAGAATGAGTACGGGGTCTTTTACAATCGACCCGCTCGACGGTAGCCTTTCTGACTTGTTTTTTAACTCGTTACTCGTGGAGTAAAAGGGTTATTGTAATCGTTGGAATGTATGTAACAGGGAGAGGAGGTATGGGAGACACCATAATGTTTGCATATTCTTGATCAGCATTAATAGCCGAGTCGATATAGCCATGTTCGTCTCTCCGTCTGTATGAGCAAGAGGATCTCAGAAAATATAAAAGCTAAAAAGACCCGAGAGGTCGCAAATGAAAGATAAAACCACTAAACAGTACATGTTTGTTTTTGTTTTTTGACAAGCCCACTGAAGGCCGTTCTTTGTTCATGCAAAGGTAAAAACGGGTAAAAATAGCATGTTTTAGTATAGAAACTTTTTTGTTAGCAATTTTATATAAAAAGTCGAAATAAAAAATTTAAATATTTTAAATTAAGAAAATTACAAGTTCATTGATGTCACAATTTATTGGTAGACTGGCAAACGCGAAGAGGCTGGCGGCGTGCATGCGGTGTGCGACATGTACAAATCAACTGCCTGCCGCTCGCGACAGCTGCATCGCCGAAAACAAGAACTTACTCACTAGCTTTAATATAAGAGATTCGCTTACATTTCAATAATTCCATCTAATTTCTTATACAAACAATTCATAATGGTTCCTTATACTAATATTTCAATGTATTTTCTTACCTACAATTTCATTACTTTCTTAAACTACCTAACTATGCTTATGAACTAGCACAAACCACCTTGAAGGGATCGCCTTCAATCTACTGGACGCCTCGCTAGCTTTGCAATTGGGCGCTTTAACAGGCAAATGCCCGTTTTAAGGCCGGCGACCCTGATTCGCCTGTCGCTTCCTGGAAATACGTTTACGACGCGGCCCGTTGTCCAGCGTTGGGGAGGCGTGTTGGCCTCGTGTACCACGAAGAGATCCCCACTTTTGATATTGTCGAGCGCCTCCTTCCACTTCCTTGGTCCCTCGACCACGCTTGCCAGAAGCGCTGTCTGGGCATGGACAGCAGCTGCCACCTGCGAGAGCAGGAAATTCCGTTATTTCATGTGGCCCGCTCGAACCCTTTCGGCAGCGAACGAAGGGCTGTCCGATGAGGAAGTGGCCTGGGGTGAGCGCCTCTTCGTCACTGGGATCGCTTTCCAGCAGTGTCAGTGGCCGTGAGTTTAGGATCGCCTCTACGTCGGCCAGGTGACCTCGGCCTCGGTGAGCAACGCGCTGCCCATCTGCCGCATTAGCAGATTCTTGGCCGACTTCACTGCTGCTTCCCGCAGTCCTCCGAAGAACGGCGCTCTCGGAAGGATGCACCTCCACTCCATTCCTCACTCCGCTGCAAATAGCTGCAGCCTGCCCTTATGCCGGTCGAAGGCATACCTCCCGGAGGAGGTTGCTCGTCCCCTCGAAATTGGTCGCATTGTCCGAGTATAGCCGGACGGGAATGCCACGTCGCGCGATGAAGCTGTTCAAGGTAGATAGAAAAGCATTAGTGGACAAGTATGCTACAAGGTCAAGGTGAACAGCCTTCGAAGCAAAACAAACGAACACTGCAATATATATTATTATTGGGCCTCGTCCTCTAATTCGCAGCGAAACATTGACTGGACCACAAAAGTCTACTTCACAAACGTTGAATGGCCGAACCGCGGAAAATCGGTCGGCCGGCAAATTCCCTATAATTTGCATTTCCCCACTGTCCGAGTGCATTCTCGTCGAGCATTCACTAGCCAAATCCTTTGCCTGAGTAATGCAATTATTGTCTTTGTTTCTGCATGACAATTACCGATGTGCAACTCTCTCAAATATGCTTCACTAGATGCGTCCGCAAATACGTGCACTGGTATGCTTGTATCAGAGCTGGCGTGAAGGTATCTGGGGATTTGAATTTTATCTAGTTCAAAAAGATTTTCTTTGAACTTATCCCATCTGCTATGCATTTCCATGTGCATTGTATCATCCCACGGCAACTGCATGCGCCACAGCTTTTGAAGCAGAATTCTTGCCCTTATGATAATCGGGCTGATCAAGCCGAGTGGGTCAAACATTCGTGCAGCAACTGACAATATATTACGCTTGGTGGGACTAAACTTTGTTAACCTATCATCCAAGTGATACTGGATGTATCCAATCTTAGTGCCCACTTCATGCCAAGCGTTTTTGTCGAATCGGCATCATTGAAGCTCAAAAGTTTCTCAGTTTCGCCTTCTTCTACAAAATTTGGAAGGTTCGAAAACCATTTTGCCAATTGAAATCCGCCCGATTCGAGAATTTCGGGCACTTCTTTGCATATCTTTTTTAATGTTTCAACATCGTCGACTCCAGTAAGCATATTATCGACGTAGAAATCGTTATAATGAATTTCTGAACCAAATGCATGGGTGTCCTTATGACTCAAACCTCTTGCAATCATCTGATGGCTAAAAACGGTGCGGACGTAGTTGTATAAGTCACCGTGTTCAATTGGTAAAGTCCAAGCTGAATTTTTGTGCCAAACAATAAGCTGAAATCGTCGATCGTCATGGGATATGCTTACATGACGATACATCTTTTCAACATCTGCCATGAGGGCATATAGGCTCCGACGGAACCTTAGAAGTGACAAATTTAGATCCCTCTGAATCGTAGGCCCCACCATGAGTAACTCGTTCAGAGAGTGTGACGATGTTGTCTTACAAGACGCGTCAAACACTACTCGAAGTTTGGTGGAACTAATATCAGCTCTCAGGACGCACTGGTGTGGAATGACGTAGTGTGGTCCTGGTGGAACTTCTGTACCTATGACAGACATGTGACCAAGTTCGAGATACTCGTTCATGAAACTCGTATACATTTGCTTGAGCTCCGCGTCTTTTGAAACCCTACGCTCTAGCGAGAGAAACCGTCTTTTCGCTGTTTCAAAAGAGGAGCCCAGCACTTGCGGGTCAGTCCTGAATGACAAACTGACAACAAAGTGTCCTGTCGGCAGTTTATGTACACTGTCCTGAAAATTTTGCTCACACGCAAGGTGCTCTGTAGAATATTTCATCAATCCATTTGTCTCTAGGATCGCTTCCAGTTCCCAGAATCTTTCTAAGAAAGCCTCTAGTCGCTAATCTTCTTTTGGCCGCATTACTGCGCAGTATACAGGGCTCTGGGTACGCATTTTCTTGCTTCGCCCGGATGCTACCCAACCGAACAGCGTCCTTTGCAGTAATGAATCATTTTCTGTCAATCTAATTTGTCCAATGCACAACAAACCGAAAAATGAATCTGCTCCAAGTAGCAGATCAATTCGTTGGGGTTTATGGAATTCGGGGTGACCAATTCAATGTTTGAGGGAATCTTCCACAGCACCCTGAACTCGGCGCTGAACTGATGTGTAAAGACAAGAGAAGACACTACTGTCAGAAATTCGCATTTCGCTACAAGGCTTGACTGTCCAACCGTCATAACGGTTAAGGACTTAGTCTTTCGTTGAAGCTGCAAGGCCTGAGCCAGACTTTCTGTCATAAAATTCACTTGAGAACCTGAATCTAATAAAGTTCTAGCGTTCCGGGTCTGACCGAACCTGTTTTTCACTGTCACAAGTGCAGTTGCCGGGAGCACCTGATCGACTTCGCTAGCCACATAATTGACTTGGGCAGGATGAGCAGACACTTGGGGTTCTGCGGGTGCGTATTTGTGCAGGAGAGTGTTGTGTGGGCGAAAACATACTCTACTTTTTGACGCAGCGCAGTTGGATCCCCTGTGCCCTGTGCAGAGTTGACTGGATTGTACGAAACTAAACCTTTCGTCAACTGGTAATGGTGCGAACCCTTGGCAATTTCCAATTGTATGATTGGCACTACAAAGATTACATTGGGGTTCAACTTCTTTTTCGACATTCGTGCACACAAATGACGATTTTTTTGCGTGTTTCATGTCGGATTTCTGCTTCATCCTGGACTTTGAACTCTCTTCGGCAGATAAATGCTGATATCGCCTATTCAAAGCCGCGACACAATCGACCCATTTTGGCAATGTGTTATAGTCAAGCTGCTCCTCATACTTCGATTTCGTATGAGGATCTACCTTTGACATAACTATGTGGACTAAAACTGCGTTAGCGAAGTCCTGCTCATTCCCCACGGACATTAGGGTGAGAGTGTCAAAAAGATCAGACATTTGTTGCCTTTGGCAAATTTGCATCAGACACCTGGAAAGCTCTGATGGTACCAAAAGCCACATCTGACAAGCACGATATCAAATGGTTGAATTTTTTAATGTTTAACAGCGGTCGATCAGAATCTGCCAAACTGTTAAAAATACCGATAAATTGTCTATATTTTGAATGTTTACCACTGCACTTAGGCAACTTAAGTTTGGGCAGGTAAGAATTGTGAGACACTAGAGGTATGATTTTGGATGCGTGGTACGCACTTAGGGCAGACATGTAAGACGATCGGGCCAGAATACACGTTTCCTCCAGCATTGCGCGGCTAGTATTGTCAGGATCTATTGCATCGATCTCTGACTGAAGGTCCATGGTTTTAGAAATATATGAATTAAGAATGTCTAGCCGGCACTGAATCTCAAATTTGCTCGGGTTCACCATTTTATTAACAACTGAACTCCTATGTCGCTCGATGTCGCTCTCTACTTTTTTTAATTTCAGAAATAACTGGCTTAAACGAGCACTAATGCAAGTTTCCGCGTCAAGCAGAACGGTTTCATTTGGATCCGATTTGTGCGCCATATTAAATTTTTATAAATTTTGATCTATTTGAGTGCAGGAAAGTATACTATCTCAAGAAATAATCAGCTAATAAAGAGATCGAATGAGCGAAGATAATCAGATGATTAAAAATAATCAGCTGACAAAAGACAATTGGCCGATAGACTGAGTGAAGATAGTCAAATGATTAAAGATAATCGGCTGATTAAAGATAGTTAGCCTATCAACATCGTGTGCTAAACAAATCAGCTAAATAAAGATAACCAGCAGAATAAAGATAATTAGCTGAATGAAGATAATCAGCTGACTAAGTAGACTTCTCGAATGACAGAGATAAGAGCAGATAAAGAAGAGCAGCGTACGCAGATAAGCGCAGGCAGTAACAAAAACAATAAACCACTCAGACATACAAGCGACTGTTCAACGATGATCACAAAATTAGCGATATTCGGCTGTTTATAGTTAAACAGGAGTGGACTGCGCTCTATGCAAAACAAAAAGTCAACATACGTATGTAGGAAAACAATTTACCAACAACAACTATACGAATTGCAGCTGCTCAGCGTACGTACGTATGTCTGCTAGCGCTTATGTGTATGTCTAAGCAGCGGTGACGCAAGCGAAACTAAGAACAAACAAGTAAAGTAAAGTAACGCAAGCTAAACTCCACCAACTGTGCGTTTTTACCTGCTAACCGCGCTCTTGCTTGTGTGCAAGAACTGAACCGAAAAGTAAGAAGCAAAGGTCAAAACCCACCACCGAACATATGCAGATCTTAGAGAAATGACACAATTTAAATAAATATTTTAATTTTATTTATGTTTTTTCCTTTATTTTATTTCATTTTTAATGTTTTGCTTCGATTTATTCAAGTAAATCACATTTATCAGTGCCGAAACGCAATGTCTTTTATGTGCAACAAAGAGAGCGGTACTTAGTTATGTACATGTAATATGTGCCGCTTCTAAGCTTGCACTTTCTAATATCACCAATGCACCGACTCGTTTGGGCACTGTTACCTGGTCATCAAAAGAGTCGCTCATGCGCTCAATTCTGGGCATTTTATCCAGTTAGATCAACTTAAAATCCGCAAATCCAGGCGGTCCAACTCCAAATTTCTCTTAAGGCTAACAGCTCCAGGGAAAATCACCAAAAAACACCTATCGAACCGAAACGCAAACACACCAAAGCCTCGAAATGTCTAAAGACTAACAAACGCGAATGAAAGTCCCTGCTCGGGCGCCAATGAAAAAGTCGAAACAAAAAATTTAAATGTTTTAAACGCGGAGAGGCTGGCGGCGTGCGTGCGGTGTGTGCGACATGTTCAAATCAACTGCCTGCCGCTCGTGACAGCTGCATCGCCGAAAACAAGAACTTACTCACTAGCTTTAATATAAGAGATTGGCTTACACTTCTAGACAATTCAATAATTCCATCTAATTACTTATACTAACAATTCATAATGATTCTTTATACTAATATTTCAATGTATTTTCTTAACTAAAATTTCATTACTTTCTCAAACTTTCTAGCTACGCTTATGAACTAACACCGAATTTACACAGGAATATATGTCTAGGGAGTTCATATACTGACCAAGTTTGATCAAAATTTATTAACTATATCTATTGGATTATTTCTTTAGAATATGCCCTAAATATGAATAAGTATAAATTAATTAAGCAATCTTTTTAAGCAATATTTGTCAATAATTTAAACATACTGACCAAGTTTCATCTAAATCGGACGACTATATCGTATAGCACCCATAGGGACGATCGGTTTGAATAATGCTCTAAATATGAATTTGTATAAAAATGTTCTGCTTCCCGAACCATCTGAATTAAACTCACTAGGGTCCTTTGCTTCTTCATGCATTGTTATACTCTCTGCAAGAGTATGTTGGGTTTGCGAAAAGTATGTAACAGGCAGAAGGACGTGGATCTTCTAAGCTACAAGAGCAAGAGCCAAATCGGTCAAAAATTGGCGATTTGAATGGCGACATGAAGTTTTAGTTGAACGATTGTAACCAAACTAACGCATTATTTGTATGGTACCATTATATCTATCCTCACCAAGTTTGATCCGGGTCGGACTACCATAGCCTATAGCTCCCATAGGAAAATTCTGTCGAAGATTGGTGATTTGTATGGAAAACACTCACTAGAAAGAGTACAGGGTCTTTTACAGTTGGTTCGCTCGACTGTAGCCGTTCTTACTTTTTCAATTCATGTCTCGCATATATGTATATCCTGATAAAATGTGTTCCTAATCAGGCAATAACACATGGAACCCGAAATCAGAAATTAGTATGAATGGCTTTACATATCCAAATTTGTTAAGAATTGGACAGAAACGTTAAAAAGGTGGCATTTAATCATTTGTTCTTAATTAAGTTCGAATAAAAAGTTTTGCAACATATTGGTATGTTATATGAACATACGTACATACACACATGTACAGTCGACCCGCGCGATACAAGCGTTAACTGCTAGTTTTACAGCCATCGCCACCAAATGAAGATCAGCAATAATATGATTTCATATATCTTTGCTTTATTAAAATTTTCAAAATATTTTAATTAATACATATTTTTTTATTTAATATTAGAAATTCGCTGCCATGAGCCGACGTTGCCTATTCACAGCCTTTTGTCAGTCACCGGCAATGATCGCATGTACGGTCGCACTCTCATACGAACGGCAGAATCCATACAGAATCCAGCCCAGACTTACAAGTAAGCTAAATACAAACAAATTTTACATATGTAAAAATGCAGATTTCATTTTAAACAAATATTTTAACTGTAGACATTTTTCATACCCTTGCAGAGGATATAATGTTTTCGTCACGAAGTTTGTAACTCACTGCAGAGTCGTGGCCGACCCCATAAAGTTTATACATAAATACATAGGTATCAGTATTACAAACCGAGTCGATATAGCCATGTCCGTCTGCTAGTCCCTATGAACAAACAGACGTCAGAGATGGTAAAAGCCACAGTTCGAATTTAGTCAGTATCGACTCAATATTTAGTCAGTCAATACAAGAATCCTTTTTTTTCGCCCATTCGCCCACAATGAGCCAGAAACTAGACACACCTTGCAAACGATAGATGTTTTTTGCGAATAGGTCAGTAACTATGGCACTTAGGAATACCAATTTTGATACACAGGCTCCTAGTGACGGCATATATTCAATGTCAATAAAAATGTTAGTCTGCCAACCCCCTTCGGTACATGAAATAAACTAATTTTCAATTTTGCTTGCCGTTTCTAAGGCATTCTGTCTTATCGTACAGTATTGTTATTTGAAATTCGTTTGGAGATAAATTATATCAAACTATCCTGAAGGTTGCATAAAAAGCTGACTATAATCATAAAAGTTAGACATAATAAAATTTGTTTTTGATCATGTCCACGCATGTATGCAAGCGAGAAAGCGAGACAAACATAAACAAACGGTTACTTTGCATGTGTGGAGGCAGCGTTGGCCACGGACGCCTGCCATTTCGCCAAATGGTAATACCCCAATACTGATTTTAACAATGTAATCATAAAATCGGGGAAAAAACTGCAGAAAAAGTACAGTCGGGCGTGCTCGACTCGGAATATAAACAAAAGAGCTAGACATGTAACAAATTTCAATGCATATGTACAAGCGAGACAAAAACAGCCAAACATGTGAGAGAACTTTTTCGCTGCTTGTGTAAAGACAGCGCTCTCCGTACCGATCAATGGTATATGTACGTACATATGTATATATTCATGCACATGTATGGATACGATAATTTAATACCATATATACATATATCATATATTGATATATATATATATATATATATATATATATATATATATATATATATATATATATATATATATATATATATTCTATACGATATTGAATGCGATATTTGGTCATTATGGCGATATCTATAGCGATATATCGTATTTTATTTCAGTTATTGATAATATCGATACCGAACGCGATATGTGTTTTAATGTGATATTTAAACTAATATTGATATCGGTATTTTCTTGGCGATATACATCCCTATTACAAACTAATGTTTTTGTTTCAAAGAGTTTTATTGCAAATACTTGTTACAACTCGGCTTGTCCTTCCTGGGGCTACCGCGGCTAGCTCATTCGCCTCAGAGCGGGGTTGTTAACTAAGGCCCACCGAGCATACAATACACAATCATTGATTGTGTTCGACACTGAACACTTATCGGCAATCTCTATCGGCAGCATCGATATTTCTGCCGCAACGTACCCACCCTACCTGTGGCGGCAAAATTCAGAAATTTCCGTTGCACCACCCATTATTCAAATATTCACGTCAGCTCTACTACTCCAGGCTATGCAATCCCCCTCCCATTAAAATCTACTCAATCATCTTCATGTTGCCCAAAATACATACATATATATTTCTTAGATTATTATACATGTGCAGTCCTTAATCATATTATTTTCCCTACTCGCTAATCCATTTAAATTTTAATTTATTTCCCTATCATTTACTCCTTCTATTTAATTTTATATATAATTTTTCTTCAAGTTCCTATTTATTTTTATTCCTTTTTATACTCTGCAAGAGAGAGTATATTGCGTTTGTGAAAAAAAAGTATGTAACAGGCAGAAGGAGGCCTGGCCGACCCCATAAAGTATATACATTCTTGATCAGCATCAACAGCCGAGACTATATAGCGATGTCCGTCTGTCTGTCTGTCCGCCCGTCCGTATGAACACCTGGATCTTCTAAACTACAAGAGCTAGAGCTACCTAATTTGGAATGAAAGTCCGTCTATATGTCAGGCAGACCAAATTTATTTCAAATTTTTGCCACGCTCCCAACCGCCCCCGCAAATTGTAAAAAACTATTTTCAAATCACCATAACTTGAAAACGACTAGAGCTAGGGAATTCACACATTATATGTATGGTACCTATCTAACTATCCTCACTAAATTTGATTCGGATCGGACAACTATAGCCTATAGCTCCCATAGGAAAAATCGTTCGAAAATTACTTATTTGTATGGTAAAACGCGTACTAGAGTGAGTTCAGGGTCTTATACAGTCGGCTCGCTCGTCAGTCTTAGTCATCAACCAGGATATTCCAAGCCATAAATTGGACTGGCGTAACCTTTTAACTGAAAAGACTAACTTTTTATGTGCGTATTGTATAAATGTTGGCAGGAAAAACCGGACAGCCATAATTTCATGTTACATAGTAATTGCATTCCATGTAAAGCAATAACACTTTTTATCAATAAACTACGCTCAAATCAATTTCACAATAGCATGCAGTCACTCACGTACATACATACTTACCGAGTCTGACGTTACAAAAAAGTTTTTTACTATAAAAATTTTTCTGCATTCGAATGCTCTCCCTCAATATACCTCCCCCCACCTTTCTTTACGTTTTTTCCATGTATCGAAGCAGTAGTGGAATTTTTCTTTGGTATTTTTGGGCATTTGGGAGCTCTGCCGTTTTTTGCTTTACCGGTTTTATAGACTCGAATCGAGTCCTTTCAAAGCAGAAATGTTCTTCGGAAACAAATAATTAAGAAAGGCTACAGTCGAGCGAGCCGACTGTAAATGACCCTGTCCTCATTCTAGTGCGCGCTTTTCATATAAATAACCAATTCTGACCGATTTGTCCTTTGGGAGCTATAGGCTATAGTTGTCCGATCCGAACAAAACTTGGTTAGAATAGTTATAATGGTAACATACACATAATGTGTTAGTTTGGTTACAATCGCTCAACGAAAACTTCATGTCTCCACACAAATTACAAATTTTCGACCGATTTGTCCTATGGGAGCTATAGGATATGGAAAATAGTTAATAAAAAAAATGTTACCCTATTCTTATTAAATTTAGAAAATTGGTACCATGTAGCTGCGTGTGGGAGTTTGGTTAAGGAATTACAAATTTTACATGGTATTTATTTATGTATGACTGATTTGTCGTATACAAAAGAGCCGATTGCGTCATATTTGGATGATTTTGACACTTAATGTATGAAACAAATAATTTTTTCATACAATTGCCAATTTTGACTTAGGGAAGCTATCTGAAATGGTGGTCCGAGGTTATTTATAATTTTCAACGTGTAAGTCGTTCAATATTTGGTGGCTTATGCTCTTATAATATCTGATATCAAGGTGAACAGACCGGCAGACAACCATACTGGCATCGTTTTTTTTTTTTCAAATCCATTCTGAAAACTTAATAGAAATGTAAATTTAACGATAATAAATTGTTACTTTGACAAAGTACAGTCAAGTCCGGGTATAACAACAGTCGGGGGTCCTTTCTGAAATCTTCAAATAATTTAAAATTTACCGATAGTTAATTGTTACTGTAACAAAATACAGTAGAGTCCAGGTATAACAACGGTCAAAGGACCGACCATTTTACGTAGCTATATCCGGAGGTCTCACTAACCGATAGAAGCACTAAAATATATATATTTTTTATGTCATTATAATTACATGTGAAATATGTAAATTTCAATTGCTTGGTATTGGATTAATAACGATAGTCGCGCATAACTTTGTGTTAAATTCGGTAGAACTTCTGCAGCTTTGACCGTATTTGAAACGAAAGATACTTCATTTTTTGATCCTGAACTGCAAAAAGTTGAAAAATTGGAAATTGGTCGCTATAAGTGGTCGAATTGTCTCTATAGTTTCGGTAGGATTACATCGCTGCAGGCGCTTTGTCGCAGTTCCACACAAGCACTAACCATACAATACATAGATGCGTCAAACTAAACGCTTGCCTACTCATTGACCCCTAGAAGACTTCGGAGCCAGCTTCAGCTCCTCAAACTGAACGCAGTCTGTCTTAGGCAGCAAATCGATGAACACTATGTCGCTTGCGTTCTTGTATCGATTCTAAATAAGTATATGTTTATTTCTGTCGGTACCTGCTCTGTCATGTGTTTCCCGTGAAGCTTAAAAAACCCTAGAGTTTAGTAAACCAGCTCAGAGCAAATGGTCTGTATTCTTTAAAGTATTTATCAAGCTAGGAATACATGCCCCTTTTGTATGAATTTTTTAGACCCCGTACTCTTAAAAGAGTATAGGGGTCTATTAAGTTTGTCTGAAGCAAAATGTGCGTAACAGGCAGAAGGAGGCGTGGCCGACCCCATAAAGTATATAAATTCTTGATCAGCATCAACAGCTGAGACGATAAAGCAATGTCCGCCTGTCCGTCTGTCTGTCCGTCCGTCCGTCTGTATGAACACCTGGATCTTCTAAACTACAAGAGCCACCAAATTTGGAATGAAAGTCCATCTGTAGTGTACGAAGTGCAAGTTTATTTCAAATTTTTGCCACGCCCCCCACCGCCCCGCAAATTGTAACAAACTATTTTCACATCACCATAACTTGAAAACGACTAGAGCTAGAAAGACCAAATTCACACATTATGTGTATGGTACCAATATAACTATCCTTACCAAGTTTGATCCGGATCGGACAACTATAGCCTATAGCTCCCATAGGACAAATCGGTCAAAAATAAAAAATTTGTATGAAGACATGTAATGTTAGTTGGCCGATCGCAACCAAACTCACACAGGATGTGTGTATAATTGTTAAAAGTATCCTCACCAAATTTGGTCCAAATCGGACAACAACAACATATAAAACAAATTAATCAAAAATGCTGAATTTTATGAATAAATTGTTTGTTTACACTTGCTTGCAATAAAAGATTTAACTCTACGTTTAGCTACTGCAACTTCAATAAGGAGCGTGGTCTAGGTAGTAGAGATGCGCGCTTTGTGCGTGTATGTTAACCCAGGGTCCGTGGTTCGAATCCAGTCAGTGACATATTCTGTTTATTTACTTTTTAAATTTTAATTATTTACATCAACTTCAATGAGGAGTGTGGTCTAAGTAGTAAAGATGCCTGATCTAATTCTTTGCACTTGTATGTTAACCCGGGGTCATGGGTTCGAGCGCCGTCAGGGACATTTTATTAATTTTTGTTATATAACAAAATAACAAAAAAATATTACATGTAAATGCAGATAGTAGAGCACTTTTAAGAGAGGGGCGTGGTGCAGCTGTTAGGGCTCTGACGCGTGTGCGTGGAGTCCGAGGTTCGAATCCCGTCAGTGAATTATTTTGAATATTTTTGTTTTTTTTTTTTTTTATTTTCAATTTAGGTTTAAAATAATAATTTCAAATTGTAAAACACGGCCTATTTTTAAAATAAGCCAAGTAAGGAAATTGTGAATTTAATTGTGTATATATTTACATACATTTGTATATAAATATGTATGTATACAAAATGTAAATCACTCCGCTTTTCTTCTTTTTCGTATGGAAAATGCGCACTTCTGTGAGTACGGGGTCTTTTAGAGTCGGCTGGCTCGACTGTAGCCTTTCTTACTTGTTTTATTTAAGGCTGTTAAGGCGTTTGTTTTAAAAATCTTGAGTTTGACGTATCTAAGTACTGTTTGGTTAGTGATACAAGCCTATAAGGGGATCAACCAAGCTATCGGATTTTCGTCGTTATAACCGGCCGGTTGCTAAATCTATCTCTTTTTAAAAGCAGATGTAATTGACTTGTGAAATTGAGCATTAACCATAAACAACGTTTATTTCGTCTTTTAAGAATTGGAGCTTTAGCGAAATATCGCTGCGAACGTGGTTACAAAATGGTTGGCGAGGCATTGGTCACCTGCACGGAAAATGGCCAGTGGAGCGGTAATATTCCTAAATGTGTTTGTAAGTATATTGACAGTGATATATTATTCGTATATATTAATAAACTTCTTGAGTGTACTTTTAGATGTGGAGTGTGGCACACCAGAGGATATAATTAACGGTAAAATTATACTGGCCACAAATGTAACATACTATGGAGCCGTAGTTCTTTATGAATGCAACCACAATTATAAGCTTAATGGCGTGACGCGACGCTTGTGTACAGAAAATGGCCACTGGAGTCATGAAGCTCCAAAGTGCTTGGAGGTTGTATGTGAAAAGCTTAATGTTAGTGAGTACGTGCTCGTGGAATGGGAAGCTCGCGCAGTTGGTTCATTAGCTACCTTTAGGTGTGCTAAAGGCCGCATATTAGTGGGAAATAACACACGTACTTGTCAAGGAAATGGCAAATGGTCAGGCAAGAGTCCAACATGCAGACGTAAGTATATTGAAAGATGTAGAACATTAAATAAATTTATGTATCATGTTCACAGCCGTTGATTGCGGGCGACCATTGTCCATTGATAATGGTCGTGTAATTGTGATTAATGACTCTACTGTATTCGGGGGATCTGCTGAATATCACTGCATTCCTAACTTCAACCGAATTGGCCAATATTTACGAAAGTGTACCGAAGATGGCACTTGGAGTGGAAAACAGCCATACTGTAAGCTGGCTACCGTGGATGAGCATGAAGCGTCGGAATTAGCAACAAGTGTTGGTATCGGTGTAACTATTATTATAACGCTACTTGTCATTTTTGGAGTTATTTATTTATATCGGAACAAAGCAAGACCCGTTAAAAATACAGAAAACGTCCAAGCAGCTGAATTGAAGAATGATCGAAATGCTGCTGTAATGTCCTATTCAGCGCTTGAGGCAAATAATCGATTACAAATGGACAACAATCCATCAGCAAATTTTAACACATTCCAAGAAGAATCGGGGGATCGGAGTAACAACGTAAATAACGCTACTTATATCGAAAGGGTTGACAATCAGCCGGGTGAGATAAAGGTTTCTCTACTAGAGTTAAAATGGTTAATATAATAAATTTTTCAGAAAATATCTATGACCGAATACCCGATGAACAGTTTTACGATGCACCTTATGAAATGCGTACGAATGATGAAGTGTATGAGCCCGAGCCTGCATTCAGTAATGTTATCACTATAAATGGAATCTCAGTTCGATAAAAATAATGTAAATCATTGCTTCGTGGATAAAGAATACATAAATGTTGTAAAATTATTTATTATTAACATATGGTTATTAATGTATTTATAGAATACGCAAAAAAAGTGTAGCCTACGGTTCGCTTAAAATAGAATATTTTATTATTGTATATAAATAATAGGTACATTAAAAACGTATTTCTACTCATGGACACTATTTACGACAAAACATTAATTATTTAACAATAATTATTAATAGTGAGTTTAAATATGGAATAAATTGCCTAAAATTAAAAAAAAATATTTTTTTTTGTGAGAAAAGGATTACAATATGGAATATTATTACCTATGGAAGAGTTTGCCCGATTCGGGTCAAACTTGGTATGGATAGTTATAAAGACACTATACACATAATAGTGGTTGGTCAGATAGCTCAAGTAATTTCCAAGGTATGCTGTTATTCAATAAGGTTTTTCTTTTAGTTTTCGGGGGCATTAGGAAGCGTGTCCACAATTTGAAATAAACATGTTCTGCGCACACTATTGACGGATTTTTCTTTTAAATTATCTAGCTTTTATAGTCTCTGAGATCCAGATACCCGCTACTCAGGGATTCACTACTGTCACTCCTATAGTCACCACTATGATTCTTATTACTGTCGCTCCTACGGATATCACTATTGTCACTATTGTTTCCACTACGGTTCTCACTGTTTTTTATCCTACAGTCATCAGTATGGTTTTGACTATGTTTATTCCTATGGTTACTACTACATTCCTCGCTACTGTCGTTCCTATGACCCTCACTATGTTTATCATTAAAGGTTTCACTATGGTTGTCGCTACGGCTCTCACTACGGTCATTTCTATGGTTGTCAATACGGTCTTTTCTATAGTTGTCACTACGATCACTTCTATGGTTGTCACTACGGTCACTTCTACGGTGCTCACTACGGTTACTTCTATGGTTGTCACTACGGTATTCACTATAATTTTCACTATCGTTCTCAATCAATTCCGTCTGTCTACTTAATGCGTCAACATGCGACATGTTGCTTCCAGGTCTATGTTCAATACGGTAGTCATAGTTCTGTAATTCTAAAGACCATCGAGCAATCTTCGGATTAATGGCTTTCCTGCTAAGGGTTTGTACAAAAGAATTACAATCTGTAATAGCTGAACCGAGCCTACTGGTTGCTACATACGCGGACGACACGGCGTTCTTGACCAGCGACACCTGTCCACAAACCGCCTCTGCTACGCTGCAATCCCAGCTTGATCTCACCAACGGCTGGCTAAGGGGATGGAACATCATGATGAACACTGAAAAATCCACCCACTGCACTTTCGCCCTGAAAAGAGGCGACTGCTCCCCAGTTAACCTGGACGGCACAACAATTCCTGCCTGCCCCACTGCCAAATACCTTGGTATCGTCATGGATAGAAGGCTTACTTGGAAGCCGCATATTAAAAACAAAAGGGCACAGCTCACCGAGAGGCTGAAGAAACATCGCTGGCTCATCGGCAAAAGGTCGACACTAAGGCTAAGAGTAAAATTACAAGTCTACAAGACGATAATGAAGCCCATGTGGACCTACGGGACCCCCATATTGGGCACCGCCAGCCGATCGAATCTCATTGTGATACAGAGATTCCAAAGTATAGCCCTGAGGGTCCTGTCGAATGCCAACCTGCTCACCACCAATGATGAAATTCACAACGTGCTTGGAATCCCTTGGGTGCACGAGGAGGTCGCTAGGCTAAGCAGAGCCCACATCGCCCGTCTGGATAGACACATCAACCCCCTGGCTATAAACCTTCTGGAGAACAGCACCACCACCCGACGCCTGCGAAGACGCCACCCGCTGGACCTACCTCACTGCTAAAGCAGAATATCCCGGTCCCTTACCTAACCCCCCACCCCCACTGATATCTTTCTAAAATTGATATTTAAATGTCAATGTAACTGTCACTCAATTTGTCGATTGTCCGCAATGGACAGATTACAAATGAACAAAACTATTGAAAAAAAAACTATTTTAAACGATCTATGCTCTAAATAAACCCTAAAACGGCGCAATGCATTGATAATAGCAAGAGTCTCAAGCTCAAAACTCAGCCGCTGTAGTTTTCCCTGAAAAGAATGCTACAGGGTGCATTTTTCCATCGTCCTGTTTCTGCATCAATATAGCTCCAAAACCGTGTGCACTGGCATCAGTGTGCAACTCTGTATCCCTATCGGGACTAAATATTGCTAATACCAGAGGATTGGACAATGCTGACTTTAATGTATTGAAAGCCTCCACTTGCTTATTGTTAAGAGGAAAAGGACCTCCGTTCTTTAACAAATCCGTTAGTGGTTTGGCTATACTAGCAAACGAGAATACAAAACAGCGAAAATATGAAAAGAGTCCTAAACATGAATGCAAGCTTTTCAGATTATTGGGCATAGGATATTCCCTAAGAACCTCAGGATGGGAATTGTTTGGCGATATACCATTTTTACTGACTCTATATCCTAAGAAGTCACATTCTTGCTGCACAAATATGCAATTTTTAAGGTTTATTTCCAGATTATATTCGCTTATTCGATCCATAAGTCTGCCCAAAATGTCTAAATGCTCCTCTACTGTTTTAGTTGCCACTAAAATGTCATCCATATAGGCAACTATTTTCTTTGCTCTGATAAGGTATTTAAATACACTTAATATGAATCTTTGAAAAATAGCTGGGCCGTTCCTAAGGCCAAATGGCATTCTTACATATTCATACTGGCCATGAGAAGTGGCAAAGGATGTATACTGCAATGATTTCTCCTCGACTGCTATTTGATGAAAGCATTGCTTGAGGTCAATAACCGAAAAACACTGTTTATTCTCTAGATACTCTAAGCAATCCTCTATAAGGGGCAAGGGGAAATTGTCAGTGAGTTTGTTTAATCCTCCATAATCGACGCACATACAAATTTCACCAGATTTCTTTTTTACCAGTACAATTGGTAACGCGTATGGGGATTCACTAGGTCGTATTATCTTTTTTTCTAACAGATCGTCAATAATTTCTGCCACCTCTCTCTCTCTCTCTCTCTCTCTCTCTCTCTCTCTCATAATAGCTTAAACGTCTAGGTGAGCAATGAAAAGGAGTTGTATCAGTAAGTCATATTGTCATTTGTTGTGCTGGATTCATTAAATTTTTACGGGAATTGGCCAAATATCTAGATCTCATTAATGCAGAACATTCTCTACCAAAACCTAATCTTACGTTATATTCAAGACTTTCTTCTATATCAATACTGGCCCAAAAGTCACGAAATTCGTTACAGTTTTCGGCCACTTGTATTTCCTCCTTGAACACTATCTGTGGTGGATTTGTATCTAACGGGTTATTTAAAATGTTTCTTACATCTATGTTTTCGGTAACGGTGGTGAACAAAGACTTATTTGTATTATTCGTGATTTTTATTTCGTTTATATAAACCAACTTAATCTTCATTTTTCGCAAAGCATCACGACCTTGTAACGCTAAAGCCGGTAATGTTCTTGATCAAACTACATAAAATAAAATTACATGTGTCTTCATGACAAAATTAATATGACCCTCAATTTGGCCCTTAATAGTAATATTTTTTCCACCTAATCCATAATATTTTTCAAAACATGGTCTTAAAACTAAATCTTTGGGTATTAATGATTCTTCAATAAAACTATCAGGACTACCAGTATCAATAAAAGCACGAATATTTCATCTCTGCTCACCAGGTGCAACTCATAAATCAATTAACAGTGTAACAGAAACTGTGGTACACTTCTCCAACTCCTCTCCTGACTTTGGTTCTTCTTCCGGTGTGACGATACATGTGCTAGCACTCTTCTGCGGGCATTGACGATATTGATGATCGGTGCCGAAGCACTTGAAGCAGGCTCCCTGAGGTCTTTTTGGCCTCTTGTAATCTGACATCCTATGGCCCACCTTATGTCTTCAGAACGCTTACCCGAATATTCAGTTGCTGTTGTACAAGGTGCTTGCGGTACTATACGAAACTGATCATATACAATGAGTTTCTCACGCAGCTCATCCAGCGATGTGCAATACATCAGAGACGCTGCAGCGCCTGTTGAATCCTGTAGTCCGTTGACAATAAACTGGACGACATCACTCATTGCTATCTCAGCTTGCATGGCAATGCTGCACATAGCAACAAAGTAACGCAGCGCATTCTCTCCTTTTTGGATTTTGCGCTCTTAAAGTTGCTTGCCGACATCCCAAGATGAGACTTTGTGCTTAAAAATGTGAATAAACTCCTCCTTTAAGTCCCTCCAGTTTAAAATGCCGGTGTTGTGCATATACAACTGGGCAGATCCGGTAAATAGACGATTAGCATAAATTAATCGCTTCATTGGGCTAACATTGTATACGTTCATAACCTCCTCGAAGTCTCGAGTCCACATTAACACGGAGTAGTTGTCATCACCTGAAAAGGCCGCATCAAAGCTTCAACATCTTTCACATCCAAGACTTCTTTTTGATCTGGCTTAGTGAACCTTTAACTGTGCTCAAAGGTGGCCTGAAGGTCAGCAACCCGCTTCCGTGTGATATAAAGTTTTTCCAAGTCCTCCAAGTATTGTAATTCATTCGAAATCTTTGCTTTGATTTCGCGACATTGTGAAATTGCTGGATTTTCAGCGCCATGTAACGGTAGTTCAGCCTTCTTGTTTTTCTCGTGAATTTCACAAGATGTTGGCGCCAAGTTGTTGGCGTCACCTACGACGAATTGTGGTAGTAATGCAGCAGCTTCTGCCGGTTGAAACTGATTTTCGTCATCAATTAAACTGTCTACATTTTCCATTGCTAAACTTTTGGGTTTTTCTTTTTAAATGCAAAATAAAAGCTTTGTGTCTTTATATTTGTACAGGTTTGGTTTGACCGTGTGGTTCACTGTATTTTTTAGTTTGATCAGTCACTAAGAGCATTGATATGTAAAGTTTCCAATTCTAAAATTTTGTCTTTATTTCACAATTAAGGTTTTACACTCTTTTAAGGTTGCGCGTCTCAATTCAAGTGATTATCGAAGCTCATCGTATCGATATTGCCGACAGATAATATCGATACGACCCGCTTGTGGATATATCGATATGACATTGCTTATTTTCGATCGATTACTACTATTATTTTTAATAGTAATTATTGCTAACATTACAGTTTATAGAGAAGATTTTCAGATTTCTCGACCCATCAAGGGCTCCCTCAAGGCGCGCAGTCTCACAATTTTACAGAACAATTTTTGACTTCTGCAAGACCGCCAACGTATTTTCTATGTGTATGACATGGGCTTAAAAAATATTACGCACACTGGGCCGAATAGCGTTGTCAAAAATAAATTTTTTGACCGAAGAGTTAAGCAAAAAGAAATGGCAATAGTCGAGCGAGCCGAGTGTAAAAGACGCTATACTCATTCAAGTCTGCTTCTTAGACCCCGTACTCTAAAAAAGAGTATAGGGGTCTATTAAGTTTGACTGAAGCGGAATGTGCGTAACAGTTAGAAGGAGGCTTTTCCGACTCCGTAAACTATATATATTCTTGATCAGCATCAACAGCCGAGTCGATATAGCCATGTCCGTCTGTCTGTCCGTATGAACAAATAGATTTCAGAGATGGTAAGAGCTACAAGTTTGAGTTCAGTCAGTATCGATTCGATATTCAGTCAGTCAATGCAAGAATCTATTTTTTTCTACGATTTCACTCCCCATTCGCCCACAATGAGCCAAAAACTAGACACACCTCGAAAAAAAATCGATAGTTTTGGAGAATAGTTTGGCAGCTATGGCACTTAGGAACACCAATTTTGGCAGAGAGGATTCTGGAGACAACACAAATGCAATGTCAAAAACATTTTTTGGCTGCAACGCCCCCTTTTCCCATAGGAACAAAACATATTTAAAATTTTCTTGCCATTTACAAGACAAATATTCTTATCGTTTTGTTATTTAAAATCCGTTTTGAGACAAATTATGTCAAAATATTCTGAATGTTGCATGAAAAGAAAAGAAACAACGTTTATCATTGAACGCAATGTCAGTGCATGTTCATATATAAGAATATGAAAGAAAGTTTACACTGCATGTGAAGCGGCTGCGCTGTCCGCAGACACTGACCGTTCTGATCAATGGCGTATGTATTACATATACATACATACCAGAGACCTGCATCGAGTATAAAATTTCGATCATACTCGTACGTTTACTAGTGATCGTTTTGTCCGAACCGTCAGCTTGATTATACACGTTTTAGTCGAGTATATACTCGAGTATTTTACCGTTGAACAACATGTTGCAAGCAATTCACATAGAAACTTTTAAGAATTTATATGAAATATTTCAATATTTTCAGCGATGGCACTAAATGATTTGGCGGCGTTAAGAATGTTTTATAAAAATAAATTTGCTATGAACATTCATTTCATACGTTTATTTGCTGAGGTAAAATGTGTTGCTAGGCAGAAAACATATTTCTTTTGTGTTACAATAATCGATTCAAATTTTGTGGAACGCTCAACAGTTACACATACATAGACGGCTGACCTTTTGGAAATTCCCTTGTTTGGTCAGAGTTTGACGATACTGTTGTTTGTAAAAGGGTTAGCGCAATATGTGCAGCAGGTAGTCTGACCCATGGGTTTTTTTGGTTACACAAGAAGGCTAAAACGCGTACGCTAGGCAAAGACAACAGTAGTACATAATGTAAAAATTATGTTTTTATAGATAATTGAAAATCTTAAAAAGAATCAAGGGTGTGTAGGCTGTACTTGTTATAGTTGTCCTCATTTTCCTATTTTCTATGAAAATAATTAGTTTTATTTGAATTAATAAGTTTCTGTTAAAAAAATATAAGCGAAATGTGTGGTATGACATACACATTAATTCTTGCATAGCTTATAGCAATAGCTTTTTTGCTTTTTTTTGGCCAGTTCTAGCATTTTTTCAAACTCTAATATGCAAGCACTACGAACGACACGCAACGCAAGCGAAACAGCGAACATGCTTGCTACTCGAGCGATTTGTACTGAAAAGACAGTCAGATTCATTGCGTCGCTTACTCGTTCGGTTGCAATCGAACGATCAGCAAACGATCTATGGGGCTGATCGTTCTGATCGCGACCGAAATGTTCGAATCAGGTTCGAATCAAGTTCGAATCATTCAGAAAAAGGTCATCTGATCGTTGTGATTCGAACATTTTCGGACACCACGCTGAGCTGATCGTTACCCGATCGTTGTTTGAAAAGTTCGAACATACTCGAGTATACTCGTTGCAGTTCTCTGATACATACACATAATGTCAAACGCATATGGGTATTTCCAGGATCAAGAACGCGAAATTTGTACGTCTTTACATGTTAAAAACAAGCCAAAAGTTGTCATTAAAAAAACTTTTTATACGTGTTTATAACATTTTATTAAAACAATTTATATTCTAAAAGACAACCCCTAAAGAATTACCGTTTTCGAGTTGTAAATAAAAAACAATGCATCGCGAACGCGACAAAAAATGGAAGTCTTGTTTGACTTTGTCTTGATAAATGCGAAAGTCTGCGAATTTTGGCAAGTTATCTGATAGGAAATTGTTTTAAATGGTAACTTAATATTGTAGTTTTCTATTAAAGAAAAAAATTTTAATCTGTTACTGCTTTTTTTTTTATTATTTTACAAGTTTTATACAAAATTTGTGACGTGACATGGCGAACGTGACAAGATTCCACTCAGTTGGTGAAAGAAATTTTTTCATTAAGTTTTTTTTTTTAAATCATAAATGTAACTTTATCTTAGAAATATAACAATTATAAACTAGTTATAATAGGGAATACTTGTTTTATAAACGAAAAAGAATTAGAAAATGTATCTTTTTTTTGAATATACTGTTTGAAATTCTTGTAATATGAAGCGTTTGATTACAACCATAAGGTTCAACAATGTTTTCTCAACAGTGTATTCTTAAGTATTTCCTGTTGCCGGATTCCATCTATTTTCCCGATTACTTTCGAAAAGCCTCCAATTTTTGTTTTTTAATTATTTCGATTTAGCTCCCCGTATTCTCATTCATATTGCAGCATTGTCTAGGTATTTTTGGCGTGTTAATTTTTCTAGATACCGTCGTAATGCTTCTTTATTGCTATTTTACTCATCTGCATAAGAATAAGCTTATATGAGCAAAAAACAATAATTTTTCCTAAAGAGTCAAACTTGGGATGGCGAACGCGACAGACTTTTAAATCCAATAAAAATTTTCTCAGAAGCGGTAGCACATTTCTGTTTCTTTTTTTGAGTTCAATGCTAATAACTTTCTTTGCATAAAAATTTTCATCTACTTGGTTTGATTAGAAGTGCAGTACTGACGAAAAAAGCAGTTTTTTGCTCGCGAACGTGACAAAGGAAAAGCAGGTGAAAGTAAATCAAAAATTTAAGGTTTATCAATATTTGCCTCATCTATGTTTCTATTCTCGCATTAGTTTGTTGTTATTACTAAAATCTCGAAAGAAGATTGCAACCAAAAAACGAATATATAATAAATAACAACAAATAACAAAACCTGCATTAAAAGTAGCCCAAAATGGAAAAAACATTTTTGTGTGCAAATATTTCAAAACAGATACAAAAATATGCTGTAAACTTATTAAATTCTTTTAATTTATACATTTCCTAATCAATATAAAAGAACAAATCATTTGTTTAAGAACTTCTAATTTTTTCGTCGCGGTGGACCTTTTTCTGGAAATGCCCATATGCATGTGAATACATAAAAACAGATGTTTTTGCTTTTAACGTGTTTTACTGCCAGTTATATCCATTGTAATACCCTAATATTGATAATACACATAATAATAAAATGCTGTGAGTATTATTCGGTCGGTTATGCTCGACTTTACTTTTGTTACGACTCGGCTTGCCTTTCCAGGGGCGACCGCGGCTAGCTCATTCGCCTCAGGGCGGGGTTGTTAACCAATGCCCACCGAGCGTACAATCCACAATCATCGATTGGGGAACCTCGACATTACCACCACTACATTACACAAACACTAACAACACTAAACAACTATCGGCCACCCTACCTGTGGCGGCAACATTCAAATTACTAGTTGCGCCACCCATTACAAATGTTCACGTCAGCTCTTCTACTCCTGGCTATGCAATCCCCCTCCCATTAACAACTTACTCACACATATTCATTTCAACAAATTTACACATATTTATTTACACTAATCTTTAACATGTTCTGTGCTTATTAATACATATTTGCCTCTCTTTATTTAATTTAATTTTGCTTCATTAATTTTCTTTTATTCTTTCTTCTTAATATTTATTTTTATATCTGTCTATTTTATTCTATGTCTCTCCTTTTAATTATACTTTTTATTCAAGTTTCATTTATTTGCATTTATCTATCCTTTCTTTGTCGCCTTTCTTCTTTCTCCGTTATCCCTTTCGCATTCTTTCCTTTTATTTATGCGTATTATTTTTTTTTTTTTATATATATGTATACATTAATATTTTAAGTTTTTCTTTTTTATGCGTGGGGGTCTCGGGGGTACCTAATATGACCTATGAGCTCAAAGGGGCATAAGGGGCCGGACATTGCCAATTCATTTTGGCGTGCATCAAAAAAAAGTAATATAATTATGACGCACTGGGTTAAGGACACTAGAAACGCAGCAAATTAATCAAAAGAAAGAACAAAAAGGATGGGAAACGAATCAAGAGAACACACACAGCAATTTATATAAATATAAAAGCGGAAATTAATTCTCTTTCAATAATAGGCCAATATATATATAAATTAATAAATAAGCAAACAAAAAGGAAGTTATTAAATTTGGTTTTCTTAACAAAACTACAAAAATCTAGATTCTAATACTTCATATTTATAATACAAAAAAAAAATCTGCTGTCGGGAGCGACACAGCTCACCAAGTTCGTCCCACTGTGCACAGCTGTTGCGGCGTGACGTCACCGTCCCGGCTGCTGTCCGGCGTTACTGCGGCTGTCGCTTGTTGTTGTCGTCATCGCTGCAGTGTAGTGGCTGCTGCAGTAGTGTTTTTATACTCTCTGCAAGAGAGAGTATATTGGGTTTGTGCAAAAAAAAAAAGTATGTAACAGGCAGAAGGAGGCGTGGCAGACCCCATAAAGTATATATATTCTTGATCAGCATCACAAGCCGAGTCGATATAGCCATGTCCGTCTGTCCGTCTGTCTGTCTGTCCGTCTGTCCGTTTGAACAAACAGATTTCAGAGATGGTAACAGCTACAAGTTTGAATTTGGTCTCTATCGACTCGATATTAAGTCAGTCAATACAAGAATTTTTTTTTTTCGATGCCACGTCCCGTTCGCCCACAATGAGCAAAAAACTAGAAACACCTCGTAAAAAATTTATGTTTTTGGTGAATATCTCAGTGACTATGGCACTTAGGAACACCCATTTTGGTACGCAGGTTCCTAGAGACGGTATTGTCATCAAAAATTTTGGACTTCCACGCCCCCTTTTCTCACAAGAAATAAAATAATTTGCAAACTTTAATGCCGATTTTAAGGCATATTATCTTATCGTACAGTATTGTTATTTCACATTCGTTTGAAGACAAAATATATTAAACTATCCTGAAAATTGCATATAATTCGGACAATAAACAAAAGAGCTAGACATGTAAGAAAGTTAATAATTGAACGCAATGTAAATGCATGTGTGCGAGCGAGACAGAAACATACAAACATGTGAGCGAACGTTTTCGCTGCTAGCGTAGCTTAGCGGCAGCGCTGCCCGCGAATGCTGGCTGTGCCGAGCAATTGTGTATGTATAACATATACACACATGCATATGTGCGTGCATACTTATAATGTCAAATGTGTATGTGTGTGTATGCATACAAACAGATGTTTTTGTTTCAACGTGTTTTGTTGCAAGTATCAATTGATATACCCGGATATCGATTTTATTAAGATGATCGGGAATAAAATGCAGAGAGTATTCTACGGTCGGGCGTGCTCGACTGTACTTTTCTTTCTTGTTGTTGTTGTTGGTTTTGGCTGTTAGTTTTGGGTTATATTGTTCTTTAAGTGTCGTCCGACACTGTGGTTGTTGTTGCGTTTCGTTTTAAGTATTTATTTAACGAATTTTAATTTTGTTGTTGTTGTGTGCGTAACTGCGTGTGCGTTCGATGTAATTATTCTTTATTTAAGTTTCGTTTATACGTCACTAGTATGTGTCGCGCGTTTCATATATATATATGTGGATTTTTGTGCCTTCGATTTTATGTTTAAATTAATTGTCTTCTATTTAATTTGTTAGGCACTGGCACAGGACACCATACGGAACGTCACTTAACAACACAACACAAAAGACTTAATAAATTTAACGCACAACACAAATGTCTCTATTAATTCTTCTATTCACCCGGCCGCGCCAAGTTTTCTTCTTTTAATCCGGCCGCGCAACCGCCTCGTGCCGATTTCCAAAACCAACTCCCCACTTGAAACTAAAGCCACCTGTTGCTATGCAAAATTTTTTTTTTTTGCATCCTTTTCGCCCTCTTCGCAACGGTGTCTTCGAGTCAACAGCCGTCTGCCCTTGGCCGATATTCTCTCCCTCTCTCTTTCTTCTAATCTCGCTCTCCTTCCTTATTCCTACTCTTCTACTCTAACTCTTATACTTTAAGTCTTCTATTTTAAACCACTATTCTTCCCCGCCGAGTATGGCCACCACCAGCTGAGCCGAACAGTGTGCGATGAATTCGCAACACTTATCGATATTTCGATTCCGCTCAGCCCCAGATGCAACACTTTTCTTTCTGTTTTACCATATATGTATTTGTCATTTTCTATTTATTAACACTGAAAATGTTGAACATTAGTAGTCATAAACGATTTTCGATAATGAAATCTATCGAAATCACCAACTTTTGTATTCACTGTTTTAAGTATGCCTAAAGTTGGTAACCAAAGCATTCGCGATGGTTGGCTGCAAAGCAACGAGTTTAAAGGGTGGCTTCGAAAAGACCTAACAGATGTTACAAAGGCCTCAAAAATAGTTGAGAGCAGAAAGCAACCGTAGTCACTATCCTAACGGGGAGGCAGTGAGTTTAAATGAAAGACAGGTAAAAATAGCATGCTTTCGTATAGAAAGCTTTTTTATTAGTAATGCTATCTAAATTAAATTTACACAGAAAGTACACGTCAAGTGAGTACATATACTGACCAAGTTTGATCCAAATCGGGGGACTATATCGTACAGCTCCCATAGGGACGATCGGTTTCAATAAAGCTCTTAATATGAATTTCTATGAAAATTTTCTGTGTTTTCCAAGCCATCTGAATTAAACTCACTAGGGTCGATTGTCTAAACGATGGTACTGTCATTAATATCGTACCCCATTGTTAATAACGTAATAAAACTGAGTTACGGGTTTCCTTAAGTCGCGAGGCGACTATAGCATTCTTTCTTGTTTTTTTTTTATTGTTGATTAGTAGTTAGTAAGCAAGCCACTGAATGCGTTAAGTTAAGTTTTGAATTATTGTTGAAGTTTATCTTTGCGTAGGTTTAAGGATTTAATTTGTTTAAGTTTAAGTCCGCGCCATTGAAGGCCTTAGGTTTTAAGTTACGTAGCGACAAGAGTTTGTATTAGGCACGCGGCGCCCTCTATCGGCAGCGCGGGAGTCGTCGGGTGCAACTCTTCTCACGAAAGCTCGATGGTGAGAGAGAGCTTTCGTGGGGGGGTTGTGTTGCTACAGTTTCGTCGCTGCTCGATCGAGAGCGTCGCGTGACTTTTTCGATCGAGCCTGGAAGTCTGTGGACGTCGCGAGTTGGCGTGTCTACCGAAAGAGTTAGCGAGTAAGTTGACGACAGCGTGCCGCCAGGGTCCCATTAGGCAGTGCAGCTGGGCACCGTAGGGCGTAGTTATGGTATCATTAACAAAAGAGTAAATAATTGTATAGAAGACAATTTGAGTGCGTTCTTTATTTCTTTTTCACAAATCCTATCCACTAATTAATAGATAGGCGTGGGCCTCATCCAGCCTGCCGTGGGACTATCCCGGCACATTGTAATACTAACTAGTAGATAGGCGTGGGCCTCATCCCTCCTGCCGTGGGACTATCCCGGCACATTGTAATACTAATTAGTAGATAGGCGTGTGCCTCATCCCGCCTGCCGTGGGACTATCCCGGCACATTGTAACACTAACTGGTAGATAGGCGTGGGCCTCATCCCGCCTGTCGTGGGATTATTCAGGCGCGTTGTCAAACTAACCAGTAGAGTAATAATCTAACTGCAGCGTCGCACACTGGGACAGCAGGCCGAAAAGCGTGGTAAGCGTGGTTTAGTTAAGAAATAGTCATAGATGATAGATCCAAAATATTTTTGAAATCGGTTAAAAATTATGGGTGCTACAACCCGTCAAAGTTGACATATTTTCTGAAATGTGCCAAAATGCAAACTTTTTTGTCGCAAAGTATCAACTTTAGAATTGAATTTTGGGCGAATTAAACGATCAATCGTAATGTAACGCATTGAAAAAGGCGTCTCCGACCCCATAAAGTATATATATATTCTTGATCAACATCAATAGGCTAGTCGATATAGCCATGTCCGTCTTTCCGTCTGTTTCTATGCGAACTAATCTCTCAGTTTTAAAGCTATCTCGATGAAACTTGATACAGATGTGTATTCTCTCTGCAGGGAGTTCATACGCTTAGTATGAAAATTTTCAGTATCAAATGCGCGATTTACACCAAATTCACACAATACGCATTTGGTATTATTCCCCATATGTTGATTAAAATTCATTCGGATCGGATCACTATATCATATAGCTGTCATAAGAACAATCGGTTCAAATGCTAAGTATGAAAATCTGCAGCTGTGTATTGAGCGATTTCAGCAAAACGCAACACACACAACCATCATATGCTTACCAAATTTCAACAAATCGGACTACTGTACCATATAGCTTCCATAGGAACAATCGTTTGAAAATGCTGAAAACTCTTGGTAAAATGCTAACCCGATTTCCACCAAATCGGACTACTATATCATATCGCTGCCATAGGAACAATTGGTTCAAAGGCTTAGGATGAACAATTTTAGTGTATATTGATCGATTTTAGCAAAATTCACGCAATACTCACTTGCTATTATTCCCTTTATACTGACCAAATCTCATCTAAATCGGACTACTATATCATACAGTATCCATATGAACATATGCATGACTGCAAGGGTATTTATTCTTCGGCGAGCCGAAGAAAACTATTCTTTCTTGTTTTTATATTCCAAGTATATAAATTCTTAATTAAATTTAGTATGAATTTCAAATTTCGCTAAACAACTGTTTATTCCAAAAAAGATTGAACAATGGACTATTTTTGTGCCATTTTTTTTAATTTAAGTTGGACTTAACTTCTAAAGTTCATCTAAGGTCAAAGTGAAGCTTTATACATATGATAGAAGAAACCTTCCTCTAATATGTATATATAGTTTCCTTTTCCCGTACTTGCCCGTTTAGAAACAAGAGTCAAAAAACTAACGCAATCTCGCGGTAAAACTGCGAGGCTTAGGTATGGAAGAAGATGAGCGCAAGCAAATATGGTAATTTCCGTCATGTGTGTTTGAATAAAAAGGTTGCGTAAAATCATTTTGTAAATTATACCAGACATAGTAACTCTGAACGAAGGTTATTTTGTATGGATTTTACCCATCCTTAGTCATTTTGGCAACAGGTAGCTGGAGAAATTGTTATTCAGCTGCATTGTAAAAAGAAGTACACAGAGTTTATTTTGAAACTATCCTATTCGATTCCAGAAGATTTCTGGGAGATTAAATACGTGCAATCCCACGAGAATTTGGAAGAAAATAGTTGCAGCTCTGATAAGTTAGCACTATTAGATATACTTATGTTGATTTGATGGTTATTTAATAAAAAAGCAATGTTATTTACCAAAAATGCAACAAAGAAATTCTTAACTTGACTTCGATCTTCTTCTTCCATTCCCCGCTTTTAAGGGGTGAGGTACCAATTGTTTTATGGCTCTTTTTTGATTGGGCATAATCGGGAAGGTAGATTCGTAAACTAAATTTAGAGTAATTTTTACTCAATGAAGTGTATATATTCTCCTCAATATCTTATGTTAAATTTAAGAGTTTAATTCCTGCAAAAATTTACAATTTACATAGAATGATAGTAGACTTTGTTTGCAAGCAAGCAGCATCCTCAGATCCACCCATTTTAAAATGATTTCGAAGAGAATAGTTACAGTTCCAAAAACATAAGGTCTATTAAGTATTATAATAAATGTAATTGTGTGTTTGAAAGAAAAATGACAATAAAAAGAAATAAAGAACAAGTAAGAAAGGCTACAGTCGAGCTAGCCGACTGTAAAAGACCCCGTACTCATAGTATTTGCAATAAAACACTTTGATACAAAACCATCAATTTGTAATAGGGATGCAAATCGCCAAGGAAATGCCGATATCGATATTAATTAAAATATCACATCAAATCAAATATCGATATTATCAACAACTGAATTTAAATACGATATATCGCTATAGATATAGACATAATTACCAAATATCGCATGCGATATAATATCGCAATTATAATTACTATGGTATTGAATATCGATATATGATAAATCGTATCGTATGCATACATGTGCGTGCATCGTCCGCAAGCAGTGCAGTCGCTACACAAGCAGCGAAAACGTTCGCTCACATGCTTCTGTCTCGCTGGCACACATGCATTGACGGTGCGTGCAATTGTAAACTTTGTTACGTGTCTAGCTCTTTTGTTTATTGTCCGATTTGTATGCAACTTTCAGGATAGTTTGTAATATTTTGTCTTCAAACGAACTTGAGATTACAATACTATACGATAAGAACATAAGCCTTAAAATCGGCATTGAAATTTGAAAATTATTTCATTCTTGTGGGAAAACGGGGCGTGGCAGTCCAAAAATTTTAATGACAGTGCATTTATGCTGTCTCTAGCAACTTACATACCAAAAATGGTATTCCTAAGTGCTATAGTTACTGAGATATTTGCTTAAAACATCAATTTTTTCCGAGGTGACCATAGTTTTTTACAATTTGCGGGGGCGGTAAGGGGCGTGGCAAAGATTTGAAATAAACTTGATCTGCTCGCGAAGCAGACGGACTTTCATTCCAAATTTGGTGGCTCTAGCTTTTGTAGTTTAAAAGATCCAGGTGTTCATACAGACGGACGGACGGACAGACAGACAGACAGACGGACAGACAGACAGACAGACGGACATCGCTATATCGTCTCGGCTGTTGATGCTGATCAAGAATATATATACTTTATGGGGTCGGCCACGCCTCCTTCTGCCTGTTACGCACATTTCGCTTCAGACAAACTTAATAGACCCCTCTACTCTTTTTTAGAGTACGGGGTCTAAAAATAACCTCAAAATAATATAACCAAGAATTTACTATTGAGTGCTTTGTATTTTTTTCAAACAGCTGTATTGGTTCAAAAGATATGGTTCATAAGATAAGATATGCCCGACTGTGCGTCGTTGCATTTAAATACATTTTCTGGCACAGTCGGACCCCGGGCAGTCTGAGATGTGTACCCCGGCTGAAAACGTCTTTACAAAATGTAAGTTTATTATTATTATTTAATAAAAGAAGAATAGTTTAATACACCTTGCCAATTATGAAATGGAAACTCAAAATGAATATGAATATGTTATAAAAGTTTGTTACGAAAATGTAACTAAGGAAATAGTGTTTTAAAGCAAGCATTTTTATACTCTCTGCAAGAGAGAGTATATTGTGTTTGTGAAAAGTATGTAACAGGCCCATAAAGTATATATATTCTTGATCAGCATCACAAGCCGAGTCGATATAGCCATGTCCGTCTGTCCGTCTGTCCGTCTGTCTGTCTGTCCGTCTGTCTGTCCGTATGAACAAACAGATTTCAGAGATGGTAAGAGCTACAAGTTTGAATTTGGTCTCTATCGACTCGATATTAAGTCAGTCAACACAAGAATCTTTTTTTTTTTCGATGCCACGCCCCGTTCGCCCACAATGTGCAAAAAACTGAAAACACCTCGTAAAAAATTGATGTTTTAGGCGAATATCTCAGTAACTATGGCACTTAGGAACACCCATTTTGGTACGCAGGTTCCTAGAGACGGCATAATTGTATTGTCATCAAAAATTTTGGACTGCCACGCCCCCTTTTCCCACAAGAAATAAAATAATTTGCAAACTTCAATGCCGATTTTAAGGCATAAGTTCTTATCGTACAGTATTGTTATTTCACATTCGTTTGAAGACAAAATATATTAAACTATCCTAAAAGTTGCATCTAAATCGAACAATAAACAAAAGAGCTAGACATGTAAGAAAGTTGATAATTGAACGCAATGCCAATGCATGTGTGCAAGCGAGACAGAAACATACAAGCATGTGAGCGAACGTTTTCGGTGCTTGCTAGCGGCAGCGCTTCCCGCGAATGCTGGCTGCGCCAACCAATTGTGTATGTATAACATATACACACATACATATGTGCGTGCATACATATAATGTTAAGTGTGTATGCATGTGTATTCATACAATCAGATGTTTTTGTTTCAACGTGTTTTGTTGCAAGTATCAATTGATATACCCGGATATCGATTTTATTAAGATGATCGGGAATAAAATGCAGAGAGTATTCTACGGTCGGGCGTGCTCGACTGTACTTTTCTTTCTTGTTTATAGCTTGGTTCTTGGTCCTACCAGCTGGATCTCCATTCGCTCCTCCAGCTGGCATCGGTGGAAAATTTCTGATAAGTACTGCATTATTACTGCTAGTATAACTCCAATACATACACATTTAAAGGTGCAAGGTTTCCCGCTCTCCCATAGCAACCATTGCATATTTTAATATTTGTATGTTTTTTTAATACCTTACCTGTCTCGCAGGTTCCAAAGGTATCCTCCAACCTATCCTGTCTTTGCGCTCTGTACTTGTGTTTAGTAATTTTTCGTATTTACAAACCCTTATACAAGTTAACAACAAAGATTGAACAATTCTCGCTGCGGTCAAGAACCGCGACAGTAGCCCAAAACTACTGAATCAGCAGTCTGCAATTCAGTAGTCTATAATTCCTAAGAATGCAGTCGTCGCCAGATTCAGACAATGTTGCAACAGTCAACAGCACTGCTGCCGCCATCAATCCACAATTTAGCTAGCCAGAATAGTTCTAAGTATTTTTATATTCTCTTCAAGAGAGAGTCTATTGGGTTTGTGAAAAGTATGTAACAGGCAGAAGGAGGCGTGGCAGACCCCATAAAGAGCCACAATTTTGAAATTAGTCAGAATCGACTCGATATTAAGTCAATCAATACCAAACATTTTTTTTTTTTCGATGCCACACCCCGTTCGCCCACAATGAGCAAAAAACTAGACACATCTCGTAAAAAATAAATGTTTTAGGCGAATATCTCAGTAACTATGACACTAAGGAATACCAATATTGGTATGCAAGTTTATAGAGACGGCATAAATGCATTTTCATTAAAAATGTTGGACTGCCACGCCCCCTTTTCCCACAAGAAATAAAATAAATTTCAAAATTCAATGCCGATTTTAAGGCTTATGTTCTTATCGTATAGTATTGTAATCTCAAGTTCGTTTGAAGACAAAATATTACAAACTATCCTGAAAGTTGCATAAAAATCGGACAATAAACAAAAGAGCTAGAAACGTAACAATGTTTGTAATTGAACGCAATATCAATGCATGTGTGCAAGCGAGACAGAAACATACAAACATGTGAGCGAACGTTTTCACTGCTTGTGTAGCGGCAGCCGTGCCCGCGGATGCTGCGCGTGCCGACCAATTGTATATGTATTACATGTACATACATACATGTAATAACGTAGTTCGAAGATCGGTTATTCAAAAAAATATAATTTTATTTCACAACACGAAACTACGGAGTACAGATACAAATCTAGACTAACTTATGCTATGTTATGGAGACGTTTAGCAAACCTCGGCTTTGAGCTTTTATTGATTGGACTTTAGACTTTTGGAGCTTTTGGCTCTTATGTAAATAAAGGGGCTCTCAATCTTGAAGAGATTGAGCTTTAAGAGAATTCTGTCGGCCAGGATTTGTACAACGTCAGCAGTTTCGAATTGTTTATGATATTTGATAAGTTCGTGGGAAGCCAGAATTGTTATTGTCACCATTTGATTATTTTATAATGTTTGGTTTAAATCTGTGGGAGAGGAATATGTAATAAAAATGAAAAGTGCGTGCTAGGCGTAATGTATGGGGTCATATGTGTCTGCATATGTCACTTCCCGATCCTTAAGAAATGAGCCTGTCCTCAGGCGGATAATTTTGGATATAGTGTTGGGTCCATTTAATTCAATATCATTTTCAATATTTGATTGTATGTTTGGGTTTGATTCTTTTTGGTTCTTATAATTTACTATAATTTTTCTTGGAATATCTTTATATTTAAAGACAATGTACGTAATTAATGCGATTAAAATAATTATTACAGTGGTTATAGTTATTATTTGGAACGTGTTATACAATTTTGTTTGCTGTAAAATAATTTCTTTAGTTTTAACAATGGTTCTAATTTGGTTACATTATTATTTATGTAAATTATTTGTGTGTAATCTAACATAGTATTGGTTATTAAAAATTCATCTAGTTGGATTGAACAATTAAGGGCTTTTATCATATTATTTCCTTCAATAATTATTTCTCTATTGATACAATTTTGATTTAGTACAGTTTTAGGTAAGTTCCATGTTAACATAATATTTGGTTCTACCTACTTAATTTCATAGTTTTTATGTATTTTTGAATAGCTACATTCTGTTTTTTCTTGATTTAATATTCCAGAAATACATTTGTTCATTACTAAATCTTTATTGGTTGCTGTAAATGCTTTATTATTTTGTATGTAGTAACTGTCATGTATAATTTCGATTAAAATGTTTTTATTGTCGTCAGGGTAAGGAATAATGTCAAATTGGGCGGTATTTATAATTTCTCGTGGAATATGGGAAATGATTAAAATTTCGTTAGTAGTTGTCTTTAACCAAGTTGATGTTTTAATATTTATTATTTTTTCAGCGTTTAAATATGATAGTGAGTAATATTTTAATAATTTAGGGTCGAATATACCAAGCCTGGTTAGTTGCATTCCTAGTTCAATGTCTTCAATGTATTCTATGAATTCTTGTAAATTGAAAATTAATATGTCAAGTCTTTGATCTACCTCATGGGTGATACTTAAACTGTTCATTACTTCTATTCCTCTATTAACTGCTTTTATTACTTCATTTAATTCATTAGCTTGAACACTATTTACTGAAAGTTTATCTATTTTGGTTTGTAATTCTTCCTTGTCTTCTTGATTTAGAGTTCCGAAAAGATATTTGTAAAATGTTCCCATGAAATTAACAAGTCCTCTTTGGTTACGTTTTACTAGTTTTACACCATTCATTTCTCTGTCCAGTTTTTCTATTAAGTATTTAATTTTTGTTAGTCTTTCAAATTCCTTTGTTTGTTTTATTAGGCTATTATAAGTTTCTTCAGTTTTTGTTATATTAATAGTTAAATAGTGATATTCGAGTTTTATGGGTAAGTTAATTGTTCCTGTTTAAATATAAGATATCCGTTTTTGCAGTTAATTGGATTGATTTCCAAATTTTGACCTTTTATTGGACATATAAAGTAGAGTAGCATGAATGTTATAATTAGAGTTATTAAGTTATGAAGAGTTATCATCGTGATTCGGGTTATTGGTTGATCTGGAATTATCGTATTTACTTTCATTAGTTACTTTTTTCTTTTTATATTTTGATTTGTAGTGTGTTTTCTTTCTTCCTCTGTTTACTTCTTCATAATGTTTATCATCTATTTGTGTTATGTTTCCTGTTTGCTTAAATGGATTTATGGATTTAGACCTTACTAATCGTGATTCCCTATATCTAGTATCTACTTCGAATTCGGCTCTATTTTTATTGAGTCTTTTTTTTTTTTGTTTTTCTTATTTAACTGTGCATCATACTCGGGAGTTCCTGCGTAAATGAAAATGTCTGCTGGTGTTCTACCGTATTATGTTTAGTTTTATGAATTTAAGTGTAAAGTATTATTTCGAATCTAGTTAGTTTATCTTCTTGATTTGTGTCAGAATTGACAATTCTCAATTTTTCATTTACTGTTTTGTGGAATCTTTCTATGTCTGACATACCGTTTTTACTAGTTGTGATGGTTATATTTACGTCTTCTGATTTTAACCAAATTTGTAGTGCGGAGCACAAGAAGGCTGAGTCTTTATCTGCTTTTATTTCAATTGGTTTTCCCATGTCATTAAATACTTTTAAGAGAGCTCTTTTGGCTTCTAACCAATCTCGACCATTTACTTCGATTAAAGTTGCGTATTTGGAATATAAGTCTATATAAGATAGAAATTGTTTGTTGTCTACCATATAAAAATCAATGACATATTTTTCTCTGGGATTATGGATTTCTGGAGTTAATTTAAAAGCTAATTTAGTGTTTCTATGTTCTGGTTTTGCTACATTGCATACTTTACATTCGTTAATAATGTTTTGAATTAAATTCTGGTAATCTGGATAATAATACTTTTCTTTAAATAATGATGTCATTTTCTCTATTCCTGGATGTAGTAGCTTTTAGTGTGTGTTAATATTCGGCATATTCTTTAAATTCGGCATAAGTTTGGAGGTCTGTTAGTTTTTTAGTTGATCTCATTACTTTTGTAATATTATTGGGACTAATTATTTCAACGAAAGCATTCTGGAAAGTAAGAAAATAGGCTTCGTTGCTGAAGTATATAACACTTTTCTTTGAACATAAGTATTCTTTAATTAATTCTTTGGCATGACTCTGTGTCATTGCGACATAATTTATAAATATTTTTGTTTTATGAAAATAGTTAGTGACGTTAACGTTATTTGAGTTACTTTTTTCAAATTCTATTTGTCTTTTAAAACAGTTGATTGGTCTTTTTGTTAGTGAAGTGTAATATTGGTTGTCTTCTTGAGCACTTTGGATTGTTGCTGCTGTGACGTTAGAGGTTTCTCCTAACAAGTCTCTTCAAATTTTATTCTGGATAAAGCATCTGCAACATGGTTCTCTTTTCCTGGTACATATTTAATGTGATAATCAAATTCATTTAGTTTTGTTTTCCAGCGTTGTAATTTCATATTTGGTTCTTTAATATTTTTAAGCCAAACAAGTGGTTTGTGATCACTGAGGATCTCGAATTTTCACCCGTAAAGATAAGATCTGAAATATTTTGTTGTCCAAACGATGGATATAAGTTCTTTTTCGATTGCTGAGTAATTAATTTCATGTTCATTTAATGTTCTACTTGCGAAACAAATTTGTTTTTGATTTTAAGCCAGAACAGCTCCAATGTCTATGTTGCTGTGTTGTGAGACAAAATGGTTTTTCGAAATTCGGATAAACTAAAATTGGATCGGACGTATAAGTTCTTTTAATTTTTCGAAAGCAGAAATGTAATTTGGTTCGTTGATATTTATACTTGCACCTTTCTTTAATTTTAAAGTCATTGGCTTTACAACGTGTGCGAAGCTAAGAATGAATTTTCTATAATAACCACAAAGACCTAAAAATGATTTTATTTCTTTTGGTCTTTTTGGTATTGGAAAATTTTGTATGGCAGAGATTTTTGTTGAATTCACTTTTATACCTTCTGTTGTTATTATGTGTCCAAGGAATTCAGTTTCTTTTTTCATGAATTCACATTTGTCTAATTGCAATTTTAAATTAGCTTCACGCAGTATTGCGAATACCCTTTTTAATGATAATAGATGTTCTTCCAACGAAGTGGAAAACACTATTATATCATCCATGTATACTAAACAATCTTTATAAATTAGATCTTCTAATAGATTGTTCATACAACGTTGAAATTTTGCTGGGGCGTTTTTCTATCCAAGAGGCATTCGAGTATATTTGTAATGTCCATTTTTAGTTAAAAAAGCTGTTTTTGGTATACTATTTGGGTTCATTTGTATCTGATGAAATCCTTGCGAAAGGTCAATTGTGGTAAAATACTGATATTTTCCAAGTTTATCTAGTATATCATCCATGACTGGAATAGGACATTTATCATCGATTGTTATTTCATTTAAGTTTCGATAGTCAATAACTTAACGGATCTTTTCTTTACCTGTTGCATCACGTTTCTATGGCACAATCCCAATTGGTGAGCAATAAGGCGAGTTTGATTTGCGAATTATACCTTGTTCAATCATTTCATTGATTTGTTTATCGACTTCTTGGTCGAATGTTTGCGCACACTTGTATGGACGCTTTTGAATTGGGTCTTCGTGTTTAGTTTGGATGACATGCTTAATTGTACTGGTGAAAGTCAAATTTTCACTTTCTTTGTACTGAATGTCACTAAACTCGAAAAAGATTTTGGTTAGTTTGTTTTTTTCTTCATCGTTCAGATGTTCTAATCGGAATAGATTTGTTTCGTTAAATTCATTTTTTAAAGCGTAATTTACTGCTATGTCATTTGTTTGGGGCGGATCATGGCATTGAAATGCGGTCTTTTCCTTGACAGAATTCTCACGATCATATCTCGTTTGAAATAGATGCTCGTTAAGAATAACAGTTTTTTATACTCTCTGCAAGAGAGAGTATATTGGGTTTGTGCAAAAAAAAAAGTATGTAACAGGCAGAAGGAGGCGTGGCAGACCCCATAAAGTATATATATTCTTGATCAGCATCACAAGCCGAGTCGATATAGCCATGTCCGTCTGTCCGTCTGTCCGTCTGTCTGTCCGTCTGTCCGTCTGTCCGTATGAACAAACAGATTTCAGAGATGGTAAGAGCTACAAGTTTGAATTTGGTCTCTTTCGACTCGATATTAAGTCAGTCAATACAAGAATCTTTTTTTTTTTCGATGCCACGCCCCGTTCGCCCACAATAAGCAAAAAACTAGAAACACCTCGTAAAAAATTGATGTTTTAGGCGAATATCTCAGTAACTATGGCACTTAGGAACACCCATTTTGGTACGCAGGTTCCTAGAGACGGTATAATTGTATTGTCATCCAAAATTTTGGACTGCCACGCCCCCTTTTCTCACAAGAAATAAAATAATTTGCAAACTTCAATGCCGATTTTAAGGCATATGTTCTTATCGTACAGTATTGTTATTTCACATTCGTTTGAAGACAAAATATATTAAACTATCCTGAAAGTTGCATATAAATTGGTGAATAAACAAAAGAGCTAGACATGTAAGAAAGTTGATAATTGAACGCAATGCCAATGCATGTGTGCAAGCGAGACAGAAGCATACAAACATGTGAGCGAACGTTTTCGCTGCTTGTTAGCGGCAGCGCTGCTTGCAGACGCTGGCTGTGCCGACCTAAATTCTATTTTTGACAAAATAGTTATCCAGCTAGGAAGTTAAGCCTCTTTTATATGTATGGTTTTGGAACGAAAAGTTTCAAGTGTCGTGATGGCGTTGCTGGTTAAGTGTTTGATCGGCGAACGCAAAGTCGTGGGTTCGAGTCGCGGTCAATCCTTTAAAAGAATATAATTCAATTGCTCCAATTGTTGCATGTTTTCATTTATTAATAAAATTTTTTTTTATCAAAACCCATTTTAAAAAAATTTTTCAATTGTTTGTTAATAAAAAATTTTTTTTCGATAATGCAACACATTTAAACAACACAATAAAATATATCCTTTTTGATGACGGACCAAGATTCGAACCCACGACCTCCCGTTCAACGATCGAATACTAACCATCCGCGCCACCGCATTACTTGGGAATTCACGGCCTAAAACCATAGATATCTTTATAAAAGAGGCTTAACTTCCTAGCTGAACGTCTTTCAACGTCTTTTACTGCAAGTAGTATTAGTTGATATTCTCGGATACCGATTTTATTAAATGATCAGGAATAAATTGCAGAGAGTATTCTACGGTCGGGCGCGCTCGACTGTACTTTTCTTCTTGTTTTTTGTTTATAGTCAATTTTTGCATCACAGGATTCTAGATATTCTCTACCTTGTAGAATATCAAAATTTTCGAAAAAATTGTGTAAATAAAATATTTGATCAGTTGGAAAAAGCTTACTAGGTGCAAAAGATACGCAATTTTTTAATTGAACAATGCCATTTATTGTTTGCACATTTAATTGGCAAGGTTTGATAGGAAAATTTAGAAAGTTTTGTTTAATTAGATTGATGGACGAATCTGTGTCAATTACACAGTTAAAATGTTGTCCGTTCAATACTAATCTGATGAAGGGATTTGTCCTTCTTGGTCCGAGGCTCCTTGATGAAAATTTTCAGAAGTTTTCATCTTAGAGCGACCACTGGTGTTTCTCGCTGTCTTTTGACTGGAGGATTCGATTATCTTTGGCTTTGATTTTGGTAATTCATTGGGTTTTGTGATCTAGCTTGATCACGGTTTTGTTTAAATTCTTTATATAATGCCTGATTATTTTCAGCATTTTCTTTTAGTTTATTACTTAGATTTGTGTTGTTCGAATAATTGGGACTTGGATAATAATTTTGATTATTTCCTTTTCCTCGTCATTATTAGTTTTGTTGGGTTTTGAATTTTCAGTACTTTGGTTAGTACGTTCATTAAAATTGTTTTCATAAAGTCCTTCGCGTTGAGCGACTTGTTTAAGTTTTGAAACAGTTGTAATGTCATGTCTAGCTAAGGTCATGAATATTCTGTCGAGTGGTTTCCTAGTAATTACATCTTTAATTGTATTAATCATAGCGTTTGTGTACAATATTGTGTTTTGTGGAGGATTTTCTAACATGTTTTGTTGTAATTACAAAAGACTTATATTCTAGTTCTTCTCCGAACTTACGTATACTATGGTTGTAATTGGTGTTGTACAAACGTCTTAGAAGTCCCTCGTAGGGTGTCTGTGTTTTGACTTCGTCGATGAGGGCATTCCTTAGTTTTCCCCAGGTTGTAGCTGCTGTGAGTTGGGAAACTCGTTGTGCTGATCCAGATGTCTGCATATCGATGGCTCCAAATAAAACGCTGTGCTGTCTTACGTCTTATGTTGGGTAAAGCTGCATGATGAAGTCGATTCTTCTTATGAACGCTGTCAGTTCCACTGTTTTTAGACCCCGTACTCTAAAAAAGAGTAGAGGGGTCTATTAAGTTTGTCTGAAGCGAAATGTGCGTAACAGGCAGAAGGAGGCGTGGCCGACCCCATAAAGTATATATATTCTTGATCAGCATCAACAGCCGAGACGATATAGCAATGTCCGTCTGTCCGTCTGTCCGTCCGTCTGTATGAACACCTGGATCTTTTAAACTACAAAAGCTAGAGCCACCAAATTTGGAATGAAAGTCCGTTTGCTTCGCGAGCAGATCAAGTTTATTTCAAATCTTTGCCACGCCCCTTACCGCCCCCGCAAATTGTAAAAAACTATGGTCACCTCGGAAAAATTGATGTTTTAAGCAAATATCTCAGTAACTATAGCACTTAGGAATACCATTTTTTGGTATGTAAGTTGCTAGAGACAGCATAAATGCATTGTCATTAAAATTTTTGAACTGCCACGCCCCGTTTTCCCACAAGAATGAAATAATTTTCAAACTTCAATGCCATTTTTAAGGCATTTGCACTTATCGTACGGTATTGTAATTTCAAATTCGTTTGGAGACAAAGTATCACAAACTATCCTGAAAGTTGCATACAAATCGGACAATAAACAAAAGAGCTAGACACGTAACAAAGTTTACAATTACACGCAACGTCAAAGCAAACGTTTCACTGCTTGTGTAGCGACTGCACTGCTTGTGTAGCGACTGCACTGCTTGCGGACGATGCACGCACATGTATGCATACTATACGATTTATTATATATCGATATTCAATACCATAGTAATTATAAATGCGATATAATATCGCTTGCGATATTTGGTCATTATGTCTATATCTATAGCGATATATCGTATATGAATTCAGTTATAGATAATATCGATATTTGATTTGATGTGATATTTTAATTAATATCGATATCGGCATTTCCTTGGCGATTTGCATCCCTATTACAAATTGATGGTTTTGTATCAAAGTGTTTTATTGCAAATACTATGAGTACGGGGTCTTTTACAGTCGGCTAGCTCGACTGTAGCCTTTCTTACTTGTTCCGTCAAAGATTGTCCTAAGGCTTGTTTGAGGTGCATCTCAGATAGTTCCATTGCTGTGATTGTTGTCATGATGTTGTTTTATTTTGCTTGTATTGTTTAGTTGGTTTTTGTAAAATAAAAATTTGTTCTTTCACAAAAATTTATTTTTGTTGTCACTTCAGGTTTGTTTTTCTTTTGGTAGATTGTAAGGAGCTTACTTTTGAAGGGATCAATTTAATGATGTGTAAAGCCCGGAAATAAGTCCTTTAAGTACAGTTGTTCAAAATAGTCCAAAGGATCTATTTAATAGCAGAACACTGTTTGGTGTATTGCAGGTTTTTGTTGCGCGGTATTCTTAATATGGCAATTATATTTTAGTGGCGGTCGCACTTTGACTGTGGGCCACGATTGATAACTGGTTTGTTAATTTTTAAAACACACGCGTTGATTCTTTTGCGGATATCAGAAAAAATTTTTTCCCCAAAATTGAAATGTTCTGAACGGAATTACTTTTGCGGCAAATTCCCGTGCTCAATTCTAGAAAGTCACATGGTCACAAGGATTTCTATAAGTGGATCGAAAAAGATCGATTACTGTTACAAGGATATTTTTCCGATATCCTACCGGCTGTGCCAATAACATAGTTCGAAGATCGGTTATTCAAAAAATTTTAATTTTATTTCACAACACGATACTACGGAGAACAGATACAAATCTAACTTATGCTATGTTCTGGAGACGTTTAGCAAACCTCGGCTTTGAGCTTTAATTGATTGGACTTTAGACTTTTAGAGCTTTTGGCTCTTAAGTAAATAAAGGGGCTCTCGTTCTTGAAGAGATTGAGCTTTAAGAGAATTCTGTCGGCCAGGATTTTTACAACGTCAGCAGTTTCAATCCCAATGGTGGGAATAGCGATTCTGGCGAATTGTTTATGATATTTGATAAGTTCGTGGGAAGCCAGAATTGTTATTGTCACCATTTGATTATTTTACAATATTCGGTTTAAATCTGTGGGAGAGGAATGTGTAATAAAAATGAAAAGTGCGTGCTACTGGAAGTACTATCAGTTGATATTTTCGGATACCGATTTTATTAAAATGATCCGGAATAAAATGCAGAGAGTATTCTACAGTCAGGCGTGCTCGACTACTTTTCTTTCTTGTTCAGTTTGAGTTTTGCATTAAACAAAGTAACATTAAATTTTCTTGTTTTAAATGGCGTCCGAGCTGTAACCGATCGCGGCTAAAAAACTAAAAAAAGTTAACTAAGTACGCGAATCGGCCACAATTGACCACGTTAGAATAAAACGTTTCTAAGTGTAATTAAAATTTAAACTTTAAGTTATTAATTCGAACAGTTTGCGCAACGTGGGCTCACGCTTTGTATAATCCGTTTTAAGAGCGCTTTTAGGAATAACGTATGAGCCGCTGAACCGCGAGTTGGGATTGCTTCGGCATTTTTGGAGATGGAGTAAGCACCCATAATAGTTCTGCAAGAAAAAGAAAATTAGTGAATAAGTGAAAGATCAAAAAAAATTGATAAAAAAAAATAAATAAAATTATTAAAATAAAGTTAAAAAAAACACAAAATAAAAAAAATCTATTACATATATAAGAAGTTAATAAAATTATATTAAAGAAAACTTAAAATTATAAATTCTAAGAAGCAACAATGAAAAGAAAAACAAATGAAAGTAAAAAAAAAAAACTAAAATCAAATATAAGCTTAGCGTACTCAACTTGCAGCTGAGTAAAGTAACATGAAACGAGAAGACAAAAAAAAAATAGCAAACGCGCTACAAAATTCAAACACACCTTGCCGACTAAATATAACTCTTGATTCGAATATTCCATTAAAAAAAATATGGTTTTAATATTTAATTACAGCAAAACTGACTTTTGTCAATTTAAAATTAAAATTACACCATAAAATAATGCTTTTAACAATGCATATAGAGAATAAAATTTATTTTTCCTTAGCAATTTCTTACACTACAAATATTTTTTCTCTTTATCAAGCATTTCTTGCAATATTACTTTTGATCCATAAAGACATTCGCTTATACTAACAATAGTGCTAACTAACAATGTCCAACCCGAATAACCTAGTATGACCCGGAGTACTTAAAATTATTGACACAGACGAATCATCAGCCTCAGCATCAACGAACGTTAATGCGACGACTGTCGCCACCAGAGACAACAACTAAGAACAGCAAGTACACAAACAATGTTACAAAATAACAGAAATGGTGAAGTAAATTCGATCGAAGATCAAATAGACCAAATAATCACTAAAATATTGACAACAATACTGAACAGCTTGAGCACTGCCTACAGCATAAACTCAGACTCTAGAGGCAACATTACAGATTAAGACCGCGTACCGGACATAGTTAAAGGAATAAGAGAATTTTGAGGAGATCCAGTCGAGTTAAGTTCTTGGAAAAATGGCGTAGATAAAATCTTAGAAGCATATTCTTGTATAAAAGGATCACCAAAATACTTTGGTATCCTTCTGACAATTCCTGGTAAAATAACACACCTTGTTGACCAAGTACTAAACTCATACAATGTGCCCTTGAATTGGGAGGCAATCGCTACATGTCTCACTCTCAACTATGCAGACAAACGAGACCTAAGCACACTCGAATACCAACTGACTACCATGACACAAAACGGACAACAAATCGATGAGGAATTTTATCAAAATATTTATAAACATATATCATTGATCCTCAACAAGATTAGTTGCATGAAATTAGACAGACAAACTAATATAGTTATGACTAAATCCTATAAAGACAGAGCATTAGACACGTTCATAAGATGACCACGTGGTGATTTAAAACGCCTTTTAGGTATTAAGGAATCAATTGATTTGCCACAAGCCTTGCATTTGTGCCTTAAGTTAGAAAACCAAACCTACAGGACAAACTACGCAAACAAAAGACAACAAAACGTAAAATTCAGAAACGTAGACCAAAACCCAATTCCGGAACCTCGTAGGTTCACACCGACACAACCAAACAACCCAACTTATAGACATCCAACATATTTACCACCTCAGAGCTCACCTCCAATTCCTCCACGGAGGCTACTACCTCAACTCAGACCATTCTACACTTAAAGTCAAGTACAGTCCGGTCATTTTCAAAGACCAATACAACAAGTTGGTTATCAGCCACAATATTGGCTACAAAAAAACCAACCCGAGCAATACCGACAGACTCAACCAGTAGCCCCACCTTGTCTTACTTCAGCCAAACCTGCAGAGCCAATGAACATTGACCGGAGCTTACAAACTAAGATGGTCAACTATATGAAGAGAACTTAGTTTGAGCCTGGTAAAAGGCCAACATTCCCCGCTAATCAAGTCTCTGTTTTCGACTTTTTAATACAGAAGGAACAGGAAATCAAGGACAAAACGAACAAGGCTATGTTGATGCATACGCCACAATGACAGACTATGACAGATACGAACAGCAAATGACAGCAGCTAACAACTAGGAAGAGTACAACACGTGCTTGGCAGAATATATGGTGGAAGATCACCAAACTTACAAAATAAGTATCGATGGTCAAATAGAAACTACATACAAATAAAACTTGTAACAAATCCTAAACCAAACGAAACACCTTTCAAGGCAATAACGTACAATTATTTCTCTTACCAGCCTTGAAATCATTTGATGCCATTCTTGGCAACGATAGTCTTCAGCATATAGAAGCAATAACTGACATGGCCCACAAAGTAATGTCAATTATAGAAGAAAACAAGAAAGAAAAGTACGGTCGAGCACGCCCGACCGTAGAATACTCTCTGCATTTTATTCCCGATCATTTTAATAAAGTCGGTATACTCGAATACCAGTTGATAATACTTGCAATAAAACACGTTGAAACAAATTCATGTGTTGGTATGGATGCACATACACATTTGACATTATATGTATGCACGCACATAAGTATGTGTGTATATGTCGGCACGGCAAGCACTCGCGGGCAGCTCTGCCGCTAGCAAGCAGCGAAAACGTTCGCTCACATGTTTGTATGTTTCTGTCTCGCATGTGTGCGCATTGATATTGCGTACAATTATTAACTTTCTTACATGTCCAGCTCTTTTGTTTATTGTCCGATTTTTATGCAACTTTCAGGATAGTTTGTAATATTTTGTCTTCAAACGAACTTGAGATTACAATACTATACGATAAGAACATAAGCCTTAAAATCGGCATTGAAATTTGAAAAGTACTTTATTTCTTGTGGGAAAAGGGGGCGTGGCAATCCGAAATTTTTGATGACAGTGCAATTATGCCGTCTCCAGGAACCTGCCTACCAAAATTGGTATTCCTCAGTGCCATAGTTACTGAGATATTCGCCTAAAACATCAATTTTTTTTCGAGGTGTTTTTAGTTTTTTGCTCATTGTGGGCGAACGGGACGTGGCATCGAAAAAAAAAGATTCTTGTATTGATTGACTTAATGTCGAGTCGATAGAGACCAAATTCAAACTTGTAGCTCTTACCATCTCTGAAATCTGTTTGTTCATACGGACAGAGGGACACACAGACAGACAGACGGACATGGCTATATCGACTCGGCTTGTGATGCTGATCAAGAATATATATACTTTATGGGGTCTGCCACGCCTCCTTCTGCCTGTTACATACTTTTCACAAACCCAATATACTCTCTCTTGCATAGAGTATAACAAGTCAGAAAGGCTAAAGTCGAGCGAGCCGACAGTACAAGACCCCGTACTCATAAAAAAGTGGATTTTTCCACACAACAGAGAAAAAGAAGAAGAACCAGATTGATTCCTATATTATTTACATACATACACATATGTTATAATGGTTGAAGAAAATAATTTTTTTAAATTAACCGATGTTATTTGTTATCGCAGTTTGGTTTACGAGAGAGAGAGAGACATTGAGAGAGAGAGGGAGAGAGATTGTCAACTGTGCCGCTCGTGTTTTTTAAACGCTCCGTTTATTTTATTATTTCTGCTTAAATTTGTGAATTTTAATTGAATTTTATTTATCATTAAATTTTTATTAAATGATACCCTAAATCTGGTTTGTGTAAAGTCGGTTTTCAGTGTACATTTTAGCAAAATATCAACAATTTTATTAACACAGCGTCTCAGCTGTGTTTTTGTTTGTGTCCGTTTTTGCTGTGACCTTTGCTCCCTTCACATTGCTCAGCTGAGCAATAATAAGTTTGTGTGTTGCTCGCTTGCACTCAATACTGTCTTGCGCCTGCTTCCACGCATTGCCTTTTTGCGAATTCTGTTTTCGAGCATATTTGTTTACATCAAAGCAAACTTTTTACTCATATTCATTTCGTTTTAACTCCAAGCTCGGTATAAAGTATTTTGAGTGAAATGGCCTGCTGTAAGAAAAATTGCACTTATGTGCACTGTTGGCTGTGCGATAATATTGTGCATAATAAAATGTGCAGGTCTCACTGGGCGTGAATTTGAAAAATTCATTTCCTCTGCCAAATTAGGTAGTGGTGGATTTAAATGGTCGTGCCCAGTATGTATTGAGTTGCAATGTGATTTTTCACGTGTGTACAATACTATGAAAATACAATTCCTCAAACTGCGCTCACTCGCTAAGCAGCTTAGCACTGATTTTGATGTTAGTGCTGACTTGCTTAGTGACTATAAATTTGAGACTCCGCCTGACAAGGCGTTGAGTTCTCAACAACATCTTTCGTTACCTCTTCCGCCTGGTTCACTCCTAACATCACCGTTGCATAGTGGGCCTAACCTTTTATCATTTTCTCCTTCTCCCTGTAACTCCTTACCTCCCAGTTCACCCACTCCTCCTGCAACCTCACCAGTACACGACTGACCCTTAGGTGTTTGCAGCGATACTTGCACGGCTATGCCTGCCCCTCCCGTGGCCGCCCCATCACCCATTGTGATTAAATCGGATGTTAATGGAACAGTGGCTACGAGTAAAAACTCGAAGAGTCCCCCTATTCGGCGTAACAGTCGCTCTGTTGCCGCCCCCGCAGCTCCCCCTTCATCCCCCAATATAACTGTATTACCTGTTAACAATTCAAATGTTGCAAGTAAAAACTCTAAAAGCCCTCCAAGTCCACGTAATAGTCAATAGTTCAAACAAAAAAATAGAACTCGTTCAACTCCAGTCATTTTTCCGACTAGTGGTTCGACTCAAGCGGCCCCAGTCATAACCTCAAAAAACTAGGCTCTGACCAACTTTTCATTCAGTATCAGAATGTTAGGGGTCTTGGGTCTAAGTTAAAACAGTTGCATAAGAATAGTTTGTCTTTTGATTCTGACATTGTTGCATTTTCAGAGACTTGGCTTAATTCTAGCATATCTGATAATGAAATAATGACATCTCATTATAACATTTTCAGGCGCGTACGTCTTAATCAGTAAAATCCTCCCTTAATGCTGAAGTAATAGATGTTTCACCACTGGACGAAATTGAAATC
>JAEIGM010000631.1:0-15823 GCA_018903735.1 Drosophila cardini
TATCAAGCCGTTCAATGGCGAAAAATATTCCATATGGAAATTTAGAATTAGGGCATTGTTTGCCGAAATGAATATACTACAAGTAATCGATAATGAGATGCCTAACAAAGTAGACGATGTTTGGACAAAAGCAGACCGATGTGCGAAAAATACAATAATTCAATACTTGGGCGATTCGTTTCTAAGCTTTGCTGCAAGTGACTTCTCGGCGCGTCAAATTATTGACAGCCTAGACGCTATATATGAGCGTAGGAGCCTTGCGTCGCAGTTAGCTGCGCGCAAACGTTTAATTTCTCTTAAGCTATTGAGTGAAACGTCGCTGCCGAGTCATTTCATTATTTTTGATGAAATAGTAAGTGAATTATTGGCGGCAGGCGCAAAGATGGATGAAATGGACAAGGTCGCACATTTAATCCAGACTCTTCCTTCGTCTTATAATAGTGTCATCACGGCCATTGAAACCTTATCGGATGAAACACTAATATTAGCTTTTGTCAAAAATAAATTGCTAGATTATAAAATAAAAATAAGGAATGATAGTTTGGACACAAGTAAAAAAGTAATGAAGGCAGTGGTTAAAAGTAAGAGCAATTTTAGTAAGAATAGTTTCTTTATTAATAAACAAGAAAGAAAAGTACAGTCGAGCACGCCCAATCGTAGAATACTCTCTGCATTTTATTCCCGATTATTTCAATAAAATCAGTATCCGAGTATATCAGTTGATAGTCCTTGCAATAAAACACGTCGAAACAAAAACATCTGATTGTATGTATGCACACACATATACATTTGACGTTACATGTATGCACTAGACATATGCATAAATGTATTCAAAAGGGCAAATGAATCATTCATTGAAAATATGAGTACAGTGTTTTTACTGTACAATTTTAAGTGAATGTTAGTGTAGGCTGTACAATATTCTGTAGAGTTCTCATTGAGATATCACTCACTCACTCACCCATATGTTGTATAGTAGTTTATGAGCACAGTAAAATTGTTGTACAGTATTTTTAACTGTACAGTGTAAAATTTGTTAGACTTATTCCTTCGATCCTATCTTTGCCACGAACCATACCGCCCCCGCAAATGGCAAAAAACTATTATCACTATTGAAAACGACTAAAGCTAAAAAGACTAAATTATCACATTATGTGTAAGATACCATTATGACCGTCCTCAACAAATTTCATTGTGAACTAAGTGATTAATACAGTTTAATGTTTTTAATCCGTTAAATGCTGCCTTCATATTAGCGCCTAGATCTGTAACTATGATCGGTTCATCCATTAGGAAATCACAAATCTCTCCCCTAAAAAATGTTCGCTTATATAATTATACATAATCAAACATTTTTAATACGACTGTACTGTGTCGACAGTTGTACACATGTGCTCATATTTCTATTTAGTGTACAACTTAAAAAAAATGACACTTACCCTGTGCTTACTTAATCAGAGTACAAGTTTAGCTGTCATTCACTTTGAATGAGTACAGTGAAAAGGGTGTGCTCACTTTTTTTGATACAATGAATCTACTGTACAGTAAAATATGATTGATGTCTACCGGTGCTGAAAAAAAATAAAAAAATTTTTTTAATCAATTAATGGATTATATTTTTTAGACCCCGTACTCTAAAAAAGAGTAGAGGGGTCTATTAGGTTTGTCTGAAGCGAAATGTGCGTAACAGGCAGAAGGAGGCGTGGCCGACCCCATAAAGTATATATATTCTTGATCAGCATCAACAGCCGAGACGATATAGCAATGTCCGTCTGTCCGTCTGTCCGTCTGTCCGTCTGTCCGTCCGTCTGTATGATCACCTAGAACTTTTAAACTACAAGAGCTAGAGCCACCAAATTTGGAATGAAAGTCCGTCTGCTTCGCGAGCAGATCAAGTTTATTTCAAATCTTTGCCACGCCCCTTACCGCCCCCGCAAATTGCAAAAAACAATTTTCACATCACCATTACTTGAAAACTACTAGAGCTAGAGAGACCAAATTCACACATTATGTGTATGGTACCAATATAACTATCCTCACCAAGTTTGATCTGGATCGGACAACTATAGCCTATAGCTCCCATAGGACAAATCGGTCAAAAATAAAAAATTTGTATGAAGACACGTAATGTTAGTTGAGCGATCGCAACCAAACTTACAGAGAATGTGTGAATAATTATTAAAAGTATCCTCACCAAATTTGGTCCAAATCGGACAACCACAACATATAAAATAAATTCATCAAAAATGCTGAGTTTTATGAATAAATTGTTTGTTTACACTGCTTGCAATAGAAAAAGAACACAAACTGCAGCAAGCAGTGCAGTGTGTTAACTAAACAATTATTATAAAAGATTTAACTCTACGTTTAGCTACTGCAACTTCAGTAAGGAGCGTGGTCTAGGTAGTAGAGATGCGCGCTTCGTACGTGTTAGTTAGCCCAGGGTCCCGGGTTCGAGTCCAGTCAGTGACAAATGCTATTTGCTAACTTTTTAAATTTTAATTATTTACATAAACTTCAATGCGGAGTGTGGTCTAAGTAGTAAAGATGCCTGATCTAATTCTTCGCACTTGTATGTGAACCCGGGATCATGGGTTCGAGCGCCGTCAGGGACATTTTATTAATTTTTGTTATATAACAAAATAACAAAAAAATATTACATGTAAATGCAGATAGTCGAGCACTGTCAAGAGAGGGGCGTGGTGCAGTTGTTAGTGCACTGACGCGTGGGCGTGGAGTCCGACGTTCGAATCCCGTTAGTGAATTATTTTGATTATTTTTTTTTTTATTTCAATTCAAATTTAAAATTAAATTTAAATTTAATTTCAAATTGTAAAACACGGCATATTTTTAAAATAAGCCAAGTCAGGAAATTGTGCATTTAATTGTGTATATATTTACATACATTTGTATATAAAAATGTATGTATACAAAATGTGAATCACTCCGTTTTTCTTGTTTTTCGAATGGAAAATGCGCACTTCTGTGAGTACGGGGTCTTTTACAGTCGGCGACCCCGTACTCTAAAAAAGAGTATGGGGGTCTATTAAGTTTGTCTGAAGCGAAATGTGCGTAACAATCAGAAGGAGGCTTTTCCGACCCCATAAAGTATATATATTCTTGATCAGCATCAACAGCCGAGACGATATAGCGATGTCCGTCTGTCCGTCTGTCCGTCTGTCTGTCTGTCCGTCTGTCCGTCTGTCAGTCTGTCCGTCCGTCTGTACGATCACCTAGATCTTTTAAACTACAAGAGCTAGAGCCACCAAATTTGGGATGAAAGTCCGTCTGCTTCGCGAGCAGATCAAGTTTATTTCAAATCTTTGCCACGCCCCTTACCGCCCCCGTAAATTGTAAAAAACTATTTTCACATCACCATAACTTGAAAACGACTAGAGCTAGGGAGACCAAATTTACACAATATGTGTATGGTACCTATATAACTATCCTCACCAAATTTGGTCCGGATCGGACAACTATAGCCTATAGCTCCCATAGGACAAATCGGCCGAAAATTGGTGATTTGTATGGAGGCATGAAGTTTTAGTAGAGCGACTGTAACCAAACTAGCACATTATGTGTATGGTACCATTGTAACAATCTTCACCAAGTTTGGTCCGGATCGGACAACTATAGCCTATAGCTCCCATAGGACAAATCGGTCGAAAATGGGTAATTTGTATGGAGACATGAAGTTTTAGTTGAGCGATTGCAACCAAACTAACACATTATGTGTATGGTACCATTAAAACTATACTCACCAAGTTTGGTCCGGATCGGACAACTACATCCTATAGCTCCCATAGGACAAATCGGTCGAAAATGGGTGATTTGTATGGAGACATGAAGTTTTAGTTGAGCAATTGCAACCAAACTAACACATTATGTGTATGGAACCATTATAACTATCCTCACCAAGTTTGGTCTGGATCGGGCAACTATAGCCTATAGCTCCCATAGGACAAATCGTTCGAAAACTACTTATTTGTATGGTAAAACGCGCACTAAAATGAGTAAGGGGTCTTTTACAGTCGGCTCGCTCGACTGTAGCCTTTCTTACTTGTTACCTTTGTATGCACATAGAACGCCCTAAAGTGGGCGTGTCAAAAAACAAAAGCAAACTTGTACTGCTTGGGCATTTTATCTTTCGTTTGCGACCACTCGGGCCTTTCTAGCTCTTATAGTCTCTGAGATCCTTTTGTTCACACAGACGGACAGACGGACAGACGGACGGACGGACAGACGGACAGACGGACATGGCTATATCGACTCGGCTTGTCATGCTGATCAAGAATATATATACATTATGGGGTCTGCCATGTCTCCTTATCCCTGTTACATCATTCCAACGAATACAATATACCCTTTTACGTCTGTCCGTCTGTCCGTCCGTCCGTCTGTCCGTATGAACACCTGGATCTTTTAAACTACAAAAGCTAGAGCCGCCAAATTTAGAATGAAAGTCCGTCTTTATGTCAGGCAGATCAAGTTTATTTCAAATCTTTGCCACGCCCCTCACCCCCCCGCAAATTGTAAATAACTATGGTCACCTACGAAAAAATTGATGTTTTAAGCGAATATCTCAGTAACTATAGCACTTAGGAGTACCGTTTTTAGACCCCGTACTCTAAAAAAGAGTATGGGGGTCTATTAAGTTTGTCTGAAGCGAAATGTGCGTAACAGGCAGAAGGAGGCTTTTCCGACCCCATAAAGTATATATATTCTTGATCAGCATCAACAGCCGAGACGATATAGCGATGTCCGTCTGTCCGTCTGTCCGTCTGTCTGTCTGTCCGTCTGTCCGTCTGTCCGTCCGTCTGTATGATCACCTAGATCTTTTAAACTACAAGAGCTAGAGCCACCAAATTTGGGATGAAAGTCCGTCTGCTTCGCGAGCAGATCAAGTTTATTTCAAATCTTTGCCACGCCCCTTACCGCCCCCGCAAATTGTAAAAAACTATTTTCACATCACCATAACTTGAAAACGACTAGAGCTAGGGAGACCAAATTTACACAATATGTGTATGGTACCTATATAACTATCCTCACCAAATTTGGTCCGGATCGGACAACTATAGCCTATAGCTCCCATAGGACAAATCGGCCGAAAATTGGTGATTTGTATGGAGGCATGAAGTTTTAGTAGAGCGACTGTAACCAAACTAGCACATTATGTGTATGGTACCATTGTAACAATCTTCACCAAGTTTGGTCCGGATCGGACAACTATAGCCTATAGCTCCCATAGGACAAATCGGTCGAAAATGGGTAATTTGTATGGAGACATGAAGTTTTAGTTGAGCGATTGCAACCAAACTAACACATTATGTGTATGGTACCATTAAAACTATACTCACCAAGTTTGGTCCGGATCGGACAACTACATCCTATAGCTCCCATAGGACAAATCGGTCGAAAATGGGTGATTTGTATAGAGACATGAAGTTTTAGTTGAGCAATTGCAACCAAACTAACACATTATGTGTATGGAACCATTATAACTATCCTCACCAAGTTTGGTCTGGATCGGGCAACTATAGCCTATAGCTCCCATAGGACAAATCGTTCGAAAACTACTTATTAGTATGGTAAAACGCGCACTAAAATGAGTACGGGGTCTTTTACAGTCGGCTCGCTCGACTGTAGCCTTTCTTACTTGTTTTTTTTTATTTTTTTGGTTCTAGTCAGAGAAACTTGTAACGTAAAGCTTTAATTGAATATTGGCTTACATATTTAAGTTTTGATCTATTTGAAATTCATAGAAATTTGAAATGTTAAGATTTGTTAATGAATTTAAACTAACATATTTTAAGTTTATGTATTTAAAGTGATCTAATGGGGGTTTTCTGGGTTTTTCCTATAACATCCTTGCAGCAAATGCTGAATCACTTAACACATCCCAGAAACCACACCAACCACATAAGAATAAGTTTGACGAGAATGATTTTGTATGTAACTCAATTTCAATGACTAATGTTATCTTTGAGGGGGGCGTGTTGGAATACCTCTATTCAAACAATCAAAGTGTACCATTAGTCAACACTATTTTGACATTGTGCCGATATGTATGTCTGGTCACATCTATATTCTGATCTCTTCTTCTTTATACTTCCTTGAACAATTGTGCATGTGGTGTGGTGTTGCAGTTGAAAGTAGACAATAAAATAAATCGTATAAAATAACAACAATCAATCAATAGGAGTTCTTTATTTAAACAGGTGTACTTTCGCGGTCATTAAGGCGAGTCTTACAACAAAACTATTAAAAGGGACTACCAAGCGTGTGAGTCTCAGAGTCAGTTGTGCTAAATTATCAACAGTTAATGTCGAGCGCGAATTAACGCGGTATAGTTAGCAAACATGAATTTGTCAAATCAAATCGAAAAACTTGATGATGAGCTTGTAATGACAGACTTATGGGATGTAGTCTGCGGAATAGCTCCTGGCGAAGATGAAGAAGAAGCCAGAAAGTGGTAAAAACTGGATCAAAAGGCCATAGCGTATATTACGTTAAACATAAAGCCATCACAGTTAATGCACATAAAGTCATGTGAAACTTCGGAAGCAGTGTGGAAGAAATTAAAAGAAATTCATATGCCAGTTGGTCCGATTCGGAAAGTGCAACTCTACCAGAAATTGACACGACTCAGTATGCAGCAGGGAGATGACGTAAACACCTATATAAATTCTTTTTGTGGAGACAATCGAAAAATTGGCGGAGTTGGACATCAAACTCAACGACGAGCTGAAGGTCATAACGCTATTGAGCAGTCTACCTGAAATATGGGAGAATTTCGTAGTTGCGATTGAGACACGCGACGAGCTTCCAAAATTCGAAGCAGTCAAAGTAAAATTTCTTGAAGAAGCCACACGAAAGAAAGACAAAGCAGAACGAGAAAACTACGCAGATACACAAGCCGTATACACACATACGCAGAGCAAATACAAAGGAAAGGAAAATAACGGAGCTAAGGAAGGCGCGAAACAAAAATTCAACGGAAAATGTTTCAACTGCAAAAAAATTGGTCATCGAGCAAGCGAATGCCGATCAAAGAAGAGGAACTAAACTCCAAAGGAACGTCAAGAAAAGGCAAGCAGTTTGATGCACTGCTTTGTCAAAGAGCAGCAAAAGAGTGTTTGGTATTTGGACAGTGGCGCAACATCGCACATGTGTTGCGATCGCAGCATGTTTCTAAACTTTGTTGAGAAGGAAACATCGATAATGTTGGCTCCAAATCAATTTGTTTCATCACACGGAGTTGGAAACGTCAAAATTCAAGGCGTGAACACGATAGTGAACTTGCACAATGTTTTATATGTCCCCGAGTTACATATGAACTTTATATCAGTGAGTGAAGCGACTAATTTTGAGAATTCCACTACGTTTATTGGAAAAGTGGCACTGATTAAAACAAAGCAAGGACAAGTACTCATAAAAGCTTTTCAAGAAAATAATTTGTACTTGGTCAAACAGTCTTCAAATGCAAGTGCAGTTCACATGTTAAAGACAATTTCACCTGAAGTAAAATGGCACAATAGGCTTGATCATTTAAATTTTACAGACTTGAAACAGTTAAACGACAAAAAGTTGGTTCATGGAATGAACATCAATAAAATGAAAGCTAAAATAAATTATGACACATGTAACAAAGCCAAAATTTGTGCGCAGCCATTCACACAAAAAACAAGTTGCAGCACAAACAAAGTGCTTGAGCTAGTGCACACAGATGTATGTGGACCTATGAATGTAAACTCGATCGGTGGCAATCGATATTTCGTTACATTTATTGACGATTACTCTCGTATGATTTGTTTACAATATGAACAAAAAGTGCCAGGTGTTTGAAAGTTCAAAATATTCAAAAATTTTGTGGAATGTCAAACAGGCAACAAAATTAAAGCTCTGCGGAGTGATAATGGCGCAGAGTATGTCAATAAAGAGTTTACCGAATTTTTAAGCGCATGCGGGACACAAAGGCAGTTGAATGTTCCCTACACTCCTCAGCAAAACGGAGTAGCAGAACGTGCCAACAGGACAATCGTAGAAATGGCAAAGAGTCTTATTATACATGCGAAGCTCGAAGAGTTCTTATGGGCAGAGGCGGTTTCAACAGCAGTTTACATACGCAACAGATGTCCCACTAAGGCACTAAATGGAGGAACACCATACGAAGCATGGAAAGGACATAAGCCTTCAGTTAAATATTTCCGTGTTTTCGGATCTCGAGCATTTGCCCTAGACAAGGTAAAAAGAAGCAAATTTCACGCAAAGGGTAAGGAGCATATATTCGTTGGTTACTCAAATACAGCGAAAGCATACCGGCTGTATGACCCTGAAAGCCGAAAAGTCATCGAAAGACGTGATGTAAAGTTCATCGAGGATGATTTCGAAGTATCAAAGAAGTGGCTGATCTTCTGGCTGATCTAATGAATGATTATTCGACAATCTTGACCCGTCTAGACACAGTTGAAGATCTAGATCAGGAGACATCATTGCTACCTGTTCAAGCTGATCTTACTGGAACCGGAGATCAGGAAACATCATTGCAACCCATTCATGGAGACGAAGACGAATTTGTAAGCGCAAGTGTTCAAGAACCAGAAGCAGAAGAAGCAATACCGGGATGTACTTCATAGTTTGCTGAATCAAAAGGAAAACACTGATACGCCACAGTCAGTTCATGAAGCATTAAAGGGTAATCATGCACAGTATTGGCAGAAGTCTATGCAAGAAGAATTCGACGCTCTTGAAGAAAATGAAACGTGGTCTTTATGCGAGCTGCCTGCAGGTCAAAAGGCTATTGGTTCGAAATGGGTATTTCGAATTAAAAGAAATAAAGATGGAAAAATTTAAGTCCCGTCTAGTTGCTCAAGGTTGTGGACAACAATTTGGTGTAAATTACTGGGAAACATTTTCACCAGTCATTCGGTACGAGACGATCCGTATGCTGTTTACAGTAGCCGCTGAGAAGAAGCTGTTCATGCACCAGGTAGACATTTCGAACCCATATCTGAACAGCAAGCTTCACGAAACAGTTTATATGAGGCAACCCTAAAATTTTGAAGACAAACAGCATCCAGGACGTGTCTGGAACAAAACGCACGATGAAGTACTGTCAACCATGGGTTTTAAGAGATGCACGAACGACTCATGCTTGTACGTGAAACAAGATCAACTAGCTTATAGCTACATCGCAGTGTACGTCGACGATTTAATTATCGCATGTCCAAACAAAAACGACATAGCCGTAATTAAGAAGAAGATAGCAGCAAAGTTCAAGATGCACGATGGCGGACCCATAAGCTATTTCTTGGGCATGGAAATTGAGAGAGACGGTGAACAGGGTTCCATTTCCCTATGCCATGCAGAGCACGAGACTTCTGCAAAACACATCCTACGGTATTTGCCGGGAACAAAGCATTTGTGTATCAAATACAGCAAGTGTGACGAACCAGTGAAAGGACTCGCTGATGCACATTGGGCCAATGAAAGGCTGGACAGAAAATACTACAGCTGGACAACGAAAGCGGAGCCGCTCACAATCTTTGGAGACAATATCAGCTCACAGCATATTGCCAAAAACCCAGTACATCACAAGCGTACAAAACATATTGACATTAAATATCACTTTGTTCGCGAAAAAGTCGAAAATAATGAAATTGAATTAGAATACGTAAGCTCAAGCAGCAACATTGCTGATGTACTAACAAACTGTTTAAGCAAACAAAAGCACAAAGAATTTGTTAAATTACTTGGAATGAATTAAAGAATAATGTATATGTTGCTTAAGAAGAAGTGTTAAAAATGTAATGACAATTAACATAAAATAAGCTAACATATAATCTGGCAACCCTAGTACTAAGTTGAATTATGTACTCGATTCTTTGGTTTATGAAACTTACTCTTTATTAAACGTTTAACCAAACCACTCGTGCTACTAATTGCTCTGAGCTTATATATACAAATATATTCTTTGTTTGGCATTGGGATTAGTAATTTAACATTTACACTTATATAATTTTTAGGTATCTTAGTTGCTATTATAATGCAATTATTCTTATATTTTAGTATGCCCATGCGGATTAATTTTAGTTTATAAAAATCAATGTCAAATCTATTTATTTCTTCTTCGGATAGGATTTCTGGTAATATAATATTGTTCTTAGCAGCGGCAATGGTTTCTTGAATGTAATTTACTTTGTATTCAATGTTCTTGAGTTCTTGCATTTGGTCAGTATAAATAATTTTCATTATTCTTCTCTTATTTTGGGTGTTTATGCTTTGAAGTGTTTCGTTAATGATTATTCTATCGTGTTTAATAGTTTCTGCTAATGTTTGTATTGTGTCATTAAAATGGGAATTTATAACAATTTGTTGATTCATGTTGTTTATAATGTTGTGATTGTTCTGATCGATTGTGTCAAGATGTTCTTAAATGTCTGTTCTGTCTTCGTCGTCCATTAGTCCGAATAGCCATTTATATGTGGTTCCGACAATGTTTAATACTCCTCTTTTGATTCTTTTATGTGGTGTTATAGATTTTATTTTTGCTCTAATTAAATTGATTTCTGTGAACAACTCATTTATGTCAGTTATATTAACGCTTTTAATATTTGTTTCTATTTTGTTCATTATGTCAACTAATGGGTCAATATTAATAATACGCAAAATTATAACTGTCTCATTTACTATTTCCGTTGGGTAAATTTGTATGGGTGTGTATCCTGCATTCAATTGAATTGGTTCAATTTGTTATCTTGTTTGTACCATTGTAAGTTTTAATAAAACGATCCAACATACGATAAATATCTGGGGAAAAAAAATAGAGAAAACAAAATATATCATTGATATTATACTTTATTAAATATTTTATTTTATTTTTATTTTTTTATTTATTGTAAGTTATTGTTTTCCTGATTTAACAGTCTTTTGATATTGCATGGATGAATATTTTCTAGTTCTGCAAATCTGAAGTAAGGTTCATCCTTATGTCTAACTCTTTTATAATTTTTTATTGGCGCGTTTTGTCTTTCTTCAGTGTTGTAATGGTCAGCAGCTGCACAGAATAACATTTTTGTTACAGCGCAAATCTGTCTTGGCAAATTTTTCGCTGCGCTGTAAGCTATGACAAACGAAACAAAGAGGGGAAAATAAGATCATGAAGAGAAATATACAAACGAAAAAGAGGGGAAACTAAGTGCAAGAGCGCATGAGAGTAGTAATAAGAGTAGATAAGAATTAACAGAGAGCTTTCGCATACAGTGTGCAATTACACGAAGAGAAGGGGAAGCAGATAAAGCAGAGAGCGGATAATGCGGATAGGCAAGAGCACCGTGGGTCCATATCGGTAAAATTCCAATCTGAGAGTGGTGAGCATGGAATATGGGCCTATAAAAGGAGACATCTTGCCAAAAATCGTTCTTTTTTCTTTGGACGATTATCTTGGTGTCAGAAGGCCAGAATAACGTTTAAGTACCCAGCAACCACGGTGCAGCCGCTTTGGATTTGTGTTTTCTTTTACTCCCGCTGTTTAATTGCTAATCTGCGCAGCGCAGCAGCTATTGCTGCTTAACAAAAGAAAGGTTCCAGTAAAATTTGCACCCTAACCACGCCAGTAGATCACCTAGATCTTCTAAGTCGAGGTACAAGTGTTGTTGAAAATTGGGAAAGAATTAAGTAATTAAAATCAGTTCCTAAAATGTATGTATGTATCCATACACGTACATATAGAGTCAAAAATCGAAAATACAGTGAAAAAAATCAGTTTGGGTGCATGAGCGTGAATATATTTTTTTTACCATTTTTATTTGTTGCTCACGTTAACCTAAATGGAAAAGAAAAAAAATCAGAAAATATAAAAAGGCATGCAAAAATAAAAAAAAAAAAAAAAAATGACCCAAAAGCTAAAATTCTGAAATCCTAGTGAATAAAAAAAAATAAATCGACAAACAAAATATATTCATATAAATACAAAATAAAAACATTTGGTACTTGCACAATACACTACACTATTCAACACACAATGGAAAGCTTTCCATCGCGGGATAAAGACATGTAAGTGATTATGTATTATTTTATATTGTGTTTGCGATTTATAATGGAATTTGGTTTGAACAAATAAAATTTTTTTCTGCAAGTGAAAATTTAAAATAAAAGCTGTAAAAAATGTAGAACAAAAAAAATGGAAAATAAAAGTTATACAAATTTTGCTATTTAAAAAAAAAATGTAATTAAATGGGAAAAAAAAAATATAATTTTTAAAGAAAAAAAATTAATGAAAATTGTAAGAAAAATATTTAAAAGAAATAAAGAAAGGATAGGGGAAAGATTGTAGAAAAAAATAAATACTTAAATAAATTTTTACTAAATATTTTTATTGGAAAAAATATATATAAAAAAAATTATTGCATGCTGAAAGAAAAATGATAAAAATCCATATATGATATGACATGATAGCAAATGTTTATGGCGTGAGTTTGGTTGAAATCGCTCAATCGACACTGAAAATTTTCATACTAAGCATTTTCATCATTATCAACCGAGTGTTCCTATGGAAGCTATATGATATAGTAGTCCGAATTGGATGAAATTTGGTCAGCATATAGGGAATGATAGCTTATGTGTACTGCGTGAATTTGGTTGAAATCGCTCAATAGACATTAAAAATTTTCATACTAAGCCTTTGAACCGATTGTTCCTATGGCAGCTATATGATATAGTAGTTCGATCCGAATGAAATTTGGTCAACAGCTGGGGAATGATAACAAATGCTTATGGCGTGAGTTTGGTTGAAATCGCTCAATCGACACTGAAAATTTTCATACTAGGCATTTTCATCATTTTCAACCGATTGTTCCAATGCACATTGGGCCAGCAAGCCCATTTTTCGACGAAAATTGCAAAATTTTTACATGAATGAATCAGATTTTTTTTTTTAAATTTATATAGTACATACTCTAATTAAGTAAAAACCAAAATTATTTTGAGTTTAAAGCATCCCTGGCATTTCTGCAATGCTTCAAAGTCAGCTGTTTGATCAGCTGCATGCGATTGTAAAAAGCGCGGGAAACTGTTTCTTAACTTTGAAAGCTTACCAATTTGTAACCAAGTACAAAATCATAAAATAAACTAATGGAAAAGAAAGGCCAGGGTATGTAGAGTTATTATATAAAAAATATTGTTGCTCATGGTTCTTAATATTTGTTTGTGTGTATTTTGTTGTGTCGTCCAAAGGTAGAGAAAACTTAACCAACGTGTCCGTCTATTTTGGTTAATTATTAATTTTGTGCGCAATTGTGCGTCAAAGTAATTATGTGTCAATGTAGTGCAAACAGTATATAAACTAATTCTAAAACCCGTTTTTGCGGAAATTTGCGGCCGTGTGCATACATTCTCTTTTTGTAGAAGATGTAGAGTTCGCTTATTGGAAGCTGCTCAATATTTACATTGTAAATAATCGATGCGCCGCAGCAGTTTCCAATTGGATTTTTAACGAACTAAAGGCATACAACATTAGCCAGGAGAAAAGCGATGAAATAATTTCTAAAGTAAGGAGCTTTCATCTACACGTCCAAAAATATTTGGCAAAATGCGGTAGAAATATGTCTACATTTAAGAAAAGGCATAACACTTGGCTTCTGTCCAAGATGATTATAAACATCGTCAATAAGTTCTAAGAGTTCAACTTCAAGATCAGTTGGACGCCCACCAATTGAATACATGAATGCTGGACCCCGTCAGAAGAGAAAATTGGCATCCGATTTAGCTAATGATCAGAGCCACAACACATCTCTTCTTGTGCATGCTGCAGCGCTTTCGGCCGAAAAATCGAACGATAAATATACCGCTCAATTTTTAAGAGACACATTTCTTACTCCGAGCAACCCCAATTCGGTAAAAAAAAATCTTTATTCAAATAATAATGAGTCGGAACCACTTAATCCGGATGAGGCACTAGCATTTCTGCTGGAAAATTATTTAACGAAAAAACAATACAACAACTTTCGCGAGCTCAGCAAGAGCAAATCAAGCGATCTTCTTCCAGCTTACAACAAAGTGAGAGAAGCTAAAGCGAAATGTAGGCCTTTTGAAATTACGGTAACTGATACAGTTGCAGAAGTTTCGTTGCAAGACCTTCTAGATCACACTTCTTGCCGCATAATTCAAATGCAAGAAGATGTATTAAAGCACTTCGAAAATGATTTAAATGTGACTCTTATTGCAAGCTACGGATTTGATGGCACTACAGGACAAAGTACATATCAACAAAGCTTTTCTAGTGGCGATCCAATGCTTTTTGACCAATCTCTCTTTGCGACAACATTAATTCCGCTAAAATTAATGGATGATATTTTAAATATATTGTGGTTAAATCGCACACCTCAGTCTATAAGATTTTGTAGGCCAATTAAACTGGAATTTGTTTAAGAGACCAACGAACATATTTGTAAAGAGAAAAACAATTTGGAAGAGCAAATAAAAAAATTATCTTCATACATCTGTACAGTTATTAATGAAAAACACATAACAGTGAAATATGATCTGCATATGACACTTTTAGACGGAAAAATTGTCAACATTTTGACTGAAACTAAGTCTTGTCAATTGTGTCCCATCTGTGGAGCAAGACCAAAAGATTTTATGGAAACTGAAGACATGGATTCTCCAAAATTTAAGCCAAGAAGTGGAACACTACTATATGGGATAAGCCCACTTCATGCGTGGATTAGATTTTTTGAATTTGTTCTAAAAATTGCTTATAGAACTGGACTCAAAAAATGGCAAATCAGAGATGAAAATGAAAAAAAAAAGAAATGGCGAAAATGAAAAAAATTATTCAGGAGAAGATGTGGAAGAATGTAGCACTACATGTCGACAAGCCGAAGCAGAATGGAAGTGGGAATACAAACGACGGCAACACAGCAAGAAAAGCATTTGCAAAACCGAAGCTACTGGCTGATATGTTAGGTCTTAATGAGTCTCTTGTCACGTATTTACATAATATTTTAATTGCAATTTCCTGCCAGCTACCAATTGATGCAAGGAAATTTAAAAAATATTGTCAAAAAACAATAACACTATATATGTCCTTGTACTCATGGTTTCCGATGTCGGCAACAGTTCATAAAGTGTTATGTCATGGTTTCCAAATAATAGAAACATCTGTTCTGGGATGGGTTTCCTTGGAGAGAACGCCTCAGAAGCTCGCAACAAATTTTATAAGAGAGATAGGATATCACATGCTCGAAAAGATTCCCGACGAAACAATATAACAGATGTTTTCCAAAGAGCAATGGATTCCTCAGATCCGCTCGTATCGAGCATCTATCTATCAAAAAGATTGATTTTGAATAAAAAAGATCCATTGCCGACAGATGTAATTGAACTTCTGGAAACACCAAGTTTTGATAATATATTTTTTTAATAATATTAATAATAATATTTCACTGGAAACTAATTCTGAATTTTGTGAAAGCGAAGAATCGAGTTCCGAAACTGAAAATTCTTTTTTCTGTAGAAATAAATGTAGAAGAAGATTTTTAAAAAATTATTGTTCCTTTATAAGCTAAAACTTGTTTTCTACTTTAAGTATAAAGTGTTAATAAAAAAAATATTTAATTATAACAATTTTGTTTAAGCACTCTAGTGTTATGAACTACTAGCGTTAAAAAACAATAGAAGCGAATATTATCTTGTATGGGCGGTACTAGTGGGCGTGGTCGGATCGGTCCCAAAATGAGATATATATATATGTACATTGTTATTACTATATGTACCAAATTTCAAGAGTCTAGCTTTATTATTTTAATTTTCGTCGAAAAAT